>PITA01000465.1:247803-275067 GCA_004023965.1 Spilogale gracilis
CTCATGCACCGCAAGTAAGTGAAACCATGTGATACTTGACTTTCTCTACTTGGCTTATTTCACTCAGCATAATCTCTTCCAGTCCAGTCCATGTTGCTACAAAAGTTGGATATTCATCCTTTCTGATGGAGGCATAGTATTCCATTGTATATATGTACCACATCTTCTTTATCCATTCATCTGTTGATGGGCACCTTGTTGCTTTAACAGCAACATACAAAAGAATGAAGCTGGACCACTTTCTTATACCATACACAAAAATAAATTCAAAATGGATCAGAGACCTAACTGTGAGACCTGAAACCATAAAAATCCTAGAAGAGAACACAGGCAGTAATTTCTCTGACATCAGCCACAGCAACTTCTTTCTAGATATGTCTCCTGAGGCAAGGGAAACAAAAGCAAAAATGAACTATTGAGACTTCATCAAAATAAAAATCTTCTGCACAGGGAAATAAACAATCAACGAAACTAAAAGGCAACCTACAGAATGGGAGAAGACACTTGCAAATGACATATCTGATAAAGGATTAGTATCCAAAATCTATAAAGAACTTATCAAACTCAACACCCCCAAAACAAGTAATCCAGTTAAGAAATGGGCAGTACATTAGGATCGAACAGTACATTAAAAGGATTATTCACAACTAAGTGGGATTTATTCCTGGGCTGCAAGGTTGGTTCAACATCCACAAATCAATCAATGTGATGCAATACATTAATAAAAGAACAGGAACCATATGATATTCTCAACAGATGCTAAAAAAGCATTTGACAAAATACAGCATCTTTTCTTGATCAAAACTCTTCACAATGAAGGGATAGAGGGTATATACCTCAATATCATAAAAGCCATCTATGAAAATCCACAGCAAATATCATTCTCAATGGGGAAAACTGAAGGCTTTTCCCTTAAGGTCAGGAACACGGCAGGGCTATTCACTATCACCACCACTATTCAACAAAGTACAGAAGTCCTAGCCTCAGCAATCAGACAACAAAATGAAATAGAATGCATCTGAATCAGCAAAGAAGACGTCAAACTCTCACTCTTTGCAGATGATATGATACTTTATGTGGAAAACCCAAAAGACTCCACTCCAACACTGTTAGAACTCATAGCAAGAATTCAATAAAGTGTCAGGATTTAAAATCAATGCACAGAAATCAGTTGCATTTCTATACACTAACAGCAAGACAGAAGAAAGAGAAATTACGGAGTCAATCCCATTTACAATTGCACCCAAAACCATAAGATACCTAGGAATAAACCTAACCAAAGAGGCAAAGAATCTGTACTCAGAAAACTATAAAGTACTCATGAAAGAAATTGAGGAAGAAACAAAGAAATGGAAAAACATTCCATGCTCATGGATTAGAAGAACAAATATTGTGAAAATGTTTATGCTACCTAAAGCAATTTACATATTTAATGCAATCCCTATCAAAATGCCATCAATTTTTCTCAAAGAAATGGAACAAATAATCTTAAAATTTATATGGAACCAGAAAAGATATTGGATAGCCAGCAGAATGTTGAAAAAGAAAACTAAAGTTGGTGACATCACAATTCCAGACTTCAAGCTCTATTACAAAGCTATAATCATCCAGACAGTATGGTACTGGCAGTAAAACAGGTTCATAGACCAATGGAACAGGATAGAGAGCCCAGAAATGAACCCTCAACTCTATGGTCAACTCATCTTCAACAAAGTAGGAAATAATGTCCAATGCAAAAAAGGCAGTCTCTTCAACAAATGGTGTTAGGAAAATTGGACAGCCACATGCAGAACAATGAAACTGAGCCATTTCCTTACACCACACACAAAAATAGACTCATAATGGATGAAAGACCGCAATGTGAGACAGGAATCCATCAAAATCCTTGAGGAGAACACAGGCAGCAAAGTCTTTGACCTCAGCCACAGCAACTTCTCCCTAGAAACACTGAGGGCAAAAATGAACTATTGGGACTTCATCAAGATCAAAAGCTTTTGCGCAGCAAAGGAAACAGTCAACAAAATCAAAAGACAACTGACAGAATGGGAGAAGATATTTGTTCATGACATATCAGATAAAGGGCTAGTGTCCAAAATCTATAAAGAGCTTCTCAAACTCAACACCCAAAGAACAAATTATCCAATCAAGAAATGGGCAGAAGACTTGAACACATATTTCTCCAAAGAAGACATCCAAATGGCCAACAGACACATGAAAATGTGTTCAACATCACTTAGCATTGGGCAAATACAAATCAAAACCACAGTGAGAAATCACCTCACATCATTCAGAATGGCTAAAATTAACAAGTCAGGAAACAGCAGGTGTTGGTGAGGATGCAGAGAAAAGGGAACCCTCCTGCATTGTTGGTGAGAATGCAAGCTGGTGCAGCCACTCTGGAAAACAGTATGGAGGTTCCTCAAAAAGTTGAAAATAGAGTTACTCTATGATCCAGCAATTGCACTGCTGGATATTTACCCTAAAGATACAAATACAGTGATCTGAAGGGGCACGTGCACCTGGCTGTTTATAGCAGCAATGTCCCCAATAGCCAAACTATGGAAAGAACCTAGATGTCCATAAACAGATGAATGGATAAAGAAGATGTGGTATTGGGGTGCCTGGGTGGCTCTGTTGGTTAAGCGACTACCTTCAGTTCAGGTCATGATCCTGGATCTCCAGGAGATCCAGGATCAAGCCCTGCATCAGGCTCCATGTTCAACAGGAAGCCTGCTTGTCCCTCTATCACTCCCTCTGCTTGTGTTCCCTCTCTAGCTTGTGTTCCCTCTCTAGTTTCTCTCAAATAAATAAATAAAATCTTTTTTAAAAAAGATGTCACACACACACACACACACACACACACACACACACACACACACACACCAGAATACTATGCAGCCATGAAAAGGAACATAATCCTGCCATTTGCAATGACGTGGATGGAACTGGATGGTATTGCACTGAGTGAAATAAGTCAATCAGAGAAAGACAATAATCATATGATCTCTCTTATATGAGGAGTTTGAGAGGCAGGGTGGGGGGTCATGGGATCATGACCCTAGCTGAAGGCAGATGCCCAACCGACTGAGCCACTCAAGCACCCTTTAAATAGAAGCTTTTTTTAAAAGATGGAGTTTTATGTTAATTGATTTCCAGATATTCTATCAACCTTGCATTCCATAAACTCCATTTGGTCATGTTATATAATGCTTTTAATATACTGCTGGATTCAGTTTCCTAATATTTGTTACTGATTTTTGTATCTATATTTATAAGGGACATTTGTCTATATTTTTTTGTGATATGTATTACTCTACTCATAAAATGAGTTGAAAAGTATTTCCCTCTCATCTTTTCCTAAAAGAGTTTGTGCAAGACTGGGATTATTTTTTTTCTTTCAATATTTGATAATATTGACTAATGAAGCCCTCTGTACCTGGGATTTTGTTTGTCAGGAAATTTTTAATTATTATCTCAATATATTCATTTTCCTTCTATAAATTTGTCAATTCTAACAATTTGTCTAATTTGTTGGCATAAAGTTGGTCATAGTACTATATTTTAATCGTTTTAATTTTTGTAAAAGTAGTGAACTCCTCTGTTTCATTTCTGATTTTGATAAATTTTGTCTTTTTTTTTTGCTAGTATAGCTCTAAAGGTTTGTCTTTTTTTTTTTTTTTTGTCTTTTCAAAAAGGAGCTTTTGGTTTCACTGATTTTCAACCTTCTTGATTTCTGCTCTTGTCTTTATTATTACTTTCTATCTACTTACTTTGGGTTTGACTTTCTCTTCTGTTTTGTTTCATGGATTTTGGAATTCTTTTTAAAGGTGAATTCACATATTTCATCATATCTTCCTAAAGTGTTGACCCTTTTATCATTATGAAATGTTTGTCTTTACTTCACGTAATAATTCTCTTTTTTTTCCCAAGATTTATTTATTTATTTATTTGACAGAGAGAGATCACAGGTAGGCAGAGAGGCAGGCAGAGAGAGAGGGAGAAGCAGGCTCCCTGCTGAGCAAACAGCCCGATGAGGGGCTCGATCTCAGGATCCTGAGATCATGACCCTAGCTGAAGGCAGAGGCTTTAACCCACTGAGCCACCCAGGCACCCCTAATTCTCTTCTTAAAATATTTTCTCCAATACCCACTTAGCCATTCCAGCTTTTTTTTGTGGTTACTATTTGCATAGTGTATATTTTTCTGTTCTTTTACTTTCAATCTTTTTGTAACTTTAAACCTACAGTGGTCTCTTACAAGCAGCATATAGATAGAGCTTGCTTTTTTTATCTAATCTGACAATCTGTCTTTTGATCAGTGTTTATTCCATTCATATTTAATGGAATTAATTATTGACATGATTTATGTCTTCCATTTTGCTGGTTTATATCTCATATCTCTTTTATTCCTTGGTTTGTCTTTTGCTAACTATTTTTGTGTAAAAAATATATATATTTTCAAGATTTTATTTATTTATTTGACAGATAGAAACACAGCTAGAGAGGAAACACAAGCACGGGGAGTGAGAGAGGGAGAAGCAGGCTTCCTGCTGAGCAGGGAGCCAATTTGGGGCTCGAACCCAGGACTCCGGGATCATGACCTGAGCTGAAGGCAGACACTTAACAACTGAGCCACCCAGGCTTCCCTAAAAGAAGTATTTTTAATATATCATATAACCTCCATTAATTTTTAGCCTATATTTTTTCAGTTATTTTCTTAGCAGTTACTCTGGGGTTTAAAGTATGCATCCTTAACTGAACAATCTATTTCAGGCTGATACCAACTTAAATCTAGTAAAATAGAGCAACTTTGCTCTAGTGTATCTCCCTTCTTCCACCTTTGTTCTATTATCATTATATATATATTTTAATAAAATGTATATGCTAATACCAAATAATACATGTTGTAATTATTTCTGTAAATAACTATATGGTTTTTAAATACAAAGAAAAGAGAAACACGTAAGATACACATACACTCACAATCACATACACAGTCTTTTATATATACACTTGCATTTATTTCTGGAGCTCTTCATTCCTTTTTGTAAATCTGAGTTAATATCTTGTGTCATTTCCTTTCAACATGAACAACAACTTCATTTAATATGTCTGTGGCTTTGTTGATTAGCCTCAAGCACTTTCCTCTCTGTTCTTTGCATTGGACATATATATATATATATATATATATATATATATATATATATATATATATATTTTTTTTTTTTTTTGAGTGGGCTCCATGCCCAGTGTGGAGCCCAGTGTGAGGCTTGAACTCATGACCTGGAGATCAAGACCTGAGCTGAGATCAAGAGTCAGACATTTAATCAACTGAGCCACCTAGGCACCTCTGTGTTGGATAATTTCTTTAATATATTTCTAAGTTTGCTGATTCTTTTGATATCTCAAACCTGCTATTAAGTCCATCAAATAAATTTTTCATATTGATTATTGTACTCTTCAATTCTAGATTTGCCAATTGGTTCCATTTTATGGTTTCTATTTATTTTGTGAGAGCCTCTGTTTGTTGTGTCAATGCCATCATATATTCCTTTAATTCTTTGATATTTTAATACTTTGAACACATTTATAATACATTATAATAGATGTTAAATCTTTATTAGATCCTACACCTGGGTTCACACAGAGACAGTTTCTTTGCTTTTTTATTTACTAGAGTGTGGGTCACAGTTTCCTTTTTCTATATAGGTCTCATAAATTTTGGTTGAAAACTGAACCTTGTAGATAATAGATTGTAGTGACTCCGGATTCTATTTTATATTTCTGAGAGTACTTGTTGGGTTTTTTAGTAACTTGCCTAAACTTAAACTGGCCACTTGTGTCTCTTGACAGATTTTTATTCTTGTTTTTATTTTTTAACCTGGTTCCTTAGAGATTATTCCTGTTTCTGCAGATCTTAGTGGCAAATGTTATGCTGAAATATCTCTATCCTGTAGGACTTCCACGTTCTGTTGATTTGTGTGGGAGTTGGGGGACACATTCTTTTCAGCTAATTCTCAATTCTCCCTTAGCTTTTACCATTTGCCAGACTCTCCTGGGTTTCTTCCCTGCATATGTGTTGTTTCTCAGATACCTAGATATGTGGAGGTCTTAGCTCAGCCTTTTTGGGACTCTGTCATTTCTGGGATCTCCCTGTTAAAATTTTGGTTTGTTTTTTATTCAGCCCAGTGAAGTCTGCAACCTCAGGCTAAGAATACTGTGAATTTGCATTTTTTCCTATTAAATTCATTACTTGTAGCCAGTTGAGCCCTAATTAAGCCACACTCACTCCAAATTGAGTCTTCACCCTCTAGTAGAGATAGAGTTATTCATTTTCATGGCCAGCCCATGCTGATAAAAGTGAATTCTCACCAATGAAACTGGAAACAGGGTATGTAAGTAGACCGAAAAATGGAAGCCACAGACTCCTGCTGCTCTTATCTGAAGCTCAGGCAATTTCTCAAGAATAAATGCTTCTCAAATTCTTTTCTACCTTTGGCCAATCTGAAGCTCTAAAATGGTTGTTTTGGGCACATGAGCTCTATGCTTGCTCTTTGCTGAAAGGACTCACCAATGTCTTTATGCCTTCACACCATAACCTGAAATGTTTTCTTGTTTTCTTTTTAGTAACATTCTTAAGTTTTCTCATAGTCTTTCTTTTGCCTTCTGGTGCCAAATATCAGAAAGATCTGGATTTCATCTCTTGGTGGGAGTGGACTCCAAAATGCTCTTAGGCAGGTAATTCATTCCCATGAGTACGGCTTCCATCTGACTCTCCTCACCCTCATCCCGAAGCCCAGAAACTAACTTGCAGCAGAGTAAAATTTTCCTACATAGAGTGCATTTTTCACATGCCAAGTATTCTGCATGATAATGGGATTATTTATATATGCAATTAGTAAAAAAAAAATTGTTTTACTGGAAACAATCTAACGTTTGAAACAATTGCATCCAAGACTGGAAATCTGGCAAACCTAGGTATGAATAAGAGACAGTTTACTCAGATTACATGGAGGACATAAAATTTGAGGTTGAGTAATTCCACAAGGACCTTTAAATAATGACTTCTAATTAATGTAGAGCTGTAAATCCCATAATTACAAACCTCAATTCACAGTGCAAGAAGGTGTCCACAGTCAGTGCCTGGCAAGGGAATGGCATCAGTCCCAAGAAGCCCAGGGAGATGCTACTTGCTGTTGCCCTGAAGAAATTACCAAAGAACTGAGATCAGAAAAGTTATCCGAAAGGTGGTTGCTGTCGAATATGAGGAGGCTTTGAAGCCAGTTGTAAATTGTTATGTAATGGTGCACTTTACCAGAAAATTATTCTCCTAATTTTAGAAAGCAAAATTGTATGGTAGTTCACAGTATATTCTTTGGTGTCAAATGCATTTAAATACAGTAAAGAATCACAAAGATTCCCTGCCTAACATTTCCTGCTCACACCATTCATAGAGACCTGATATTTTTTGTGCAGTGCATCTGGTAACCCCATTCAATTCACAGCTGAGGGGAACTTTAGGTCTGCCAAATTTTAAAAATTTCCAAAGACCACCAAAGGGCAAGGATTTCCTTTTTTTGAGGGAGGGGAGATAATACCCTGAAAGGAACAAGAAGAGTGTGGAGAATCCGTATCCAGTTCCCACCAGTCTTGTGGATCCCACCAGGACTCTGTACCGAAGTCAAAGCAGGATTCATCTGGGCTAGCTCGGGACATTAGGCCAGGGCAGAGGTCATTAGGGTCCATCACAAGGTGAGTGATAAGGGAGTGGAGAGGGTGGGAAAGCTTCTAAGACCCAGGAGAAGAGCTATTTCTAAAATGTTTCTTGAAGGCATTCTTCAAAAATAATACCCTTCTGTGTTGGAACTATAACACCTCATTAAAAATCTTGACAAATTTGCAGATCAGTTTGAACCCTTGAGATAGGTTATGTGGCTGGTGCTACTTGTTCATAGGAGCACAGGGAAGCCTGTAATTCAAAAGAGTGTGCACTGAATGCCTCGAATCTTCTAATCTTTTCTTTGCTAAATACCAGTAATAGCACACTACGGAAGTCCTCTTTGTCTTTTTTGACATCAGCAAAGGAAACTCTAAAACATATTGCAAATATAATGCACCTCATTTTCTTGCTTCTTAAGACACCCATCCTCCCATTCTGAAATTGAGATAACATTTTTCACTCAACCTACTCATTTAATGTCGTAGTATTCCCTATTTCTTTGAAAAACTTTAATCAAATCAAGGATGTATCTTACAATCTGTAGGGTCTTAGAGCAGAAGAGACAGTGAAAGAGTTAAGAGCATGAACTCTGGGTTAGATAGAACAACATTTAAATTCTTACTTCATCAAGTACTTGTTCTGTAACTTTGGGCCAGATACTTAATTTTTCTAAACCTGAGCTTTCTTATTTGCAAAGTGGGGATAATAATACCTACTCTGTAGGGTTTTTAGAATTAATGAGATCACATATACCAAATAGGAGCAAATGGCCAATTTAATGTAAGCTATTATGATATACTCATTTTTCTTTCCTCTTTCACCCATGGATAACAAGTATTGTCCAGCTCATACTCCTGAGAGCTGAGGGAAAATTGATCAAACCACGAGTATATATGGAGAATCTTTTATATATTCAGCACCATACCAGGCACTTTGAGGAAAGTTACCAAATCATGATGTGGTCTCTGCCCTTTGGAAGCTTTTAACCTAGGACCTGAGGATCTATAACCTGAGATTATAAGCATATAACCTGAGGACAAAATTAAACTCATAGATGATCAGGGACTATATCCTTTTATAATCAATATTATATAATTTAGCACCTAATTATGTAAATCAGAATGAAAGTGACTCAGCACTCTTTAAAAAAAAAGGACCTTGGTTCATGGGAATAACATAGATTTGAGGGTCAGATCAGGATTGAAATCCTGATTCTATCACTTACTAGCTATGTAACCTTGGAAAAGTTACCTTCCCTGAGCCTTCATTGTCTTCTTGCTGAAAGAGGGGCAACAATATCTATGTTATAGGGTTCCTATAGGAAGTAAATAAAAAGTCCATGACCTCTACCTAGTACTTAATAGGTAGTAGTGGTTATTTGATACATCTTTGTTTCCTCCATAGCATAGCCCCTAACTCAGCGATCTGTACAGAAAAATGTAAACCAACAAATGTTTATTGAACTGAAAAATTAGCATTTGTTCTGTTCTCTTCTTCAGGCTGTTTTATTCACTGTTGTAAAATGTAGCCTCATGGTGATCATCCAGGTGAAGTAAATCAGTGGACAATTTGTGGGTTGTTATATTTTCAGAACCCATCTACGATCTGGAAAAGATTCATGAATTCTAATTAACTGAAAGGTCATTGTCTTTACTCTCCCACTGATGAATATTATAGCAGTCAATTCCAGCAGTAAATGGCATAAATTTCTTCCTTGATCTTCACTATACTGTATATATGTTATCTGGCAGATGTATTGTTTTTCATATTAGATGTTGTTGAGAAAAACAGCAAATTACAAAGTTAATCAGTGAGTTCTCCTATTAAGGAGATCACTTTCTGGTTATTTTGTCAGGCGAATATTTGATTTAGAAAAAAAGTCTCCTTGTTAACTAAAAAACATCCTAGGCTTAATCTTGTACTAATTAGAGTTGGGCTTTCTTAATTAATTTCATAAACATGTGCAAGCTCCCACACTGTATAAGGAATTGTGTGCTAGGGGCTATGGGATAAAAAAGATATATAAGAGGTATTCTCTATTTTCAAAGGGTTTTGTGCCAGAGAGGGGTACAAAAATAGCTATAACACGAGATAGAATATTATTAAGTGGCTTAAGAGAGGTACAAAGTGCTTTAGGACCGTGAAAGATGAAGAGATTGATTTCTGTTGGAGAAACTGAAAACTCTGGGAGGAAATGGGATCTAACTTCAATTTCTGATATGAACTGACATCTCCATAAGCTCTGTAGGCTACTGAGAGTATTAAGTTTTATCCAAATCTTATGTCCACCTTCAGTGGAATTATCCCTACTTTTGTGACTTTGCAAACAAGACTGATCCCCAGCCTTGACATAACAACTTCAGCAAACATTTTCTTTCTTAAGCGTCCCCATTTCCTGCCTTCCACAATCTGGCATTCTTCAAGAGACCAACCCAAAATATACCAGTTTTATTGGTTTCTGCTTGAAATGAAATCTGTTAATGTTATGTTTGTATTTTCTGAGGGTAAAAGTTGTGGACTGGCTTTCTGTTTGTTTCTTCTTTTTTTTTTTAAGATTTCACTTATTTATTTGAGAGAGAGAGAGCACAAGCAGGGGGAGAGCCACAGGGAGAGGGACAAGTAGACTTCCCACTGAGCAGGGAGCCCAATGTGGGACTCAATCCCAGGACCCTGGGGTCACGACCTGAGCTGAAGGCAGGTGCTTCACTGCCTGGGCCACCCAGGCACCCCTGCCTCTTTATTTCTGATGACCTATTTTGCCTCATGAAAATATCAAATTTATCAATAAACCAAATTTCAAAAAGAAAACACAAATACATTACTTTAAAATATAAATATTCATGAAATATGTGGAACCAAGCACTTATAAAAGCTGTATTTTAAATGCTCCTTTAGAGGATTTTTTTCTCGGAGATAGGTAAGTTAAGGTTTCTCAAAATAAATGTTTAATGAAGTTTAGATTAAAGACTACTTTTTTATTTCTTGGTAAATCTTCTAGTAAGCATAGGCATTCATAATTAGGATCATCTGTCTCAATTTTTTTTCTCTGATGATTTGTTGTGGATAAATGCATCTAAAAATCTCTGAAAGGCAAATGCTAGTGGGAGGCAGTTTCCATGGTGACTTCAGAGTTTGTATTGTTGTTTTTAGACATCATAAATATGAGGGCTGCTTTTACTTGTTACTGTGCAGATCTTACTCATGGTATGAGAGGTTGTAGGGTAGAAGGTGAGGAGGGTATGGTTAACCCAATGGCCTCCTGTGGTATATGTTTAGAATCTTTGCGTCTTTCATGTCTGTGTCTAACTGTATCATTTCATGCTGAATCTGATCTGAGGTGGACACATAGCTCAGATACCAAAAGAGCACACCAGAGAAATGTGCAGGCAGCATACACAATGGCGTTGGGGGAAGGGTTTCCATAATGAGTGAATGAAAGTTGATGAATGTATCTTAATAAAGCAGAAATACACTTACTTGCTTTCCTGAAAACTCATTCCCTCCCCAAGCAAAACCCATTTAATGTTTAGTGTAAGGGGAGGAAGAGGAAGCCATTGCTTCTTTCAAAGTCAAATTCAAATTCATTTCTGTTTATCAGCATAATGGAAATATTTATAAAACATTAATATTAAGAGAACAGGAGCCTGCATATTATACAATAACTGTAATAACTTCCTTTGCGCTAAGACAGCTATTTCCACATAGATTTCTAATATACATCTATCTATCTGAAATTTAAAACTCTATTTCCCCCTCAAATGTTGCCTTACAACATGTCTAGAAAAGAATTTAACCCTTTCCAGGGAGCCTGGCCTTTGTTCTGTGCTCCTACGTGATTTCTAAGCCCCTGGAATGTCTTGCCCTATATAAGTGTCTTTGTTTATCTGGGGGCTTTGGGGTCATACAGATAATCCAACAATGTGATTTAGGATGGGGGCTTTGGGTCATGCATTAGTTGACCTAAAGAGCTGGAGACTGAGGTCAGCTACGTGGGTGGACAACCAGATCTACATGACTGAGTTCCAATAAAAACTCTGAACACAAAGACTCAGGCAAACTTCCCTGGTTGCAATATTCTCTGTGTATTGCCACACATGGTTATCAGGAAAGTTAGCATTGTCTAAAGCTCCACCTGTAGAACTTTCCTGGACTCTGCCCCTTGTGTCTCTTCCTTTGGCTTATTTTCATCTTTAACCTTCCACTGTGATAAACTGTGCATATAACAGCTTTCAGTGAGTTCTGTGAACCCTATTAGCTAATTGTCAAAACTGAGGGTAGTCTTGGAGACCCTTGAACTTGCAATTGGTGTCAGAAGTGAGGGTGGTCTTGGGAATTGTCCTCTAACTTTGCACAACTTTGGTTAAATTAGCACACTAAAGCGTGGAGAAGTTGGTAAACTCCCCTCCTGTCACAGATTGGGTTCCCCAGGAAACACCTTGAGACTCAAATCTGTACACAGCAGGTATATTGGGGGAATGCTCTAGTAACAATCCCTGAGAGGGAGTAAGGGAAGCAGGATTGGACAGAGGGAGATCATTGAACAGCAATGTAGTCACAACAGCAGTTCTCAGCTGATCCCATGGGAAGCTCAGGAGCTGAGAAGGCCTTTCAGACTTGTCATGAATGAAGGCCTTTATAGGAACCTTCTTCATCCCGTCCACTTCCAACCAATCATTATATGTTACACCTGGGGAGGGTGTGAATCTCTGGGGAGGCAGCAACCATCCGCTGAGGGATGTGCCTGGGGAGAGACTCAGCTGTGAGTCATCATTGCCAACACTCCTAACAGCTGGGGAGCTTAGTGCCTCAGGCATAAAGATCTGGATGTTGCACTAGATTATCTGCTACACCTTACTTTTTAATTTTCTCTGGCTTCTACTGAGTAGCTGTCAGGGCCAGGGACAACTTAATTGGCTCTCACTTTGTGAGATGAAGACCACAAACTATGGTGTAGGTGTTCTATTTGGAAAACCTCATGTAAAATTACATGTCTCTACAAAATAAAATACTTGAGGAGAGACTTTCAATTTACCTCTTTTTCCTTGGCAAGTAGAGATAACGGAAGTCTGTGGGAACAAGGAAAGAGAAACGTAAAATGTTAAATGAGAATTCCAAATGGATATAAAACAGCCCTGAAATTTTCATGTGTGTTTGTAGAGAAAGATGGCATGGATGGAGCTAAGAGTATAATGCCAAGTGAAATAAGTCAGTTAGAGAAAGACAAATGCCACAAGATTTCACTCACATGTGGAATTTAAGAAACAGAATAGGGGCGCCTGGCTGGCTCGGTCAGTAGAACTTGCAACTAAGTCTTGATCCCAGGATTGTGAGTTTGAAGAATCCTATGCTGGGTGTAGAGATTATGTAAATATATATATTTATTTATATATTTATATATATATAAATAGTTATATTTATATAGTTATATAATATATATAAGTTATAATATAGTTATATTTATATATATAACTATAAATATATTTATATATTTATAGTTATATATATATAAATATATAACAGAACAAATAAGCAAAGGGAAAAAACAGAAAAGCCAAGAAACAGACCTTTGATTACAGAGAATAAACTGATGGTTCCCAGAGGGGAAGTGGGGGGGGGGTGCTCGGGAAAGGGTGAAACAGGTGCTAGGGATTAAGGAGGGCACTTGTGATGAGTACCGGGTATCATATGGAAGTGCTGAATACTATATTGTACACCCAAAACTAATATCACTGTATGTTAACTATACTGAAATTAAAATAAGAAAATGGTAGATATATAAAGCAAAAAAGCAAATAATTAAAAAATAAAATAAAATCCTCTTTATATTACAAAAAATGTGTCAGAGACTTAATATGACAAAAGAATGTAAAATATGTAAATGATATTTTTATGTTGATTACATGTTGAAATGGTAACATTTTGGATATATTGTGATAAAGAAACTATATTATCATTAATTTTACCTGTTCCTTCATAGTTTTCTTTCTTCTTTTTTTTTTTTAAGATTTTATTCATTTGACAGAGAGAAACACAGCCAGAGAGGGAACACAAGCAGGGGCAGTGAGAGAGGGAGAAGCAGGCTTCCCGCCGAGCAGGGAGCCCCATGTGGGGCTCAATCCCGGATCTCCGGGATCATGACCCGAGCGGAAGGCAGTCGCTTAACCAACTGAGCCACCCAGGCGCTCCATAGTTTTCTTTTTTTAAAAAGATTTTATTTATTTATTTGACAGAAAGAGAGATCACAAGTAGGCAGAGGCAGGCAGAGAGAGAGGAGGAAGCAGGCTCCCTGCTGAGCAGAGCCCATGCGGGCCTCGATCCCAGGACCCTGAGATCATGACCTGAGCTGAAGGCAGAGGCTTTAACCCATTGAGCCACCCAGGTGCCCTCTTCATAGTTTTTTAAGTGTGGTTCTTAGAAAACTTTGAAATATGTATGTGACTTGCATTTTATTTCTATTGAACAGCACTTTGTTTTTGTAAGTATACTCTTCCCCCAATGTTGGGCTCAAATTCATGAGCTCAAGATCAAGAGTCACATGCTCTACAGACTGAGCCAGCCGGGTGGCCCTACTGGACAACACTTTTCTGAACAGTCTCTCAGAAAATCCCCAGGGCTGTGGGAGAAGGGGAGTACATAATAGGAGAGTACTCACTACAAGATAAATTTATGGCAATAAATAGAATTTCATAAGTGATCTAAAAAATCTAAAATAAATTTTGTGTTTTACTCTATATAATCTATCTCTGATTTAAATATAAGAAACGTTTGAAATTGACACTAGGGAAACAAAACACACACTCTTTCCTTGTCTTACTGATGGGCAAGATGCTTTGAGTTGACTTTATTTTTTTTAAACATTTTAAAGATTTTATTTATTTATTTGACAGAGAGAAACACAGCTAGAGAGGGAACACACAAGTGAGAGAGGGAGAAGCAGGCTCCCTGACGAGCAGGGAGCCTGATGGGAGGCTGGATCCTGGGACCCCAGGATCTTGACTTGAGCCAAAGGCAGATGCTTAAAGGGCTGAGCCGCCCACGTGCCCCTGAGTTGAGTTTATTAATTCAGAAAGTATTTTACTGTACTGAAGCAAACAGAAATTATCTAGAAGATCCAGTGTTAGGTGAACTCCTACAGTATCTAGAAAGCCACAGTATGTTGAAAGCCCAAATATCCATAAATACGTGGATATATATGGCAACGGCTTTTTTCTTCTCTCTTCCTGACCCTCTGTTTCCCCACTGTGTGTTCTTGGTGCCTTCATCAAAAGTTAATTCATCATATATGCACGGGCTTATTTTGAGACCCTCAATTCTGTTCCATTGCTCTATGTGTCCAACTTTATGCCAGCAGCATACTGTTTTGTTTTTGTTTTTGTTACTGTTTTTAAGAGAGAGGGAGGGTGGGGCTGGGACAGATGAAGAGGGAGAGAGAATCTCAAGCAGGCTCCATGCCCAACGTGGAGTGCAAGGCAGGGCTCGATCTCACAACCCTGAGCTCATGACCTGAGCTAAAATCAAGAGTTGGTTGCTTAATAGATTGAACTTCCCAGGTGCCCTGACACAATACTGTTTTGATGACTGTGGCTTTGAAATATAGTTTGAAATCAGGACCTGTTTTGCTTCCACCTTGGCTAGTTCTCAGGATTGCTTTGGCTACTGGGGATCCTTTGTGGACCCATACAAATATTTGGCTGGCAACATGTGGGTGCATGTGGGACTGGCTGCAGGCACACATGGAAGGAGAACTCAATGACAGTTGTCAGGGCCAGATTCAAGCTCACAAACAGCCGGGCAGGTCTTGATTGTCTGTGTGCACTCACGGGGCTGCAGAGACTGGAGCTGGCTGCCAGAGGTGTAAGTGCAGGGATGGGGGTGGGCAGAGGGAGTAGGGAAGGACTCAGGCAGCTGGTGTCTGCAATCTGGAAAACCTGGGGTAAGGGGAGTGAAAACCTCAGCAGTGAACTCTGCAAAGGGTCTGGGATGGCTTGACTTTGTTTTTTCATCTCTGCCTTAATACTCAGCATTTTCACTGCTTTTTACCCTGTGCTGATCAGTGCCTTTTACCCAGTGTGTTTGCTGAATATGGTCACTTTGTGAGAGTGTCCCTTTTAAGATTAGGGTGCTGATCTGGTCATGAAGAGAAGTGCTTATTACTTTATTATAACAGAGTTATACTATTATTTTATTTTATTTTTAAAAGATTTTTTTTTATTGGGGCACCTGGGTGGCTCAGTGGTTAAGCGACTGCCTCCGGCTCGGGTCATGATCCTGAAGACCCGGGATCGAATTCCACATCTGGCTCCCTGCTCGGCAGGAAGCCTGCTTCTCCCTCTCTCACTCCCCCTGCTTGTGTTCCCTCTCTGGCTGTGTTTCTCTCTGTCAAATAAATAAAATCTTTTAAAAAAAAGATTTTTAAAATCTTTAAAGAAAGATTTTATTTATTTATTTGAGGGAGAGAGAGGGAGACAGAGAGAGCATGAGCTGAGGGAGAAGAAGCAGACTCCCCACTGAGCAGAGAGCCCAATTCGAGGCTCGATCCCAAGACACAGAGACCATGACCTGAGCTAAAGGCAGACACCTAACAGATTGAGCCACCCAGGCTCCCCTAGTATTATTTTAAATATGGAAAATAAAAGATGCAGATGTCAAGACCCTTTTATAGAGTGGGGTGCTAGCTTTCCGCCCACCTTTTTTTCCCCTACAACTGTCCAACAAAATTGTTTCCAGATTAAGTCAGCAACAGATGCTTCAGCATTATCAACTGGTGGTAATTTTCTGAGACTTTGGTTTTCCAAAATCGAGTTACAAATCATATTATAAATTGTGGGTTTCTGTTGAATCCAAGATACCCTTTACTTTGGTTGCCTTGAAAAGCATCACAGCAGTCATTCCTCAGTTTGGTGCATTTAAGTGTGTAACATCACTAGGAAGAAATAATCTCTTTTATGCCAGATAGTCCAGGCAAATCTGAAAATGTCCATTGGGAAATGGATGAACATAGCATAGGCACAAAGGAAGGGGTCTTCTTTTTTTATTTTTATTTGAATTCTACTTAGTTAACATACAGTGCAATATTGGTTTCAGGAGTAGAATTCAGGGATTCATCACTTATATACAATGCCTGTTGCTGATTATAACGAATGCCCTCTTTGACACCCATCACCCATCTAGCCCATCCCCCACCCACCAGGAAGGAGACTTCTTAATTTTATTTTTTAAAACTTTTTTACCCTAATATTCAATCCAGGATCTGTAACTCCATAGCTCCTTCATGACCATTACCCAGATCTCAGCTACAATCATCTCTCGTTTGAATTCCTGCTGATTCCACCTTTGCTCCCCACCGCCTCCCACAGTTTATTTCTCTACACAGAAGCCAGATGATCTGATAATGTCATTCTGCTCAAAACTCTCCAGTGGTTTCCGATCTTACTCAGAGTAAAATCCAATTTTCCATTATGGTCCTTAAAACCCTACATGATTTAATTGCCTGATAACTCTTGGACCTTATCTCTCATGACTCAAACTGTTCATTACAGGCTTACTGGCATTTTTTTCTGTTTCTTGAAGTCATCATACACACTCCTATCTCAGGGTCTTTACATTTGCAGTTCCCTCTGCCAGGAAAACTCTTCCTTCAAATACCAACTTGTTTCATTCTTCATTGTGTTTTGATGTCTGCTCAAAGGTTACTTTCTCAAAGAGGCCTCTCCTTTTTGACAACAAAAGAATATTCTTTTGTATAGAGTAAAATATTATTTTACTCTACATTGCTGTACTTATTACCACGGGGTTATATATTTAATCCTCATTTATTTGCACTAACTAGAATCTAACTAGAATGACTAGAATGTCAGTTGTATGAAGGTAGGGAGTTCATCTGATTTGCTCTCTGCTGTTTCTTTTAAGATCATACCTGTGCATTGGAAGGCTTTGGCAAACACTTATTCAATGATTTATTCCAGATATAATGACTCCTACCTAACAGAATTACCTCAGGCCCACATAAGCATATTCTAGGCTCTATTTTCTTTGTATTAATACCTAGCAATGTCTACCATGATGCTTCCTCTCCTCTCCACGAGTGTATAAGCTTTCCAAGGGCAGGAACTAGGTCCTGAGTCACTGGGTGATGTGTAAAGGGCTAGGACCAAAGGGGAGGGTGATATTCTGTATGTTACTGATTGATGAAAAAAAAAAGAGTAATAATGGGCCTCTGCAGTCATTTTCCATCCTACATAATCCAGGCTTCTGCCCAACATGAGGGCAACTAAGAGGAATGTCAGTAACATGTCTTGTTAAAAAACACTGCTCAGGGCAGCTGGGTGGCTCAGTCAGTCTTTGGCTTAGCCTGACTCTTATCTTTGGCTCAGGTCATGATCTCATGGGTCTTGAGATTGAGCCCCACATCAAGGTCCATGCTCAGCAGGGAGTCTGCTTAAGATTCACTCCCTCTGCCCCTCTGTCCACTCACATTTGTATGCTCTCTTTCTCTCCTCTCTCTCTAAAATAAATAAATCTCTTTTTTTGAGGAAAGGAATAGGCAGACTCCATATGGAGCAGGAAATCCAATGCGGGGCTCCATATTAGGACCCTAGGATCATGACCTGAGCTGATGGCAGCTGCTTAACTGACTGAGCCCCTCAGGCACCCCAATAAATAAATCTTTAAACAAAACATAACACTGCTGGATTCCTAAGGCCAGAAAATGCCAATGGCAAATTCTTGGTCATATACTATATTCCTTATTGTGTGGTTTACTAACAAATCAATTTTGACAGCTCTTTTTCCCCAAAGAAGAGGAGGCAAAGGAGAGTGGGAAAAAATTCAGGTGAATTCTTTTTTCAAAGTCTTGATCAGAACACTTGGAGGGATATGAAAAATAGCCATATACTCTTTAATCTGCTGGCAAGGGTCAAGTTCTTTCGGATTTTATTTTTATTAATTTATTTTTTAAAGATTTTATTTATTTATTTGACAGAGAGAAACACAGCTAGAGAGGGAACACAAGCAGGGGGACTGAGAGAGGGAGAAGCAGGCTTCCCGCCGAGCAGGGAGCCCGACGTGGGACTCGATCCCGGGTCTCCAGGATCATGACCTGAGCTGAAGGCAGTCGTTTAACCAACTGAGCCACCCAGGCACCCGAGTTCTTTCAGATTTTAAAACTGATCTGACCAAATCTTCAGAAGAGCTGGTACTATGGAGGATATCATAGGAAGGAAGCTTGAGGGGATTTTTTTTTTAATTCTACGTTTCTTCCCCAAGATGCTTTAGTGGCTGCACATCTACATATCAGCATACATGAAAAGGGCTTTCCTCCATTTCTTACCAGACTAGGTCAATGGCAAGAAAGATACAAAGGTGTAGAAGTCCTGGAGGCTGATTCAGTTTAAGATTTGCATATCGTTATTGGCTGACACTGTTGTAATGCTACAAGAGCAATCAGTAAGTGTAGTTTCAATGTCTCCATTTAAAGAAAACACTGAAAACCACAGTGACTTCTACAATAAAAAATAACATTGTGAGCTTACTCCCAGAATGCCCTTTTTGCACCAACATTGTTAATAGGAACAGAGAAGCATTAAATAAGAACTGCAGGTGTTGTCTCATGGGGTTGGTAATTAGCTCATGCAATAAAGACTAACTTACCTTTTCATGGGTAATTATGATACTGGATTGCCAACGAAGCCTAGAAATATTTTAAATCTTCTAAGTTACTACCAGATGTACAAGCTTTGGAATAATTCTTCTCAGTTTCTTTTTCTTTAAATACATAATTTTTTCAGTTTTTTTTAAAGATTTTATTTATTTATGTGACAGAGAGAAAGATCAAAAGTAGGCAGAGAAGCAGGCAGAGAGAGAGGAGGAAGCAGGCTCCCTGTTGAGCAGAGAGCCAGATGCAGTCTCGATCCCAGGACCCTGAGAATCATGACCTGAGCCAAAGGCAAAGGCTTTAACCCACTGAGCCACCCAGGCACCTTTCTTTTCAGTTTCTTACCAATAAATTACATGCTGTGTGTTTTCTTAATTTGAATTGACTATTTTTTAGTCTATAGTGAAAAGAAATTGAATAGCAATAAAATTGTATCTACAAAAGTAAAACCACTGATCATTTCACATTTCTAAGTGAGGATTTGGTCATCACAAATCATGAATTACCAGATTCTCAGAACATCTGAAATTTAGCACTGAAAAGATATTAGGAAACAAATGGAGAGATTTCCCTTGGAAAAATTGCCAGAGAAAAAATGGCTTCTAAGTGTATTTCCTCATATTGCTTTCCCTTTCAGTTGGAGGATCCATATCCCTAAATTTGACCTCTTTTTCAACGAACATTTATATAGCCTTTGATCACCCAGGAAAGATCACTAGCCTCTCTCCTTCTCCCATTCATTGAATTTTACTGGTCTCAATCCTGAGGTTATTTAACATCACAGAGATAGACTTGAATATTTTAGATAAATCTTGTACAGTTGTTTCCAAAGTATTCACTTTAACTATTTACTGTATTATAAAACTAACAATAGTCATTAAATCATCAATTAAAAAGTAGAATAGGGAATTTCTGGTTTTTAGTTCTATACATAAGGAACTTGGGAGTCATTACTCTCTCCTAACAATATGTAAAGAGGTGAACCGAATACAAAATGAACAGTTTTTCTGGGATATTAAGAGAGGAGAGTACACAAGGTGAACTGCTGCCCTCAAGACTGGAGACATAGACAAATGAATAAAGAGGGCTACAGCTTACCCAAGCATAGACTCACAAGTAGAAACTGCCACAGGAACCAGTGCCAGGGTAGGAAAATCTGAATTGTACATGACAAATTGCTGTCCAGAAAACTCAGATTTATAAGCTCCAGGAGGACTGAGTTATGGGGGTAGGATCCCAGTATTGTGACATTTACCTCCAGGTCTCTACCAGATTCCCACAGAAGAAAAATCACCTTGGGCTTCCTGCAGGAAGAGAGGAAAAGGAACCATTCTGAAACATTCAAGAGCACTCTCTTCTTAACAATGTCTTGAAGTCTTCTTAACAACGTCCCTGAGGAGAAACCAGGTCTCTTAACCAGGGTCTAACCCAGTGGGTTATCTTCAGAACCTAACTATCCTGGGGAAAGGAAATGCCAAACTCCAGTCCATTCTCATCATCCTGTCCCAGAAAAGGGAGAGAAAAAACTGGAAAACACCTATGGAGTTTATATTCCAGAGGTACAGGCTCATTAAAAGACTGAGACCTGATCATAGAACTATAGACTGCTTCCCCTTCACTCACACCTCACCACCACATTAGTAAAAGCCTATTTGTAGCAGTTCCTTTTACCTAATATATCATGTCCAGCTTTCAAGAAAAAATTACAAGGCATACCAAAAGGCCAAAAGGATATTTTGAAGAGACAGAGCAAGAATCAGAACCAGAGCCAGATACGGCCAGGATGTTAGAATTATCACACCAGTAATTTGAAACAACTATGATTAATATGTTAAAGGTTCTAATGGATAAAGTAGCATAAAGTACAGATAAGCAATGTAAGCAGAGAGATGGAAATCCTGAAAAGAGCCAAAAAGAAATGCTAAAGATAAAAAACACTGTAATAGAAATGAAGGATGCCTTTAAAGGACTTATTAAGGGGCTGGACATGGCTAAGGAAAGAATCTCTGAGCTACAGGAGATATCAATGGAAAACCCCAAAACTGAAAATCAAAGAAAACAAAGACTGAAAAAAAGGAATAAAATATCCAAAGACTGTGGGACAACCACAGAAGTTATGCCATACAGTTAATGGGAATACCAGAAGACAAAACGGAGAAAGGAATAGAAGACATATCTAATACAATAATGACTGAAAGTTACCCCAAAATTAATGTCAGACATCAAACTACAAATCCAGGAGGCTCAGAGAACACCAAGCGGAATAAATGAAAAACAAAAATAAAAACACCTAGGCATATCATCTTTAAACTACAGAGAATAAAAGATAAGGGAAAAAATCATCATAGAAAACAGGAAAAAAAATCCTACCTATAGAGGAACAAAGTTTAGAATTACACCTGATATCTTCTCATGACTAATGCAAGCAAGATGGCAGTAGAGTGAAATATTTGAAATGCTGAGAGAAAAATAAATCACCAACTTAGAATTCTGTACCTTTAAAAATTTTCTTTCAAAAGTGCCTTTCAAAAGGCAAACAAAAACTGAGGAGAAAGAAGAATATTGTATGATATCACTTACATATGGAATCTAGAAAAGTCAAACTCACAGAAACAGAGTAGAATAGTGGGGTGGTTACCAGGAGTTGGAGCATGGGGAAGTTGGAGAGATGTTGTTTGAGGGTAAAAATTGCAACCAGAAGATGAATAAGTTCTAGGGATCTGATGCACACCATAGAGACTGTAGTCAATAATACTGTATTATAAACTTCAACACAGATATTAACAGATCTTAACTGTTTTTGCCACAAAAATGAAATAATAATATCACTTGGTAGAGGTGTTAGCTAACACCGTGGTGATAATTATATTACAGTATATAAATATGTCAAATTAACTTTAAACATACAAGTATTATCTGTCAATTACATCTTAATTTTTAAAAATTAAGAGAATTTTTTCCAGTAGATCTGCCTTATGGAACATGTTAAAAGAAATTCTTTTTTTTTTAAAGATTTTATATATTTATTTGACAGAGTGAAACACAACTAGAGAGCAAACACAAGCAGAGGGACTGAGAGAGGGAGAAGCAGGCTTCCCGCTGAGCAGGGAGCCCGATGTGGGGCTTGATCCCAGGTCTCCAGGATCATGACCTGAGCTGAAAGCAGTCGCTTAACCAACTGAGCCACCCAGACACCCCTTAAAAGAAATTCTTTAGAGAGAGAGAAAACAATATAGGTAAGAAATTCGCATCTACATAAAGACAGGAAGAGCTTCAAAGAAGGAATAAGTAAAGTTAAAATAAAAACCGTTTTTAAAAGATTTTGTTTATTTATTTGACAGAGAGAGAGACAGCAAGAGAGGGAACACAAGCAGGGGTAGTGGGAAAGGGAGAAGCAGGCTTCCAGTCCAGTAGGAAGCCCAATGTGGGGCTCCATATCAGGACCCTGGGATCATGACCTGAGCTGAAGGCAGACACTTAAGGACTGAGCCACACAGGGGTCCCAAACTTTTTCCTATTCTTAGTTGATTCAACAGATAACAGTTTGTTCATAAACATAATAGTAACAGTGTATTCAATTATGTACACTTAATTATTATATATAAGTGAAATGAATAATAGCCATGATATAAAGAATGAGGGGAAAGAATTAATATAATTTTGTTTAATAAAATACCAACACTACCTGTGAAAGTCGTATGGTGTTGATTGAAAGTGAATTTGGATTACTTGTAAATGTATATTGCAAACTCTAAGGTAACCACTAGAAAGGGTGAAAAAAAAAGGACAACCAATATGCTAAGAAATACACTAAGAAATGAGAGAAAATTGAATCATATAAAATGCTCAATTAAGGATACCTGGGTGGCTCAGGTCTTAAGCATCTGCCTTCAGTTCAGGTCATGGATCCCAGGATTGAGTCCCGATTGGGTTCCTTATTCAGCAGGAAGCCTGCTTCTCCCTCTCTCACTCCCCCTGCTTGTGTTCCCTCTCTTGCTGTGTCTTTCTCTGTCAAATAAATAAATAAAATCTTTAAAAGATGCTCAGTTAAAACAAAAAATACAGAGAAAGAGTGGAAGGAAAAAACAGGAAGAGATCAGGGCAACAAATAGAAAACAGTATGGAATATGGTAGATATAATCCAAGTGTACCAGTGATCATTTTGAAGGTCCATAGTGTAAATGTACCAGTTAAAGACAGAGATTGTCAGAATGGATCAAAAAGCATGACCCAACTCTATGCTGTCTACAAGAAACCTATTTTAAAGATAAGGACACAGATAAGTTAAAAACAAATGGATGGAGAAAAATATGTTATGTTCACACTCTTCAAAAGAAAGCAGAAGTTGCTATGTTAGTATCAGATGGAGTATACTGCAAAGTAAGGAATGTTATTGAGGATAAAGAAGGGCATTATTATACAGTGGTAAGGAGTCGATTCTCCAAGATGACATAACAGTTCTTAATGTGTATGTGCCTAACAACAGAGACTACAAGAGGCAAACAGAGACTACCTGAGGCAAAGACCTGATAGAACTGCAAGGAGAAATAGTTGAATCCACTATCACGATTAAAGGCAACATTATTCTATTGGAAATGGACAGGTCTGGCAAGCAGGAAATCAATGAGGATAAAGGTGAATTCAACAACACCATTAATGAACTGAGTATAGCTGATATCTATAGACTACTTCATCCAGTAATGGCAGAACACACACTTTTTTTCAAGCTCACATGGGACATCTACCAAAAGAGACCACGTTCAGACCACAGGGGAATTAAACTAGAAATTAATAACAGAAAGATAGCTGGAAAAATCACAAAATATGTGGGGACTAAACAGCAACACACCTATAAAAAGCACATGGGTCAAAGAAGAAATGTCAAGAGAAATTGAAAAATATTTTGAGGGGCACCTGGCTGGCTCAGTTGGTGAAGTATGTGGCTTTTGATATTGGGGTTGTAGGTCTCAGTTTCACATTGGGTGTAGGGATTGCTTAAAAAATAAAATCTTTTTTAAAAAGTATTTTGAGGGATGCCTGGGTGGCAAAGTTGGATATTTGCCTTCAGCTCAGGTCATGATCATAGAGTCCTGGAATCAAGTCCTACATTGTGGGGAGGGTCCTTGCTCAGCAGGGAGCCTGCTTCTCCCTCCCCTGCTTGTCCACACACTTACGTGCTCTCTTTCCCTCACAGATCAAAAAAAAAATCTTTAAAAAATTACTTTGAAATAAATGAAATTGAAAATACAACTTATCATATTTGAAGGATGTGGTAAAAACAGTGGCTAAAGGGAAATCTGTAGCATTGAATGCATATATTAGAAAAGAGGAAAGATTTGAGGTACTTGGGTGGCTCAGTCAGTCAAGCATCTGACTCTTGATTTCAGCTCAGGTCATGATCTCAGGGTCATGATATCAGGCCCCACACTGGGCTCTGTGCTGGGGGTGGAGCATGCTTGGGATTCTCTCTCTCCCTCTCTCTCTGCCCTTCCCCTTACCCATGCTCTTTCTCTCTAAAAAAAAAAAATCTAAAACCAGTAATCTAAGTTTTCACCTTAGGGAAATAGAAAAAGAAGAGTAAATTAAATCCAAAGTAAGCAGCTTAAAGGAAATTATAAAAATTTGAACTGAATTAATAAAATTGAACACAGGATATAAGTAGAGAAAATTAACAAAATCAAAAACAGGGTTTTTTTTTTTTAAAGATCAATAAAACGTATCAGCTTATCAGCCTCTAGTTGGGCTAAGAAAAAAAAGACAAAGCACACAAAATACTAAAATCAGAAATGAAAGAGGGGACATCATTACAGCAGTAATGGAAATTTAAGAGATAATAAAATAATACTATAAATAGCTATGCCCACAAATTTGGTAACCTGGATGAAATGGATTAATTCTTTGAAAAACACAATCTGCCAAAACTCACACAAGAAGAAAAGGTGATCTGAACAGGCTTATATGTATTAAAGAAACTGAATCAATAATGAATTACCATCTAAAACAGAAAGCACCTGGCCCAGAAGTGTTCACTGATTAATTCTATGAGACATCTAAGGAAGATATTATATCAATTCTCTAAAATCTCCTTCGTAGGATAGAAGCCAAAGGAGTACTTTCCAAATTATTCTGTGAGGCCAGCATTATCCTAATACTAAAACCAGACAAAGACATTTACAAAAAAAAGAAAACTATAGACCAAAATCTTTCATAAATAGAAATGCAAAAATTCTCAGCAATATATTAGCAAATCACATCCCAAAAAATCATTAAAAGAATTATATACCACAATCAAGTAGTATTTATCCCATGTATGCAAGGCTGGTTCAACATTCAAAAATCAGTGTAATCCATCACACCAAGAGACTAAAGAAAAATTACATGATCATATCAGTAAATGCAAAAAAAGCATCTGATGAAATCTAGTCTTCATTCATGATAAAAACTCAGTAAGCTAGCAACAGAGGGGAACTGTTTCAACTTGATAAAGACTATCTACAAAAACCTACAGCTAACATACTTAATGATGAGCAACTTGAAGATTTCTCACTAGGACTGGGTATAAGGCAAGGATGTCCATTCTTACCACTTCTTTTTGACATTATACTGGAAGTTCTTGTTAACGTAATAAGACTAGAAAAGGACATAAGAATTATATAGATTAGGAAGGAGGGTATAAAAGTGTCTTTGTTCACAGATGGCATAATCGTCTAGAAAAAATTCTGAAAGAATTGACCTAAAAACTCCTGGAACTGATAAGCTATTATAGTAAGATTGCAGGATTCAAAGTGGATATACAGAAGTTATCACTTTCCTATATGCCTTAACAAAATATGAACAAAATCTATGTGAGAAATCAGACAACAGAAAGAAATAAAAGGTATTTGGATTGGCAAAGAGGAAGTCAAACTCTCTCTCTTTGCAGATGGCATGATACTATCTATGGAAAACCCAAAAGACTCTACCCCCAAACTACTGGATTTCATACAACAATTTGGTAATGTGGCAGGATACAAAATCAACGCGCAGAAATCAGTTGCATTCTTATACACCAACAACGAGAAAATAGAAAGGGAAACCAGAGAATCGATTCCATTTACTATAGCACCAAAAACCATAAGACACTTAGGAATAAACCTAACCAAAGAAGTCAAGGATCTATACTCGAGGAACTACAGAACACTCATGAAAGAAATTGAAGAAGACACAAAAAGATGGAAGAGCATTCCATGCTCATGGATCGGAAGAATAAACATTGCCAAAATGTCTATACTGCCCAGAGCAATCTACACTTTCAATGCCATTCCGATCAAAATTCCACCAACATTCTTCAAAACGTTAGAACAAACAATCCTAAAATTTATATGGAACCAAAAAAGACCCCGAATCGCTAAGAAATTGCTGAAGAAGAAAAGCAAAGCCGGGGGCATCTCATTACCTGACTTCAGGCTTTATTACAAAGCCGTGATTACCAAGACTGCATGGTACTGGCATAAAAACAGAGAAACAGACCAATGGAACAGAGTGGAGAGCCCACATATGGACCCACAAATCTATGGTCAAATCATCTTTGACAAAGCAGGAAAAAATATCCAGTGGAAAAAGGATAGTCTCTTCAATCAATGGTGCTGGGAAAATTGGACAGCTACATATAGAAGAATGAAACTAGACCATTCTCTTACACCACACACAAAGGCAAACTCGAAATGGATGAAAGACCTCAACGTGAGGCAGGAATCCATCACAATCCTGGAAGAGAACATAGGCAGTAACCTCTTTGACATCGGCCACAGCAACTTCTTTCAAGACACGTCTCCAAAGGCAAAGGAGACAAAAGCGAAAATGAACTTCTGGGACTTCATCAAAATAAAAAGCTTCTGTACAGCAAAGGAAACA
>PITA01000466.1:0-68258 GCA_004023965.1 Spilogale gracilis
GCCTGCTTCTCCCTCTCTCACTCCCCCTGCTTGTGCTCCCTCTCTCGCTGTCTCTCTCTCTGTCAAATAAATAAATAAAATCTTTTTTAGAAAATTTACTTATTGATTTATTGTGGGGGGAGAGTGAGGGGAGGGGCAGAGGGAGAGGGAGCGAGAGAATCTCAAGCAGACTCTGCGCTGAGCGTGGAGCCCGACGCGGGACTCAATCTCACAACCCTGAGATCATGACCTGAGCCAAAATCAGAAGTTGGTTGCCCAACAGACGAGAGACCCAGGCACCCCTATAAATATTTGTCTGCTGTGGTAAAATACACACACCATAAAATGCACCCTCTTCACCATTTTAAGTGGAGATTCAGTGGCATTAAGTCCAGCCACCACGTGCAACCATCATGACTGTCCAGTTCCAGAACTTTCTGATCACCTCAAGGAACTAAACTTTGAAGCGAGACTGCTCTAACTCCAAAAACCAGTGCACTATACCTGTAACAATTCACAGCTGAATTAAGTAAACATAAAACGGAAATGAAAGAAGAAGATGTGGAGCACTGAATTATGTCTTATAAACAGGAAGCGCAACAGGGATTCAGTAATGGGAGCATCCATGTGGACCTCTGCCTGCACTAGCTAGGAAAAGCCTTTCTGCAAGCGTGGAGGCTTTTGTGAAAAGGCAAGTTTCGAGACTGAGCAGTGAGGATCAATCATTCCAGGCAGGGCAGGTGGCAGGAGCAAAGAGAGAGGGATGAAGCTGAAGAAAGAGGCACTTACGACGACAACTGCAGAATGTCTGTATGAACAGTTTCCGAGGAGCCATCTGGCTGGAGAGGAGGCTAGGTGACGTGGCTTGCGAGTACATTGGCACAGCAAGCCCGCTGCTTTCGTTTCCATTGTATGTTTGTTTGGCGTGCCTCGAGGAGAGCCTGAGCCACTAGTCTACTTGTGGCACCACCCTTATGCAAACAGCTGGTACTTAATAAAGGGTGTTATGTGGCTAACTAGAAATTCAACAGGGTAGAGAGTGCACGCATGTGAGAGCTTGGGCAAATGAGGTGGAGTTAGGTCATAGGGGAGGAATTGGATCTTAAGACAGAGTAGGCAATCGGGAGCCATTGGAGGTTCTTGAGCAACAGCAGATGATGTGATGCAACTGAACTCAGGATTAGGTTTCTCTATTTCTTCTTTGCCTGAGAGTGCCCCCTGGTGCCTCTAGTTTGAATTGTTCCCTTGTCTTATAAAGTGGGCGGGAGGATGGGGGACTGAGAAGCAGGACTGATGATTTGGAAAAGCCAGATTCTTGGGCCACATTCCAGTTCATCCTGAGAGATAACAGTAGTGGAACAAAAGTAGAGAAGACATGTGGACAGAGAGGGTGTGATGTGAAGGACAAGGGCATGGTGGTGGTTCCCTCCTCCGTCTCATTGTTCTGAGCTCAGATGTTGGGTGCCCGGTACTAAGGTGGAGCTGGAGGCAGGATGATAACTAAGACATTGTGGGTAGAGATTACTTAAACATAAAATCTGTAAAGTGTAACCCAGCATGCTATGTGTGGACAACCCGCAGTGGGTCAGTGCCCTGCGAGGGAAGGATGAGTTGAGTGAGGGATGGGACCAGATTACAGAGGATTTGTAAACTATCATAAATGATCTAGAGCAACAGGGCGCCTTGTGCATGGCGTACATTTGGAAGCACCTGCGGACGGGTTTAGACCCAGCAGGGCTCAGGTAGCAGAGGGACAGAACGAAAAGCTCAGTTTCGCTTCTCAGGTCCATCCTCTCCCCTGTGACTGAGGCTGTAAACATCCGGTCCCGTGCAGAGAGGCTGCCTCTACATGTGGGGTGCAGCCTTTCTTTAACTGTCCACCAGCCAATTTATCTGATCGTAAGAGCTCCACACTAGAATGAAAGATGAGTGTTGGGGGGCCTCTTCCCTTATGTCACCCATATGTGACTGAGACCATCTTGGAAGCCTCTGCTTCCCCCACCTTCAACTTGAAGTGGGGTACTATAGCTTTTCGAGTGTCCTATACACAATCCTTAACTAAACCCACACAGTAGGGTGCTACACAGCTGCTTAAACATAGTGATCTCGGGGCGCCTGGGTGGCTCAGTTGGTTAAGCGACTGCCTTCGGCTCAGGTCATGATCCTGGAATCCCAGAATTGAGCCCTGCATCGGGCTCCCTGCTCAGCTGGAAGCCTGCTTCTCCCTCCTCCACTCTCTCTACTTGTGTTCCCTCTCTAGCTGTGTTTCTCTCTGTCAAAAAAATAAATAAAATCTTTAAAAAAACACAAAAACAAAAAACCCATAGTGATCTCTGCATGCTGATAAAGGAGTGGTGGCCAGAACATCATTTTAAATTTAAATATCTAGTTACAGAACACTACACAGAGAATATCACCTTTTCTATAGGAATGGATGAACATTTTATATATTACACATATTTATTACTTTCAAATAGAAACATTAAGAGTTCCAAAACCAGATAAAAATAATTAGCTGTATAGAGAGGGGGAAGGACAGTCCTTCATGGCCCAGTGTTCATGGGGCGAGGTCAGAGGGCTAACGAGGGCTCACTTATCCGATATCGAAATATGTGAGTTACTTGAAAGCTAACTGTTAAATATGTTTTACCCCTTTACCTTGGCAAATACACTTTGTAATGACTCAATAAAAATATATATAAAGTGATGGCTTTTGTATGACTTAAAGTCAACAAAATATCCAAGGAAAAGTAACTTAATCATTTTTAAGATTTTCAGTACTCTCTACACCCAATGCAGAGCTCGAACTTACAACCCCGAGATCAAAAGTTACATGCTCCATGGACTGAGCCAGCCAGCTGCTCCCATAAATTAACTTAATTATTATTGCACATGCCTATGTATTCTCATGATGGGCCAGCAATGTTTGGATGGAATAATAGTCATATAGAACTCATAAACTATTATATATTTATTATATTAAATTAATTTTTCTTGCCTTAATTTTGGAAATTTCTAATTGTGTTGTTACGATAAAAAATTTTTCTCATTATGCATATTCTGTTATTCATTATGCCAAATTAATCAAACTTTCTTGAATTATTCTTGTTTAAAATGTTTAAAAATTAATTCCAATTTAGAGAAACTTTGCTCCTAACCGAAATTATTCCTAAAATTTTTAAACCAGTGCTGACTCTCGGTTTTGGCTCAGGTCATGATCTCAGGGTTCTTAGATGGAGCCCTGCATGAGGCTGTGTGCTCAGTGGGGAATCTGCTTCTCTCTCTCTCTCTCTCTGCCCCTTCCTCCACTTGCGCATATGTCTGTGTGTGTGGGTGTGTGTGTGTTCTTTCTCAAATAAATCAATAAATAAATCTTTTAAAAAAAAACATCAATGCTTTGATTCAGAATTGGATGGTAAACTTCACATCATGTTCAAGCATTAATCTAGGCGTTACATATGTTAAGTATTTTTTTTTAAAGGTTTTATTTATTTATTTGTTAGAGAGAGAGACGGGGGGAGAGAGAGAGAGACAGCGCGCACAAGCATGAGAGCTGGGAGGGTCAGAGGGAGAAGCAGGCTCCCTGGGGAGCAGGGAGCCTGATGCGGGATTCGATCCTGGGACTCCAGGATCATGATCTGAGCTGAAGGCAGTAGCCCAATCAACTGAGCCACCCAGATGCCCCTATGTTAAGTATTTTATCCCAGGAAATATTTAAAGTATTTTCTCATCATATTAATCTTTATCCTTTATATTGCAATTTTCACCATCTCTTAAAGCAATATCTAGATCCATTTAGTGTTTGTTGTTTACTCTTTTAATGTTTTCTAAATTTTTTTCCTCAGAATTTTATTTTATTTTTTTTAAGGATTTTATTTATTTATTTAATTGAGGGAAAGTGAGAGTGAGAGCGGAAAAGCAGGGGAAGGGGCAGAGGGAGACGGAGAAGCAGGCTCCTCGTTGAGCAGGGAGCCCCGATGCGGGGTTCGATCCCAGGACCCCAAGATCATGACTTGAGCTGAAGGCAGATGCTTAACCAACTGAGCCACACAGGTGCCCCAGAATTTTATTTTAAAAAATTTTTGTTCGATCCTAACTAGCATACAATGTTACATTGTGTACAACATAGTGATTTGATAACTCTGTACATTATTATTTTTTTTAATAGAAGATCTAGATTTGTTAACCTATTACAAAGACAAAATAGGGCGCTTGGGTGGCTCAGTTGGTTAAGCAACAGCCTTCGGCTCAGGTCACGATCCTAGAGTCCCAGGATCGAGTCCCGCATGGGGCTCCCAGCTCTATGAGGAGTCTGCTTCTCCCTCTGACCTTCTTCCCTCTCGTGCTCTCTCTCTCTCAAATAAATAAATAAAATCTTAAAAAACAAAAATAAAGACAAAATAATTATCATTGAGGTACTCTGAGGACTTCATCCTAATTTCACTTGTTACAGAAACTGACCTAAGAGCTTAGAAATTAAAGGATATAACTTAAGAGGTATTAACAAAGCAGACTGGTGAAACATGGTGAAGGGACTAAAAGCTAGTCAGACAGATCTGCATTAGAGGTATTTTCCATGGCTAGGACGTTTCCCAGGAGGCTCCCTAAAGATGCCTGAATGAATTAATCTGGGTCCCAGATTAGTAAAAAACGACCCTTACTCCTATGAAGAGCAAGAGGACGCCAGAATTTCTTTGAGATCTCTTTGTCTTTTTAAGGGGTAACGGGCTTCTGGGGCTCTAAAAGGGCATATCTTAGATTCCTCCTCCCTCCTTCCCATCCAGTCTACCTACGCCTTCACGTGCCTGCACCTTCTCTCCACGCAGGCCTAACAGGTGACAGAAGATGCAGAGAGGGAAGGTGGGAACTATGGGCCTGCTCGGAGGTGACCTACACACAGAGAGCTTGAGGGTAGATGGTAAGCTCCAAATACCCTCTTGGTTGAGTTAATTCACCCTTGTTAATAAAGGTCATAGTTTCTTCTGCTGGTGACAACTTTTTGTCTCAGTATAGTCCATCTCAAGAACTGGATCAGGTAAATTTTGGAGAAGGAGCAAGGCTTTCAGCAACACCCACGCCACACGAGAAGAGATGCCACATTCTTTCCTAGTTATGAGCAGAATCCCACAGCAGCATAAGTCATTCTCAGTGATCACCGTCTGTACCCTCAAACTGTCCAGCAACTGTTGGGGTGCTGTCTACATCCACTTCATCTTCATAATCTCTTCTCGAATCTTCTGTCTGGACTCCAGCAGACTGAGAAAGCATTCCTTCTAGTCTCTCCCACGTGGCTTGGCCTTCTTACTCCTTCTTCACAGGTGTAAAATGGAGGGATGTCCCCCACCCTTGTTCATATATTCTTCTCCATCGTCATCATCTCAATCTTCGTCTTCAGGGTCAGGATGCGAAGCTGGGCATTCTCACACTGTGGTGAGCGCCGTCTCCAAGGCTGACTTATCCCTAGGCACAAACCTAAATTCAGCAAGAGGTTCAACCTCATCACCACTGTCTTCTTCAGCAACAGATTCTTTTGATTCTTGTCCACATTTGGCATTCACAAATGCCCTCATGGCTTTAGGCATTTAGGCCCCCGGCCACCGCAGGCCGGGGATGGTGGGGTATTTCCATGAGAATCTTAGTCCAGAGCCGTCTAACCAAGACAGGAGGCTCTCAGCGATACAAAGGGTGATGGGGCCAACCGCCTTGCCCTTCAGCAGAGCCTCAGTGTCTGGCTGCTGCCGTCGGGGCCCCACAGCCCACCAGGCAGTGGGACACTTTGGAGGAAGCTCACTGCAGCCAGGAGCATGGAGACGCCAGCCCACAACTCTGCACGTTATGCTGTGCTCTCAAGTGCCCCTGCATCTGTCCCCACACGATGGTATTACAGGACCGCTGACTCTATTCCTCGGGCGGTGGTGTTTCACTTCTTACAAAAATTCTTCAAGGCTGAGACCTTATAAAGAAAACTCTGAAAAGTGGGGTGTTGCTACATTTCTTTCTTTTTTATTTTTTTAAAGATTTTATTTATTTATTTGACAGAGAGAAAGAGATCACAAATAGGCAGAGAGGCAGGCAGAGAGAGCGGACGAAGCAGGCTCCCTGTTGAGCAGAGAGCCTGATGCGGGGCTCAATCCCAGGACCCTGGGATCATGACCTGAGCCGAAGGCAGAGGCTTTAACCCCCTGAGCCACCCAGGCGCCCACTACATTTCTTTAAATCTCTCTTGAGTTGAGATTGTAACTTGACTGTGGCCAGAAGACAGTCTCTGCATAAGACACTGGTTTGGGGGAATATTTGCATGTGAACCTTTTCCTTTATGGTCATGCAAACATTTTTATTTCCTTGTTTTAGTTTCTATATGTACACATTTCATTCTATTTTAAAAAAATATCAAATATTCAGAAAGTTGCAAATAACAGAGACTCCTTGTATATACCCTTTACTCACTGTCATGGGTCATTAACATTTTACTACATTTGTTACTCTTTTCTTCTCTCTCCAAATTAAAATTAATATATTTTTTGGTAACAATCGCTACACCCAATGTGGGTCTCTAAGTCACAATCTGGAGATCAAGAGTTGCATGCTTTCCCGACTGAGCCAGCCAGCGGCCCCAGAAATTTTATTTGGTATATGTGTGCATACATGTATAATTATTTTTCTTATGAATCACGAGAGTAGATTGCATTATATCATGCTCCTAGATCCCTTAATGCCTCAGTATTTCCTAAGAAGACTATTCTCTCTCATTTTTAAAAAATATTTTATTTATTTAATGACAGAGAGAAACACAGCTAGAAAGGGAACACAAGCAGGGGGAGTGAGAGAGGGAGAAGAAGGCTTCCCGCTGGGTGGGTAGCCCGACGTGGGGCTTGATCTCGGGACTCTGCCATCATGATCTGAGCTGAAGGCAGATGCCCAAGGACTGAGACACCCAGGGGCCCCTTAAGTTTATTATTATTATTTTTAAAAGATTTTATTTATTTATATGACAGAGAGAAACACAGCGAGAGAGGAAACATAAGCAGGGGGAATGAGAGAAAGAGAAGTGGGCTTCCTGCCAAGCAGGGAGCCCGATGCGGGGTTCAATCCCCGGTCTCCAGGATCATGACCTGAGCCGAAGGCAGTTGCTCAACTAACTGAGCCTCCCAGACGCCCCTATTATTTTTTTTTGAATAATATCTACACCCATTGTGGGGCTCAAACTCATGACGCTGAGATTAAGAGTCGCCCGCTCCTCCGACTGAGTCAGCCAGGCTCCCCAAGAAGGTTATTCTCTTATATAACCACAGAACAGTTATCAAATTTAAAAGATTTAAGTTGATACTAGACATGTCTACTCTACGAACCATATTCCAGTTTGACAAGCATCTTAATAATGTCCATTGTAGCCAGTGTGTCTCAGCTCCAGCATGGGACACAGTCCAGAACTCTCCATTACATTTAGTCCTCAGGCGTCACTTCTCCCTTCATCTGTGATGATTCCCCAGGCTCTGTCTTTCCTATTTGTCAATCTGGATTTGTCTGATGTATCCTTGTGCTTCAATTACGGTGACGCACCCAGACCGGAATACTGCACGAGGAACGTGTACGGTAGATGATCTTGGCCTAAATGGTTTTCAGTTTTCCCTACGATAGTTTTGAAATGATGATTTTCTACCTCCAGCCTTTCTCCCTGTACATGGGTCAGGCACCATACCATAAAGAGGAGCTCTCCTTTCCCATTTACTGGTTTGTCTTACCAGTTCAGACTAATGGATTCCTACTGTATTCCATGGGTTTTATTCCTTTACTGTCCTTATTTGCTTGGAGGCTGAAATTAGCTCAGATTTGGCCACCTTTGAGCAGGCTCTTGTGTTCTTTGACGTCCTCTCCTTGGCTACACCATAATTTTTGGCACTATTTTCTTTCTGGAACACCTAGTTTACCTTGTACCTTCTCTGCTCTAGCCCTGTAATCAACCATTTTCCCAAGAAACTGCCATTCTTTTTAGTGGGGAATGATAGCTAGAAACCAAGATCTGGGCATCAGATATTCTCCTTGATAGAGGGTATTAACTGTTTCTAGGTCCTTTTAGTGGACAGAGCTGGGGAAAATATGTACATATATATATATATATATATATATAATATAGATGATACATATATGAAATCTGTATACATAAGGTAATATATATGCAACACACTAAACTAATATATATTACATATGATACATATCTATTACTCTTTTCTTAAGATTATTCATTTATTTGAGAGAGAGAGAGCATGAGCAGGACGGGCAGAGGCAGAGGGAGAAGCAGGCTCCCCGCTGAGCATGGAGCCCAATGTGGGGCTCGATCCCAGGACCCTGGGATCATGACCTGAGCCGAAGGCAGATGCCTAACCTAAATATATTCTTTGTGAAATAGATCTCCAGAACTTTTTTTTATCTTGAAAAACTGAAGCTTTATATCCATTAAACAAAAACTCCCTCTTTCCCTTAGACTCCAGTAATCACTATTATACTTTCTGTTTCTAGAAATTTGACTACTTAAGTCACCTATAAGTGGGATCATACGGTATTGATGTTTTTGTGACTGGCTTCTTTCATTTAGCATAACGACCTATTCCTGCTGTAGCAGGTATCAGAATTCACTTGTTTCTATGGTTGAATAATATTCCGTTGCATGTGAAGACAATGTTTTGTCTGTACATTTATCTGTCACCAGACGCTTGGGCTGTTCCTGCCTCTGGGCTATTGTGAGTAGCGCTACTATGAACATAGGTGTGCAAATATGTTTGAGACCCTGCTTCCCATTCTTTTGCATATATTCCCAGAAGTGGGGTTCCTGAATCACGTGATGGTTCTATTTTTAATCTGTTGAGGAAAATCCACACTGTTTCCTATATTGCTGCCCCACTCCACGATCCTACCAACAGTACCCAAGGGCTCCAACCTCTCCACATCCTTGCCAACACCTGCTATTTTCTGTTGCCTTGCTAGGAGCCATCCCACTGTGCACTAGATGATGTCCCACCTCAGCTCTACTAGTGCCTCTCTGATGACCAGAGATGTCAAGCTTCCCTCCATTTGTCTGCTGGCCAAAGACACATCATCTTTGGAGAGATGTCCATTCCGGTCTTGCACACCATCCCCTCCCCCATGTGATTATCTGCTGTTGAGTGGTAGGGGCTCTCCACACACCAGCCCTCGTTAGATGCATGACCAGCCAGTACTTTCCCCACTCTGCAGACCATCCTTGCTACTCTGTTGGTCGTGTTGCTTGATGCACAAGAGCCTCCACGTTCAATGTGTCCAATTTGGCTGATCTTTCTTTTACTGCTTAAGTCCAATGTCATGAAAATTTTCCTCTATGTTTTCTCCTAGGAATTTCACAGGTTTGGGTCTTATGTTTAGGTCTTTCTTCCATTTTGAGTTAATTTTTGAAGTTGGTGCTAAGATAAGGGTCTAAACTCATGTTTTTGCACGTGGTTGCCCAGTCTTGCCAACACCATTTATTGAAGAGACTGTCCTTTCCCTATTGAGTGGTCTGAGCTTTCCCGGGGAAGATCCCATGACCATGTATGCCAGAATTTATTTCTGGGCTCTCTGTTGGTCTCTATGAATGTCCACTTACTGCAGCTTTGTAACAATGCACAGGTAGGTACTGTAGATATTGCCAAATTCCTCCCCATTGGTGGGTTACATTTTACTTTCCTACCAGCAATGTACCAGAGTACCTCTCTCCCCCAAACCTTGCTAACACAGTGTACTGTCAAGTTTGTTCCCTTATAAGTTTATTAGAATGTAGCTTCCTTAGGGGTGCCGGGGTGGCTCAGTTGATTGGGCGACTACCTTCGGCTCAGGTCATGATTCCAGAGTCCTGGGATTGAGCCCCGCATCGGGCTCCCTGCTCGGCGGGAAGCCTGCTTCTCCCTCTCTCACCCCCCCTGCTTGTGTTCCCTCCCTAGCTGTGTTTCTCTCTGTCAAATAAATAAATAAAATCTCAAAAAAAAAAAAAAAAAAAGAATGTAGCTTCCTTAGAGTTAGAAAGCATTTTAGAGTTTAAAAGAGGTTATTTAGGTCGCTTGGGTGGCTCAGAGGGTTAAGCCTCTGCCTTCGGCTCAGGTCATGGTCTCGGGGTCCTGGGATGGAGGCCCACATTGGGCTCTCTGCTCGGTGGGGAGCCTGCTTCCCCCTCTTTCTCTGCCTGCCTCTCTGCCTTATTTGTTCTCTGTCTGTCAAATAAATAAATAAAATATTTTTTAAAAATAAAATAAATAAAAGAGGTTATTTAATCCCTTGGGAAGTAAAACAACTACTAGATAGTTACATGCAAAAGAATTAGTCTAGATACAAACCTTCCATGGTTCACAAAAATTAATTTCACAGACCTAAATGTAAAATGCAAAACTAAAAAACTTCTCGATAACATAGGAGAAAATCAAAATGATCTTGGGTCTGGCATGACTTTTTAGCATGATCCAGGAAAGAAAAATATTGGTAAGTTAGACTGTTAAAATTAAAGTTAGACTGTTTTGTGGAAGACACTGTTGAGAGACTGAAGAGACAAGCCACAGATGAGAAAGTATTTGCAAAACACGTATCTAATAAAGAACTGGCATCTAGGGGCACCTGAGTAGTTCAATGGGTTAGTTCAATCTGACTCCTGGGTTCAGCTTAGGTCATGGTCTTTGGGGACATGGGATCGAGCCTCACACTGGGCTTTGTGCTCAGGGTGGAGTCTGCTTCAGATTCTTTCTCTTCCTCTCCTTCTGGCCCTCACACCGCTTGCTCTAAATAAATAAATAAATAAACAAACATAAATAAAATCTTTTTCTAAGATTTTTAAAAAGATTTTATTTATTTATTTGACACACACACACACACAGATCACAAACAGGCAGAGAGGCAGGCAGAGAGAGAGGGGGAAGCGATACCAGGACCGAATGTGGGACTCGATACCAGGACCCTGAGAACAGGACCTGAGCCAAAGGCAGAGGCTTAACCCTCTGAGCCACCCAGGCGCCCTTTTTTTTTTTTTTTAAGATTTTATTTATTTATTTGACAGAGAGAAACACAGCTAGGGAGGGAACACAAATAGGGGGAGAGAGAGAGGGAGAAGCAGGATTCCCATTAAGCAGGGAGCCCAATGCAGGGCTCGATCCCGGGACTCTGGGATCATGACCTGAGCCGAAGGCAGTTGCTTAACAACTGAGCCACCAGGCGCCCCAGTAAGTAAAAATCTTAAAAAAGGAGAGCTACAGATAGCAAATACTCACATGAAAAGATATCAACATCACTCATCATTGGGGAATTGCAAATTGAAACAACAATGAGATGCTCCCATACATCAGTTTCTAATGGCTACCTTCCAGGACACCAAGCAGGCTGGTGTTCCCTGAGAGTACAGAGCAGCAGGAGCCCTCATTCATGGCCAATGGGAATGCAAAATGGTACAGTCACTTTCGTAGACAGTCGGCGGTTTCTTACAAAATGAAACATACTCTTTACCATATGATCAAGCAATCGTTCTCCTTGCTATTTACCCAAATGAGCTGAAAACTTCTGTCTGCATAAAAACATGCACATGGATGTTTACAGCAGCTTTATTCATCCCTGCTAAAACTTGAAGTAACCAAGATGTCCTTCAGTAGTACAATGGATAAACGGGTAAGTATATCCATAGAGTGGAATTTTTTTTCAAGATTTTATTTATTTGAGACAGAGAGGGAGAGAAAGCACAAGCAGGGGAAGGGGCAGTAGAAGAGGGAGAAGCAGGCTCCCTGCTGAGCAGGGAACCCGATGTGGATGTGGAGCTTGATCCCAGGGCCCTGGGATCATGACCTAAGCTGAAGGCAGATGCTTAACTGACTGAGACACCCAGGCGCCCCTACAGTGGAATATTAAGGAGAGATAAAAAACAACGGGCTATCAAGTCACAGAAAAACATGGAGGAACCCTGAAAAGGTATTGTTAAGTGAAAGAAGCTAATTTGAAAAGGCTCCATACTATAAGATTCCAGTGGTTTGACACTCTGGGAAAGACAAATTATGGAAACAGTAAAAAAAAAAACAGGGATTTGGGGGTGGAGAGAGGGAGGGACGGGATGAACAGGTAGAGCTGGGGGATTTTTAGGGCAGTGAAAATACTCCATATGACTCCGAATGGTGGATACCCAGAATTATACATTTGTCAAAACCCACATAAAGAGTCAACACTAATGGAAACTATGGACTTCAGTTAATAATAATAATAATAATAATAATAATAATAATAATGTACTAGGGACGCCTGGGTGGCTTAGTTGGTTAAGCAAATCATGATCCCGGGGTCCTGGGATGGAGCCCCACACTGAACCCTTTGCTCAGTTGAGAGTCTGCTTTTCCCTCTGCCCTTCTCACTGCTTGTGCTCTCTCTGTCTCTCTAGACTCAAATAAAGAAATAAAATCTTTAAAGAAATAATTTATTAGTATTGTCTCATCAATTGTAAACAAAGTAAAATAGCCAAACAGATTTAGATTTTTTTTGGTTAAACTTTTGTCAACACACACACACACACACACACACACACACACACACACACACACATTTTAGAAAAGGAGAGAGAAAGGGAGGGGTGGAGAGGCAGAGGGAGTGGGGGACTAAGAATCTTAAGCAGGCTCCATGCCCAGCACAAAGCAGGGCTCAATCTCACCACCCTGAGGTCAAGACCCGAGTCAAAATCAAGAGTCGGATGCCTAACTGAAAGAGTCACCCAGTGTCCCTCAGTCTTTTTAATATTATGCAACAGTCCATCTCAAATGTCTGTGAATAATGCATATTGAAGAAAATTTCATTTTCCACCCAAGACCTTAATTTGCTCTTTGAGAATCTTCTGTTGTTTTGCTTAACTCTTCAAATTCTTTTGCTATCTCATCTACATTAAATCTACTTGTTTTAACAGTACAGCACCTAGCCAGCATCCCCATCATTTGTCCCAGAGAGGTAGTAAGGCCAAATGTGATGAGTGTCTTTCTAAGACGTTTCACTCTTGGGCAGATCAAAACCCTGTGTCTAATCTTTCTATTGCTTCAAAGAATGCCATCATGGTCAGCGCAACTGAGCTAAGGGCTAGTAACAAGTTCAACTCTGTGCCATGGCATAAAAATGTTTCTGGATTTTGGGTCCAAAAAATGATCTTATTTCCCTTTTACCTTTGCTAACCATGTCAGTCCCAGCATCATTGACTTGCCCTCAACAACTCTTTTTTTAATTAAGTAGGGTCCACTCCCAGCATGGAGCCCAACACGGAGCCTGAACTCATGACCCTGAGATCAAGACCTGAGCTGAGATCAAGAGTCAGGTGCTTAACTGACTGAGCCACTGAGGTGTCCCACCCATAACAGTGTTTTAAATCAGTGCCTAAAATTATGGGATGTTTCTGGGGTGCCTGGGTGGCTCAGTTGGTTAAGCGACTGCCTTCGGCTCAGGTCATGATCCCGGAGACCGGGGATCGAGCCCCACATCGGGCTCCCCGCTCGGCGGGAAGCCTGCTTCTCCCTCTCTCACTCCCCCTGCTTGTGTTCCCTCTCTCGCTGTGTTTCTTGCTGTCAAATAAATAAAATCTTTAAATAAATAAATAAATAAATAAATAAAATTATGGGATGTTTCTTTTTCAGTCCTTTCCTTATGTCAAAATAGAGCTAAAACCCATTAAATACGTGTACGTATTTAGTGTAGATTTACATATATACATATTTTTTAAAATCTGAATTAATATTACAAATGTTCCTCAGCTAGGACATTACTTTCTGAATACTTCTGGAAACGTAAATTAGAACAGAAGAAAAGCAAGAGGATTTTACCAGGTAATTAATGTTTTTCTTTTCTTACTTAAGGACTTCAACTATTCAAACCCTCCCCCACATAAAAATTCAGGAGTTTTGTTTGTGGCATTTAGATACACTCATTTCATGTTTCCAGGACATTATGAGATGTGGAAGAGGCCTTTTCTGGGCCTGAATGGGATTGTTAGTCGGGCTGATGTTTAGGGTTATGAGTTCTGCCGGGCCAGTGCCAAGCCCTAGATCCTGATAGACCAAGGAAAACATTTTTGGTATGTTGGTGATCTGCGGGGCCCTTAGCGGGTGCTGGGAAGGAACAGGGTAGCAGGGGCAGAATGAAAAAAAAAACCTACGAATGTACCTTTTAACATAGTTTTCACTTTGGGATGCTGTAAAATGATTTGCATAAGTCAAAAGCAAAATTAGATCCAAAAGGAAAAAAAATCCAGTTCTAAAAACCTGGCGGTTATACTGAACACTTGATGAGGCGCTGATGGGGAAAGTTACGGTACACATAATACCACAAACAAGACCCCTGATTTGGACGGTCTTTCATGGTTTTACCCCATCTCTAAAATCCCCTTCTATCATCCCTGCGAGCATTTCTCACCTAGCAAAACAAAGTCCCTACAGTTAACACCATGGCAGAAAGCAGAAACCTGGGGGCAGACGCCTGAGGGCTTTGGTTCACCCCACTCCCCACTACAGCTTCCACTATAAAATTCTGCAAGGATAGAGAGTACCTCTAGACATTCAGTTTTCTTAGGAACTGGCTGCAGATCTTCTCCATCATGGCAACTCACACTAATAAGCAATTTGAACTTCTTCCTTACCTCCAAACAGATGATGACCCCCACTTTGGCATCTGTGGCTTTGAAGAGGCTCTTATCTGAAACACGGTCCTGGAGGAGAAAGAAACATTATCAAATTAATAGAGGTTCCACTGGACTCCAAACCCAACCACTATTTCCATGGTCACCTCAAGGGGAAGGGTTTATAATCCCACAGTTGGCTTTTTCAAGGGGGTGTCATCCCAGCACTTCTTCTGCATTGTGTTCACCTGGTCTCTTTCAGCTTAAGAATGGAGAGCATTTTGTAGGACAGCAATTCATTTGTCACAACAATTGTGGCCACACAGAACCTCTGCCTGCCCACAGCTGTGTGGCTAGCTGAGTCAAGCGTTATAGTTCATTCAAAGTGGCTTTGGTGAGTCTCAGATCACTCAGAGGGGAAGATTTGGTCCCAAACTCATGGAAATACTGTTTTAGAGGATCCTACCCATTCCAAGAAGGTCGTTCTTGCTGTGGAAAGCTGGCTGGTTAATTGCACACAGTGTGGGCACAGCAAGTTTGCTGAGTTTGATCTTGGACATGCTGAGTTTATTTTATAAATTTTTTTGTAAAGATTTTTATTTATTTGACAGAGAGAGAGAGAGAACACAAGTTGGGGGAGGAGGGGCAGGCAATGGAACAGAGAGAAACATGCTCCCCAGAGATCAGGGAGCCCCATACGGTGTTCAATCCCAGGACCCTGAGATCACAATCTGAGCCCAATGCAGATATTCAACCGACTCAGTCTCCTAGGCGCCCCTGGACATGTTGAGTTTGAAGCACGAGTGCAATATCCAGGCGCTGTCTATGTCCAGGAAGTGGTTGCAACCTAAATTTTGTAAGAGAGATTCAGGCTAAAGGCACAGATTTGGAAATTGTCATGTAAGGACGAGAGAGGGGCCGTGAAAGAATACAGGAGAGGGTAATGTCCAGGGACCGAGGGTGGAGGAAGTAGCCACAGATATCAAGTACTGCAAGAAGTCAGACTAGGAACCCAGGAGGTAGTCACTGAACAGCTGAAGAGGACAGGTTACAGGTGGGGAGCTCAAATATCCTGAAGAGGAGGTGGGTGTATTTGCCAAGATTTGAAACTGGGGGAAAAGGCACAGCTGGACAATAAAAACATCAGCAGCAATAACCACAACAGACCATGCTCTGAGCAGGAAGCTAATACAAATCCTTATATTATTCTCCCTTGTTTAGAGAGATTAGCATTTTGCAGTTAGAGCTTAGCTTGGCTTGGGGGTAGAGATAGAGTATACTGTAAAATCATATAACAAAATAGGAAGTTAAGAGTCTGATGGCTACAGAAAAGGAGGGGAAAATCCAAGAGGAAGAGGAAGAGGAAGGAAAAGTACAACTCAGAGAAAATATTAAGTTGGGGCTTGACAGGTGTGAAAGACAGTCTGGGGCAAAACCAGGGGAGTTTTGGAAACTGTAGTCCTTGCTTTGTGCTATAGGGGGGCACTGGGGAGTGAGGGATTCAGGTAGCGTTTGGGGTTGGGTGGGTGAAGAGGGCAGACTTAGGAGGCCAGGCCAGGATGGAGAGGAAGCACTGAAACAAGCAGGAAATTGAAACAAAGGGAAAGGACGAGAACCTCAAGTATCCTTGCATTAGTAGAGAACACACAAGGTTTCCCAACAGATTTGGGATGGGGTCTCAAATATATTTTTAATAGTAAAGGAAAGGATAACTTATTGAGGAACCTAGAGTGGCCCAAGGGTAGATATATAACTAGAAGAGTCAAGTTAACAAATTAATAGGGACTAGTGAAGGAGGGTGAGTTATTTCTGGCCTCCTTGTTATAATGACAATGAGATAATCTGAAGATGCCGAGAAAAGCTAATGACGCTGGAGGAAACAGTTTGGAATAGCAGCTTGGGAATCCCCTATGACAATGTGTTTCCCTTGTGACCGCCTTGGGAGCAGGCACACCTTCTTAAATACTTTTTGTATCCCCAATGTATTTGCAGGAACTCAATAAATGATAGACTGAATGAATGGAGGAGGACGAGGCAGCGAGCCTGAGGAGGGTGTGGAGGCGGTGCAATCCCAGAACCCAGCTCAGAGGCAGTAACCTGCGACCCTCACCTAAAAAGTTCACCACCAGAGTCCCGGCGAAAGAACAGCGTCTGCTTTTGGCCCAGTCCAAAAATCTTGCCCCTCTTGGGGGCAGGGCTAGGAGGAGGGCCTAGTCGGCTTCTGCGCGTCAACTGACCAATCGCCGCCTCAAGAGGGCGGGGATTTCAAGCTGTCTCCGCCCTTCCTTTTGGAGAGTAAATACGTTTGGGCGCGGTTCAAACGGACCAATGAGTGCTCGAGGATTCCTGCGGTTGCTCCTCAAGGATTGGTCGGAGTTCGTCGTCCCGCCCTCCTTGTCACGCTTTTTGCCCTACCCCTTCGCACACAAGATGGCGGCGCCCAGCGGAGTAGAGGCCGCGCTTGGGGTTTGCTGAGCCTGACTCCCTTTCCCACTACCTCTTTGGACGTAAAGCGCCGCGAGCCCAGAGGACGGGGGCCGGGCGGGGACAGGGGTACGTGCGTAGCTGGACCGCGAGCCCGCGCCCAGCCTGCGCCGCCCCCACCCGGCCCCGGCCCGAAACCTTCCGTTCCCGGTCTCCTCTCCGTCTGACCCCTACCCGGCCGTCTTTCGCCACCACCAGGCCTCCAAAGCTGAACTCACTCCTTCAGCCCGGGCTCATCTCTAGAGATGTTTGGCCTCTTCCTTCCCAGACAGCCCGCCTTTAAAACCGGGACTCCTGGACTGGCATCTGGCCCCCTTTCCCTCCACTGAGGCTCCACCTCGCTCTAACCCACTTCTTCCTCAGATTCTTGGTTCTCCCTGGCTTGGCGACTGCTCACTTCCCTTCAAAATTAATCCCTGACGTCCCCAAATATCAGCCTTGACACCCCCCTCAACCTGGAGCCAGACTTCCTTTTGGATTAAGCTCCACAGCCCTATCATGGAGGCTGTGTACCTGATAGTGAATGGGGTGGGCCTTGTGTTGGACCTGCTGACCTTGGTGTTGGACCTCAACTTCCTGCTGGTGTCCTCCCTCCTGGCTTCCCTGGCCTGGCTCCTAGCCTTCATCTACAACCTGCCACACACGGTACTGACTAGTCTTTTGCACTTGGGCCGCGGAGTCCTGCTTTCATTGCTGGCCTTGATTGAAGCCTTGGTCCGGTTCACCTCTGGGGGCTTGCAGGCCTTGTGCACCTTGCTGTACAGCTGCTGCTCTGGCCTGGAGAGCCTAAAGCTCCTCGGGCACCTGGCCTCTCATGGGGCACTGAGGAGCCGGGAGATACTGCACCGGGGTGTCCTCAATGTGATCTCCAATGGCCATGCTTTGCTGCGCCAGGCCTGTGACATCTGTGCCATTGCCATGAGCCTGGTGGCCTACGTGGTCAACAGCCTGGTTAACATCTGCCTCATTGGCACTCAGAATCTTTTCTCCCTGATGCTGGTCCTGTGGGATGCGGTGATGGGGCCACTATGGAGGATGACGGACGTTGTAGCTGCCTTCCTAGCCCACATTTCCAGCAGTGCCGTGGCCATGGCCATCCTCCTCTGGACCCCCTGCCAGCTAGCACTGGAGCTCCTAGCGTCAGCTGCCCGCCTCCTGGCCAGCTTCGTGCTTGTCAACGTCACCGGCCTGGTGCTGCTGGTTTGCGTGCTGGCAGTGATGGTGACTGTGTTGCACCCGGACTTCACCTTGAGGCTGGCTACCCGGGCCCTCAGTCAGCTCCACGCCGGCCCATCCTACCACCGGCTCCGGGAGGATGTTGTGCGGCTGTCTCGCCTAGCACTGGACTTGGAGGCCTGGCGCCGAGTCTGGAGCCGCAGCCTGCAGCTGGCCACCTGGCCGAACTGGGGAGGGGCTCCTGGGGCTCCTCAGGGTGGCCCTAGGAGGGTGCCCTCAGCCAGGACCTGGCGACAGGACACTGTTCCCGAAGCAGGGCCCAGATCGGAGGTAGAAGAGGAGGAAGAGGTCAGGACGGCCAGAGCAACAGCTGCCCGTGGCCGGGAGAGGCTCAACGAGGAGGAGTCTGTAGCCGGGCAAGACCCATGGAAGTTGCTCAAGGAGCAAGAGGAGCGGAAGAAGTGTGTCATCTGTCAGGACCAGAGCAAGACGGTGCTGCTTCTGCCCTGTCGGCACCTGTGCCTATGCCAGGCTTGCACGGAAATCCTCATGCGCCACCCCATCTACCATCGCAACTGCCCACTCTGCCGCCGGGGCATTCTGCAGACCCTCAACGTCTACCTCTGAAGACTCCTTCCCTGTCTGCCCGCTCTGCCATGCGTGCTCCATGAAGCCACCTGCGCTAGGACAGCTTTAACACCTGACCTCTTGGTTCCTGGCCTGAATCCCCTCCCACCCGCATGGCCGTCACGCCAAGCCTCCAAGCCATACGTCCAGGACATTGAGATAGGATACTCTGGAATACTGTGAGCTGGGTGGGGCAGGGTAACAGCTTTTCCTTACTCAGTGCGCCCCTGTGTGATGCTGGAGGTGGTGAGTGTGTCACTATGCAAGACTCCCTCCAGCTTGCCAGGGCCCATCCAGATGCCAGCCTCTGGGGTTCCCCCTCTACTTCTGGTTTTCTGTTGGGGATTTGAAGGTCCTCTCCTGACCCCTCACCATTTCCTCTCCAGCTTCTGCAGCCACAACAGTTCACTGTCGTTGGGATGTTTTGGTAATGCAAGGGCCATGGAATGAACTTGAATCTTTGCTTTCAGCCAGAGCACCTGTGCACTGGTAGGCCTTGGGCATAGTATCTTTCAGGTGCCCTTAGCGTTACCACTTCTGCCTTTCTTGATCTTATGAGGCTCCCTCCCAACCTGATCCAACAGCTAGGATCAGGAGTTTACCCCTTGAAGGGGTGGGTGTCTGCACGTGGCTTTGGGACCATATTACCCTCTGGTACCCCAGCTCTACTGGGAGCCTCAGGAGGGATACCCAGATTTCTACTCCTACCCCCTTCACTCCCCACATCACAGAGAACAGTGACATTCCCCTTCTGTTTGTCTCTCCCTGGCACTGGGGAGGGCAGACTGCACATTTCACTAGGGTCCAAATATGGAAGGGGCCAGCCAGGGAGCGTGCAGCTCCCTTGTGGGTCTGTCCAGCCCAGATGGGTCTGTCTGGCCCAGCTTCTGGTGAATAAATGTCTCTTGACAGCTCTGATGGCCTCTCTGTGCATCCTTACAGGGGTGAGCAGCTGGCCAGGGTAACTTAGGCTGCAGCAGGGTCTTTCAGTCATGCTGGAGTCACTGTGGTCTGTAGGGGACCTGGTGAGGGAGGAGATAGGATGTGAGGACTGTGCCTTGAGGAGAGCCTATGCCAGGTGTGGCTTTCGCACCCTCCAATTGGTGCCCTCACACACCTGGCTTTTGGAAAGCCCTCCCTGTCATTTTTACTTTTGCCAGAATGAAGCAAGCCCTAGTAGAGAGAGGCATGTGAAAGTTCTCATCCCTTGAGTCGGCTTCCCAGCTGCTCCAGTGCTGCTCTTCCCAGGATGGAGTTTGGGATTCTTGCCACCTGGACTCCAATCTACCGATCTGTTGGATCCCTAGAGGAGCCTGGCGCTTGTCTTTGTGTCTCTTGGGTTGGAGTGGGGCTGTGAGGCCTCTTGGCGAAGAGCTGGGAACTGAAGTCCGGGACCCAATTCCAGTCCCCATGCTCATATCTGCCCTCACAGACCCAGCAAGACTGAGTGGGGGACCACTCCCACATAATTGTATGTTAAATCTAGGGGCATAATGCCAGGGGCAGCCTTCTGGAAGCTGTTGGTGGGAGCAAGGGTAGGTTAGAAAGACTGAGAAGCGACCCTCCACATTCTCCGGTGTTGAGAGGCTGAGCTGATTGTGGGTCTGGCAAGCCCACAATGTTAATCATTGGGATGGGGGTGGGGCTGGGGCTGGCTTCTGAAGGTCAGAGGAGGGGAACCTTGAAGGGGCTTTGTGGCTAGCCTCAGACTTAGTGGCGCGGCCCACCCAGGCTATGCCCAGCAGGATGGGGAGAGTTCACCACATCCCTCTTGGAGCTGGGAGGCCTGGAGAGGGCTTTTCTCCCCCTCCCCCCGACCCTAGAGGGAGCTGAGCAAGGGGAGGCTTGGCTCCTTCCAGTCTCTGTTTAATGTGAGGATAAACATTTTATGAGAGAAGATAAACTTCCTGAGCTGGGAGCAAAGGATCCCCTTTTCCTGCATCCCCATCTGGAATTACATTGGCAGACCTCAATACCGGTCCAACCCCCAAACTACCCTAGCAGTGTTAGCGCCAGCGCCCCGGGATCATCCCTGCATTCTGGTGTTGGGACGCCCTCTTGTGGTCAGCTCAGAAACTATTTGTCTTTAGCCACCCAGGAACGCACCACTTCCCTGGCATGGGGGACGGAGAAATAGCTTTTCAGTCATCTAGAGACCAGGCAAGCAGCCAGAGGGTCACAAATGCAAACCTGGGGTTCCTTTTTGCTGATCAGGGTAGGGGTGTGTGTGTGGTGAAGTTATCCTTTGCCCAGTTTACATAACATCTTTGAGTCAGAAAAAGGTGGCTAGAGCCCCATGTCAGAAGGCCACCCTCCTCAGCCAAGCACTCCTGATCACATCCAGCACAGCTCTGGACAGCTCTATGGAGCGGCTTCTCATTCACCTGGGCTTTCTTCCTGTATCTCCCACCCCATGGCTCAGCCAGACCAAGAGCCCTTCCTTCTGTCTGGGCACCACCCTGCACATCTTCTCTATCGCTCCCTCTCCCCTCCCCCATCCTCACCATCAGGGCCTCCCCACCACTGATGAAGAAAGGCTGAGCCAGTAGTTCGTTTTGTTTTGTTTGATTTATTGAATAATCTCCGAGAAAAGGGCCCAGGAATAGGAGGGACAAGGTAGGACCCAGAGAGCAGAACACCAGGAGAGGAGCACCCCACCTCTGGGGTCCTGGGCCAGAGCAACTGGGGGACGCGGACCTGCCAGCACAGAGTGCTCCTTTGGTTTTGGGCAGAAATCCAGCCACTGCCCCACACTGCCAGCCCTGATCTCAGACAGCCTCTGTCCCTACTCTCTGCCAGAGGCAGGATGGAGTCATTCACAACATCCCAAGGAGGGGCCAGCCCTCCCAGATGATGTGGCTGTCAGTGTCATACCTTCCTTCCCCAGGAGTGAGAGAGCTCAAGCTCACTTTCCAGGGGGGGTCAAGCAAAGACAGGGGAGTTGTGCCAGTCAGAATACACCAGAAATCCCGAGAAGGTGCTGTCTGTCTTGATGCTGGCATAGATGCCAATGTAATCACCCACGCCCACCTGCACCCACACCTGGTCCTCTGGCTCCAGCCTCACCATGGCGCCCCCAGAGAGCGAGGCTGGTTTGGGCCACCCCCCAAAAAACTGGAAGAAAGAGGCGATGGACTCGCCATTCTTGACCAAATCAAACTGCAGGCTAGCCCTGTAGACGGTGGCATGGACTGCGAAGTAGTAGACCCCAGGCACCTGGCAGGTGAACTTGCCGGTGGTGGCATCGTAATGTCCCTGCTCATTCACCAGCACGCGGTCGAAGGGTAGGGGCGCGTCTGACAGAGGAGGCACCCGGCTCTCGGAGCGCTTGGCGCTGAAGGCGGAGCGCGGCGGCACAGAGCACTCGCCCGCAGGCCCGGTGGCTCCCATGGGTCCCGCCTCTCCTCGAGGCCCGGGCTCCCCTCGGGGCCCTGGCAGTCCTGCGGGGGTGCGAGGCGTGGTTAGGGCGAGTGTGGTGGCAGTGCTCCCCCGCAGCCGGGGGCGTCGGGGGCGCCTCTAAGCACCCTCCCCACCTTGTCTCGGGCCCCAGCTCCCCGGGTCCCGCCGCCCGCAGGAGAGGGTCCCTGGAGCTCGCCCGCTGCGTTACCCTCCCCGTGCCCCGCTTCCTGAGCCCGGCGGCGCCCCCTGGCCCCGTCGACGGCGACCCCGCCGCCTTCTTACCCGGACTCCCGCCCTCGCCTTTCTCTCCCGGAGTCCCGGGCGCGCCGTCGCGGCCGTCGCGGCCGTCGCGGCCGGGCAGGCCCTGGCTGCCGTGGTGGCCTGGCGTGCCGGGAAGGCCGGGGTGCCCCGGGCACAGGCTGGGGATCTTGTTGTCGTCCAGCGGGGGCGAGCTGGCCGCCAGGCCCAGGAGCAGCAGGGCGACGAGCGGCCTCATGGCTCTAGCACGGGGACTCCGGCCAACGGGGTCCTGTCGTCTGCGGGCCAGGCGGGACGGGAGTCGGGCCGCGGAATCCCGGCACCAGCCTCGATCCCCACCCTGGCGCGGCCGGGTGGGTCCCTACCGCACTGCCAGGGGCCTGAGGCTGAGCGGCTGTGGGGGAATGAAGAGGGACTCCCCCAGAGCCGAGGACTCAGAGGGCACCAGGGGTGAGGGACAGGAGAGGCTCCCCGCTCCTCCCCACCCCACTCCGCCCTCCGGTCCGCACCCCCCTCCCACCGTCTGCCACACTCACTCCTTCCGGTCTCCCCGGCCTCCTTCGGGACGCTGGCTACTCCGGACCCTCCAGCTGGCCTCTGCCCCGCCCCTGTGTCTCTCCCCTGCGAGGCGTCTCCTGCCCTTGGCGTCCCCCTGGTCCTGGTTCACTCCCTGCCTGCTCCGCTCTGCTCCTCCCAGACTTCAAGAGGAAACCAGTAGTTCAGGGCCAAGAGCTCCCGGCGGGAAATAGCAGGGAAATAACTCGTGGTGTCGCCAGGCCGCCAGCCAAGGTTTGGGGGAGAAAGGAGGGGGAGGGAGTCTTAGCTGTGCACGATAGACACTTGGGGCACCCACTGCTTCAAGGAGCTGGAAGGAGAGATGGTGTGGTGACAGAGACCAAGTACAAGACTAGCCCGGCAGGGGGTGGGGGGGGAGGACAGAAGCTGAGAACAGAGGGGGCAGAGTTCCCTCTGAGGCAGATGGACCACTGTATCCCCACGACTCAGAACAGGGTCCTGCCGCACTACTAGGCACTCAATACATTTTTGTTGAATAAGTGAGTCAGAAGGCAGGTGTTGGAGAACCTGAAAAAGTCGGTCTCCGGAGAGGAGGAAGCAGGAGACTGGAAATCAGGGTCAGAGGCTTGGGTGGGAGGCAGTCCTCACAGTCAATGGCACAATGTGGAGCCAGGGCAAGGAATGGGACAGAGAAGCTTCCATTAGCCCTGCAGAGGACTTCTCTTCCCCTCCCTGGGAGGCTCCAGAGGATGGGCAGAGTCCCATGCTGGTCCTCCCTCCTTTGTCCCCTGCCAGCCCGCACTGATTGGCCAACGATGGGCAGGGTGAGGGGCCGGGGCCGCCTCAGGGTCAGGGCTGGGCACAGGTCTCCAGGCCAGCTGCCTCAGGGAGCCGGTTGCAGTTGAAAGGCCAGGGGGTGCCCAGGAGAGCCAGGCCAGACTGGCACTGGAGCTCGGCCTCCTGGCAGACAGAGCGGCAGGGGGGAAGGACGCTGCCTACGGGAGTGCAGTGGGGCACGAGCAGTCCACAGAGAAGCCTCCGGAAACTCTGGTAGCAGGCCAGACGTGTCAGGCTCTGTGGAAGGAGGAGATTAGCCCTCAGGCACCCCACTCCCTAGGCTCCCTCCACTTTCTGGGGTCCCTCCTAATCTCTGCCCAGAGCACCTTATAACCTCTGAGGACCTCCACCACCTCCTCCTGGGTGGCCATGCCCACCCAGATGTTCGGGAAGGCCGTGGTGTTGTAGCTCAGGCCGGTGCACATCTCCACCTGGACAGGCTCGCAAGCCAGCTCTGTAAGAGAGTCACTGTGTGGGGTAAAAGGGATGGCGCCCCGGGGCGAGACACCTACCCACTCTGTCTGGGCCATTTGGGGGTTGTTGTGGGAATCAAAAGAGATAACATGGAGAGATATTTTGCACACATCACGGGTGCCCACTATCCTCAGGAGTCTGCCCCAAGCATCCTTCGCCAGACCTGGGCATCAGGCAGGAGCCTCTGATCTCTGGAGCATGGGGCACTGACATTGGCAGGGCCTGCTGGGCATCTGGAGGAACTCCCCTGCTCTTGCCTTCATCATCATCATCATCATCATCTTTTTTTTTTTTTTAAGTAGGCTCCACACCAAACATGGGGTTTGAACTCACGACCTCAAGATGAAGAGTTGCAGGCACTACTGACTGAGCCATCCAGGCACCCCTCGCCTTCCTCTCGGAGGGGGACTGCACAGAGGAACTCTCAGTGGGACAAGGCTCGGTTGGTTCGTGAAGCCAACCATTGACTCCCAGTTCCCTTGGGAGTGATATTAGGTAGCATGGCCACCACGGGGTGAGGATCCCTCCCCGGGCTCTGCGGAGCCCCCCCATCAGGGAGGACATGGGTGGGCTGTAATGAAATGTGCTCGTGGGGTTTCTATGAATGGGCCTCCAGCCTGCTCCGGCCTCTCTGCTCCCACCCACCCACAGTGCTGGTGAGGGGGGCTTCTCACCTGGGGGTGGGGACAGGGGGCTGCTGCAGTTGTCATCACTGCTGTCCGGGCAGTGTCTCCATGTGGCACATGTCCACTGCAGACTCTTACACCCTCCGCCAAGGCAGGAGAACTCTCTGGGTCCACAGGGATCTGTAGGCATAGGGGGCATGGCAATACCCTGGGATCGGCCTGTGCCCCCACTGCCTTCGCGGTGCCCTGACTAGGTTCAGAGCCTTTCCTTGTTCTCCTGCCCCCACTGCCCACACCTGCTCCCCCAGGAGCACCTACTCTCTGTGGCATTGAGGGCCCGGTAGGTGGCAGAGAAGCCCCCGGTGCTGATGCCATGATCTGTCCTAAAGAGCACCACCAGCTGCTGGTGCGAGGAGATGAGGCGAGGTGGTGGTTCTGTTCCGCAGAACCTGCCGGAGGCAGAAAGCACACCTGGGCAGGGGGCTCTTGGCCCACCAAAGTTGTTCCCGTGGGCCTCCCTCTGAGCTGGTGCTCTGGGCCGTGCCAGAGAGGTTGGGACACATGGCTGCTGACTCATGGCACTTAGGGCCTGGGAGAAAGACACACATACTTAGTAGGCAAAGAATTAAGCAAACTGCTTGAACTTGAGCCAATCAGAGATGGGAAACACCAGTGAGGGTTTGAGGGGAAGTGGGAATGGGTCCCATGGGGCATGAGAACCAGGCAGGGACGGTACAGGGAAATGACCTCCTGCACGGAGGCAAAGCTGAACAAAGACTTTAGGCTGAGGAAGGACAAGCCTCTTCCTAGGGTGACGGTGAAGAGATCTCTGGCTTGGAGCAAAAGGAACTGGAAGCCAGGGAGAGGGCAGGGTGAATCTGTGGGAGGCCTTGACCGTCAGACTGTGGAGGATGGAGTCTCTCCAGGGCTCCTGCTCCGACAGCTACCTGCCCAGGAGGCCAAGGGCCCCCGTGTCGCTGGTCTCATACACGGCCACGTAGTCTAGCTTGCACTCGTCCTGAGCTTCCAGGCTGAAGTTGTGGAACTGCAATTCTAGGCCGTGTCCCACAGGCACGGAGATGCGCCAGGTGCAGAGCTGGGGGAGGGCACGGATGGAGTGGGGCAGGGTTCCTTCTCCTGTCCTGCTCTGGGCATCCAGGCAGAGCTCCAGAAGGGCTTTCTCTGTGCTGCACGCCAGGCAGGGCACTCGAGGGGGCGGCCCACCAAGCTATCCGCATTGGCAGCGGGAGGGCTTTTGAACTTGTCTGCTTTCAGAGAGAAGTTTGCCCAGCACAGGAACATGGGGCTCCCAGTAAGCACTAAAGACTGTTCCCTTGCTGCCTGTTGGAGTTCTGACCTTCCTAAGAGCCAGGCAGCATCTCCCACGTTGTTCCCGGTCACACTAACCCGGCTGCATGGGTAGATGTTGGCCTGTGCCACAGTGCCCTCCCCATGGTGCACCGGCTTACCTGCTGGTGAGGGTACCCGTGCAGGATGCTGGGGGCAGAGAACGTGCCCTGGAGTCCAGTCAGATTCCCCCCACACCCTGCAGAGAGGAGGAGGGGCTTGGGCATTTACCAGGGTCTGGGCCTTGGCCCCCTTGGTCGGGTGGGGACCGCAGGGGGAGTTCAGGCCAGCCCCATGAGGAAGCAAATTCTGGGCTAGAATGTCCGGGCGAGTGTGAGGCTGGGCCAGAGCTGGGGAGCCCCAGCCGAACCTGGATCGGATGCCCAAAGACAGTACCCGCCCTGCGCCTGGCGGTGGCTGTACCCAAGAACTCTGCACTACAGTTGGTCTCATCGCTGCCATCAGCACAGTTGGCAAAACCGTCGCACACTGAGTCCGGCAGCAGGCAGACGAGCTGGTCACAGGAGAACTCATCGTGAGCGCAGCTCCCTGGGGAAGGGCATCTGGATTCAGAACCTCCCAGAGTCTCCTCCCCTTTTGCCAAGGCTGAGAGTGTCCAGAGGGGAGGGAAGTGGCTGCTAGAGAGGCAGCCAGAGGCGGGGTGGCAGAACACTCACCGTTTCCGGGAGTCACAGCCTGGTACCACGCATGGAAACCAAATCCTTCCACACTGCTGTCGGCGACAAAGGCCACACGGAGGCGGCTGGTGTTGGTGTTGAGTGTGGGGGGAGGCACCCTCCCACACACTCTGCAAGGAGCCAGGTTGGGGGTGATGGAGGCTCAGAGCTCATGGGCCAGCCGGAGTAGAGGCTGCCCGGGCCCTGCTGTCTTGCCTCAAGGCCTGACCTGGGGAGGATGAGGTCAACAAAGGTCCTTTCATTTCCCAGGGAGCTCTGACTTTCCTGATTGCCATGTCCGTCTGTCCTTGTGGGCATTTGTTCACGGGCAAAAGAGAGGGGAGCTCCATCCGACAGAGAGGGGCGGTGACCTTCCCAAGGTCATGCAGCAGGCTGTTGGTGAGCTGGGCTCCCTGAGGTCAGGTCTCCATTTCTTCCCAGGCCAGCCCTTCCCACTGCTACTCCCTGGTTCTGTCCTCTAGACAGTGGTGCAGGGGTGAGTTCTCCTAGGGGCAGGGAGACCCACCTGAGGAGGGGGCCTTCAGGCTCAGGGGAGATTTCCAAGCGATCGAAAAGACAGGAGGCCACACTCTCCATGCTGAGTGCTTCAATCTTGAGCTGTATCACAAGGTCTGCAGGCACCTGGATGTGCCACAGGCAGTAGGCATTGGGTGGGTAAGGGTCTGGGTAATTGGGGCTGCTGAAGAATCCCCTTGGGCCAGGAAGGAGGCCCCCGCAAGCTGCAAAGAAGAAGGGTAGAGTTCCGAGGTCAAAAGGAGATCCTTTTATTTCCAAGGCTCCCCTTCCTGGCCCCCCATCCTCCTGCCATCTTGGGCTCTTCTCCAGGAAGATCGGCCCTGGGTACTCACTGGGCTGGGGTGAGGGGCTCATGCCTGCCTCCTCCAGCTGTCCTTTTGGGTTCCCAGGTGCCGAAGAGATGGTGGTGGTGGAAGGGCTGGTGGGGGTGGTGGGGGTAAGGGTGGTCCTGCTGGGAGTCAGGCCCTGGACAGGCAGTGGTGGATAGGAGGCCCCAGACAGGGGTGTAGCCCGCAACTCTGCAGGTGGGAAGATGGGGGAGTGGGATTCAGAGGAGTGGGTTCCCCAGAGGTGATAGATAGAATGGCTCATGGAATCTCATTCAAAAGCCCTTCTGCCAAGCAGGGCCCGGGACTCACGGGCTAGGATGATGGCCACCAGGAGCCCAAGCAGCAGGAGCAGCAGGCCGGCCAGCAGGAGGACGCACAGCCAGGAGAAGTGGCAGTCTGGCTGCAGCCCTCGGGGGCGCCGACCTGTGGGTGGGTGGGTGGGGTGGGACACTGAGAGCTCCCTGGGCAACCCCCACACTTTTCTCAGCTCCTGGGCCTCTCTGTCCACCCCTCCACATGCGGGTCACTCCCTGAGATGGTTACCATGCCAGGGAGCCGGGACGCTGTGACTGGCATCCTCCCGGAAGGCTGCTGGAGGGCAAGGTGGCTCTGATTCAGGCTCAAAAGCGGGATTGCAGAACTCAGTCTGAAAGGGAAAGTCTGGAGGGCTAAGGGCCAGCGGCCACACTGCAAGGCCAGCATGGCCCCTGGGCATGGCCAGCCCTAGGCAGGGATCTGGGTCTCAGGAGAGCAGTCCTATGTGACCCTTACCTTGCTCAGTTCTGTCGCCTCCACACACAGGATGATATCTGAGCATTCCTTCATGGCTCAAGGCTCTGCATGGCTTTCTGGGGGTCCCTGTGATTGCCCAAGGCCACCAAGAGCCCACTCCCTGATCCCAAACTGCCTATCAAAGGGGCAGCCTCTTCCCTCTTCGGGAAGGGGCTGCCAGACTAGACGGACTCTCAGACTGCCCTTGGCCAACTGGTTTAGGCTACTGGCTGCTCCGTCCCTGTGTTGGGGAAGGAAGCAGCCAGAAGGAATTTGCAAAGGCACGAAATGGTTCCTTAATCCAACTCAGCTGAGGATGCTAAGGTCAAGAGCTTGGCTCAGGGCAACAGCCCTTAAAGGCACAGGCCGTGATTGCGAATACCCCGAAGAGGAAACACGGTGCTGACAAGGGGGTGTGATCAGGGAAGCTGGACAACCCCTTTCCTCACCTCACCCAAAGTACTGAGTGAGCCCCCAACGGTTGCTGGGAGGGAAGGAGGACCATGCAGGGCATGAGGGAGCCTTAGAAGCTAGTGTGAGGGTTTGGCAGCTTTGGGCCTAGGAGTGCTGAGGGCTGTGGACAAAGCCAGCTGCTTTCCCACCCAGGGCCCGATTCGTTGTGTCCTGCTGTGTCCTGCTGTGGCCAGGACCTGGGGCGAAGCCTGTCCAGCAAGCCCAGGGTATGTAGGGGCTGCTTCTGTCTGTGTGACTAGGGGAGCTGGAAGGGCTGGCTGCCTCGCCTGGGGCCCTTAGGCCTGCAGAGAAAAGGCAGAAGAGAAGAAGGAAGAGGGGCCTAGTCCTTGCACAGGGTGGGGTCAGGGCAGGCCCCCCACTGGGCGGTGGAGCCTGGCCATTGGTGCTGTCACAGGAGAGAAAACCCACACTGCAAGCTAGACCACTTCACGCCTCTTCGCCCATAACGGCAGTCTCTTGGAAAAACCCAGCCTGGCCCAGCGGCCCTCAGAGAGAAAGGAAAGGACCTATTAACCTGTTTTGTGTTCGCCATGCTCAGGCAGAGCAGGGCAGGGCAGGACGGGGGAGGCTGCCTCATCCCTGTGGTAGGCCCTGGGCAAGAGGCTGCACGTGTTGTTTCCCTCCCTAGGCCACTCTACGAGGTAGCACAACCATCTCACAAATGACAGCCCGAGGCTTCCCCAGGGTCACACAGCTGTTGGAATGCAGAACAAAGTGAGGAAGCCAGAGGGGAGAGAAGAAACAAAGGAAACAGATTCTCTGATCCTCACGCAGCTGTCCTCATACTCAGGGGAGAAACTGCACCCCCAGATTCTTTTCCATTCATCCCCTGGGGGCCCTGGGCTGCTTGTATATCAGGGGGGAAGTCTTTCCCCCTGGATTGGGACTGTTTTTAGAAGGTTTGAGAGGTCAAAAGTATTTCCATAATGTCACTAAACATTTGCCTTTTCCTTTGTGAGCACACAGCACAGTTTTCCAGAGGCTGTGTGGGAAGCTTCTCTCTGGCTTTGCTGTTGTCTGTGCCATCCTCTTGGTAAGGGAAACTTAGGGTGTCTCTCCAGTGGTTTCTAGCTCTCTTGGGCTTCTGCCTGTGCTCCTGCCAGCATGGCTCCCTGTAACTCCCCCATGCTGACCCCACACACCGTTGTCCCCCTTGATTCTCTGTGGCTCTTCTGCCACCAGGAAGGGTAAAGCCTGCCTGAGCTTGGCTAGAACATTCTGGGACTCCTGGCTCTCTAGCTTTGTCTTCTGCTAGTTCTCTAGCTCCAACTTCCACTCCAGGCAAACCAGCCTTTTGACTGTCCTTAGATCATGCTGTGTTTTTCCTGCCAAAGACAAGTGCCCAGGCTCATCCTCTCATCCAGAATGCCTTCTTCTTCCTTGTTCCCAGGGCCAGCACTGGAGGTGTGCATCAGGATCGGACTCTTTCTTCCCCACTCAAATCTGTCAGTTGTCATCCTCCTATCCTTGTTTGCTGCCACCCCTAGCCTTGACCTTCATCCCCTGGTTTCTGGATCCCCCTAGTCTCTAGGAGCCTGAAAAACTACAACTCCATCCCAGCCAACCTCATCCCCTGGTTTCTGGATCCCCCTAGTCTCTGGGAGCCTGGAAGACTGCAGTTACATCCCAGCCAACCTTCCTCTCTCCAAGAGGCAGACCATACTAAATATCAGGCAATCAGAAATGTCCATCCCTTGGATTTGGATCGTCCCTCTACTTCACTAATTCTGTTTGCGTGGTGCTACACTTTGCATTCCTGAGCTTTTATCTTATGTTTTTCGGAGGCAAAAAGAAGGCACATGCATCCTGAGATGCTAGGGGAACCAAACGCTGGCTGAGCATCACCGAGTAAGAGAATGTGGACGTTGATGGTGCAGTCCTGGAAATGTGGGTGTGTGTGTGGGCCATGGACCTTTGAAAACCTAGCAGACACAGCTCTGAGTAGTTGTGGTTATATGCAGATTACAGAGGAGGAAACTGAGGCTCAGGGTAATTCAGTAATTTGCTTCGACTGTAAATGTTAGTCTCTGCTGCCTCCTGCTTCCTCGGGTGCTCATTTTCACCTCTAGAACGACGAAGGGCAGGGGGCTTCAGAGGTGTTGGGCCCAGATCCTGCTGGGGCCCAGGTATATGACAGATCATGCTGGTTTTACTCTTAAGTGTGTGTGGATGGATAGAGTCAGAGTTTCCCTGCTACACTGCTGTTTAGCTCAGTTCCTAAGAGACACAAGGTTGGAAATTTGGTTGCAGGAAACTCAGCAAAAAGCTGTCAATTATTCACCCAAAGGCGGAGTACTCAGAGTACTCGGATGGAAAGAGAACTGTCCTGCCCCTGCCATCGACAACCTGGTGGGCTTGAGCCAGCCTTCTCTAGCACTGTGTCTTCACTGGCCAAATGAGAATGTGGACAAGAGGATCCCTATGGTCTTGACTCTAAAGCTCTGTGGAAATAAATATGTATTTTTTTTTAGTAAATATGTATAATAAATATGTATTTTTTTTTAACACTGGTTGTTAAAAAAGTTAGAGTAACTCTAAAAAACTAAAACCAAAGGCATAAAACTTCCCTTCCTTTGGGACTTGGAGGTACATATTTAGAGAAGTGACTTAGGAGGACACTTGAGCTGGGAACTTAAGGTCCAGTCTCCTTAATGCAGATGAGGCCTAAGGCCCAGAAAGAGGAGCTTCCTGCTCAAGGTCACACAAGAGCAGTTGCAGGGGGAGAGCCCCTCCTGCCTCCCCAGGGGGAGGCCTGCTGGAACGCAAGCAAAGAATGGGGGCAGAAATCCCAGTTGCTAGGAGGCAAAGCTGATGGATCAAGAAACACGGGGACAGATTGTGTTTGGGATCTGTGTAGTGCTGGGACCTGTTGCCATGGGAATGAGAAAGCTCCACAGGTTAAGTACAGAAGGGAGAGCTGAGCAAGGGTAGAGCAGGCTGAACCCCTGGCCCGGACATTACCTGTAGTCCTCTGCTCCCCTGTGGAAGACAACAGAAGCACACAGGTGGCATCCACAGCCAGTGAAAAACTAGCCAAGGGAGAGGTGCAGCAAATTACATGGATTTGGGGCTCATCCATCCACTTTGCTAGAAACCTGTTTCCATCTTGAAGACCACCTGGTTGACCTGTTGTTTGGGGGGAAATTATCTGCATTTAAAATCTTACCTTGGGGCACCTGGGTGGCTCAGTGGGTTAAAGCCTCTGCCTTTGGCTCAGGTCATGGTCTCAGGATCTTGGGATCGAGGCCCGTGTTGGGCTCTGTGCTCAGCGGGGAGCCTGCTTCCTCCTCTCTCTGCCTGCCTCTCTGCCTACTTGGGATCTCTCTCTTTGTCAAATAAATAAATAAATAAATAAATAAATAAATAAATAAATAAAATCTTAGAAAAAAATCTTACCCTGGGTCAGGTTGTTTCCAGGACAGCCCAGGGAGAAATCCCAGGGTTTGAGTCACTGTTTTTCCCCACTTCCAGAAAACACCCAGAAACAATGGTCCCACTACTGTCTCATCCCATGATCTGAGTTTGACAGCAGGCACTGCTGTCTCAGCAAAGATGGAATAGACGTGCCTTGATTTTTCAGTGTCTGGAGCAGGAAGGCAGCTAGGAAAAGTCCTGATAAAATACTCTTAAGTTCCACTGGCAGATGCCTCAGCTTCCAGAGTTCTAAAATCAGAGGCAGAAATGGAAAGTCTGAATAGTACTAAGAGCCAAAAGGTAAAACCAAAGGAGACAAGTCCCTGAATGCCCCAAAGAAGAAATCTCTTTAAAGGGTTAAGTCTATTCAGACCTTGAAAAAAACACTTTGGAGAACAAGACCTTTAACATCAAAGTGGTTCTTTTTAGTTCTTGATAGGGTGAGTTGAAGTCTCTTATGTATCAAGGGCCAAGTCTCGATTCCCCCACATCCTAGTAGAGCCACTCTGCTCCGAGAACAAACCTGGTTAGACCCAGCCTCTGCTGGAGCTCATCCTGGTCTGTACAGGCACCCAGGTGCCAGGAGAACCAGGAGAGCCCACATCGGCCATTAAGTGATAGTCCATGTAAAGAGCATCTGCCAGCTACACATTTTTAATGGGTGAAGACAGTGTTGAGCTTATATGGGAGATGCATGAAGTATTTAGAGGTGATAATGACCCCTCACCCCTACATGTTTTGTCCCCAAGTATCTGGAGATAAGTGTGGCAAACTGTTAACTGGTAAATCCAGATGAATAGAGCATTCAAAACACGTGCTAGCTCAGTTTTGTAGAGTTGAAAAATTTAGACTCAACAGTGGGCAGCATGTTCGAGAACTTGGAATTCATGGTCTAGTCGAAGCAATAAAAATATGTGGTGACTAATCTGCTCAGAGCATTTCTTGGGGGCAGACCGTTCCCAAATCAAGATGCCATCATACCAACTTCTCAAAGCTATTATTTATTCTGTACAAGGTTCCACTGGACATCAGACATTCTTCTACTCTTGCTTACACAGTAAACAAGTGCACATCAGCCCTTTGGCTCAGGTTCACAGGGCTTCCCTGGGGAAGGGGGTCAGGCCAGTTAAACTTGGGGTATCTTTCTCTGATGTCTCTTTCTGGGAGCATTGGAAAGCTTCAGACTTCAAGGGGCACAAGCTGGGCCCCACCGTGTGGATGCTCAGAGCTCTGGGCCTTGGTGCTGAACAGCTCTACTCTCTGTGACAGCACCGAGCTTTGTCCAACTACTCAGGGCAAAATCACGCCTGGGGGAAAGAATTGTACAGCTGAGGCGAGATGTCCCCAAACACCCAGGCTCCAGCTCCCGGGGTAGGACTGAAGACCGAGGCCAAGAGAGGCTGAGGGCAGTATGGACATCCCTGAGAAACTCGCTCCAAAGGGCCTGTGTCTAGGGGGCTCTGAGAAGGGGTGGGGGCATGAAGGTCAGGAAGAAAAAGCACATTTAAAGGGAATAAATTAAAGATGAGAGAAGCTCCAGGGATAAGAGGCTTGTGCTATCCTTCAAACAGCTGGAGGGAGTAGACCAGGGGTGGCTTAGAGGAAGTGGGCAGGAAAAACTTGATACACTACCAGAAGAAACTCCTTCTACCTACTCTCCTCTCCACCTCATTGCAATGAAAACCAAGCCAGGGGCTAAGGGCATAACCCCTATCTCCCCCAGCGGGGTTGAACATGGCACTGGGGAAAAGGGAACAGGCTGAGGGATATTTCAGGGAGGGGAAGTTACCCCCTGGTCCCCAAATGCTATAAGGCACAATTCTTGGAGGCAACTAGATTCCATCCAAAACATTAAAAAAAACAAAAAACAAAACCAAAACCTTGTTAGATCCTGGGTCTACTGTGGTTGTGCTTGGGGCCTGGCCAACACCCACCTAGCACCACTGGGGGCTAGCATTAAAAAGCTGTATTTAAAGAACTAAAAACAAAACAAAACAAAACAAAAATGACCAGTACAACGTCCCAGCTGTGAAGAGGTGTGAAGGAAGCATCTCCCGTTTGAAAACTTTAGTTACGGTAATTAAAAAAAAAAACCAAAAAAACCCCCAGGTTTTTAAAAACAAAAATCAGCTTTTTTTTTTTTACCAAAGTCATCCCCTTGTCTGTCCCCCTGGAGTTAGCAGCGTTAAGAGGGCTCTTGGCTCATGAGTGTTTTTCTTGCTTCTGGACCGGTGAGCGGGGTCCAGGTGAAGACAGGTGCCAGGTTCAGATGCCGGTGCTTCCAGGCAGCGATCCTCCCAGCAGGCTCCAGAGGGCGCTGTCTTCTTGGAAGGAACTGGGTGCTGGAAGGGCAGCAAGTGGACCAGGATCTTCTCCCCACAGACCGCTGTTGTTTATTACACACAGGAAAAAAACCCACAAACTTAAAGATGCAAACAAGAGAAGCCGAGGGAGCACTGTGCTGGCTGTGTCCTGTCGATCTTCATGTCAGGTGTGGCTCAGGAGCTCCCGGCTCCAGACCTGGACCAGGCTGCAACTCCTGCTCGGCAGCATTAGTTTACTTTATTTTTCTCTTGTTTGTCAGGTTTTTTTGTTTTTTTTTTGTTTTTGTTTTTTTTTGGTCTTTTAAAAAAAACTTCGGGTGTGGGGCCACCACGGGAAAGGGAGAAAGGGATGTAGCTCCTTGCCGCTACATGCGGGAGGGTGGACTGGCCAATTCGTAGAAGAGCAGATAGGCGTCGCTGGTGCGCACTTGGCTGGAGGACATGGGTGTGACACTGTAGAGAGAGGGGGAAAGTCAGAGCCCTGGAGAGGGGTCCACCGGTACACACATGGAGTGGCTGATGGACCTGACGGCCCATCGCTCCTCTCCTTAGGTGCCCCGGAAGCCGATCTCTTTTGTGGTCTTCTAGAAATTCTGCAAAGGGGCAGCAGACTCAGACATACTCTGTGGCCTTCTGGCTCTGACCTCTTCTATCTGGTCAAAGTGGAGGCACACAGGTGAGTGAGGGACAGGCATGTGGCACCCAGGAGCCCTGCCTGAGAGCTCTGTCTCACCTGGAGTCATTGAAAGCGTGCCATTCGCCAGTCACTGGACTCCGGCAGTAGGCTGTATAATGGCCGCCCATGGTGGTTCCAGAGTGATTGGACACAGCATACAGGCTGTAGACAGCATGGTCTGAGGAAGAAGTACAAGGTTTCAGGCCCCAAAGCATTCTTTGCCCACGCTCCCTCTCTCTCCTGCCTCTATTCCTGATTTTCATAATTCACTCTTCAGCAGGTTCCTTCCACCTCTTGGCCTCCCATCTGGATTTTAGGTACTTGTGCCTTGTTTCTGCCCTCCCAGCTGAAAATACTCACTGGTGTTTTCTGAGGCAAATTCTCTCAAGTCCAGGTCTCTTAGTGGGAAATTCACAAATGTTGTGAGCTTGCTGGTTCGTATCCTGGATTCTGAGAACCGCTTCAGATCTGGGGTTGATGATGAGTCAAGGACAAGAGAGGGTGGCAAAGGCAGTCAAAGTAAAGGGGACTGAGTTCTAAGAGGGTGAAGCGCTTTAGAAGCAAAAGAGCAAACCAAGAAAGTCTACACCAAGTTTCCTTTTTCCTACTCTGCTCGCCCTCAGTTTGGTGCTTTGTCATCAGTCATTCCCTAAATGCAAGCCCTTGCCATGGTGGACTGAATCGGAAGGATACGGAGCACCAAGATCTTTGGGAACCTCTGGATGGAGAACTTCTTTATACATCGTTTTCTGGCTCGGCATCGACAGCATGTCTGCAAGACACGACAAATAGAGCTACAGAGGACTTGGGGGAGAAGTCAGTGGGCCAAGTCCAGGACTCCTAGGCTGAGTCTGCTGGTGACAGGTCTTTCCCAGAGTGGACTCTTGGACATGTGTTCCTGCTTCCATGGAAGGGGGACTTACTGGCTTTTCATCGCCATCAAGCACATCCTCTTTGGTGAAGAGCCTCATGCAGTCCATTAAAGTTACCTCAGGATAACCTCGCTGGGAGAGACAAAGAGTATAAGTCACAGAGGTTGATGACATGAGAAGACAAGAGAGGGTGATTCCAACATGGGCCAACAGGGGCACATACCTTAGCGATGGGCAGTGAGAGGTCCCAGAAGGGATCAAAGACTGTAGAGCAGTAACCACAGTCAGTACATGTCAGGGAGCTCTTTAGCTGCCCAACAAAGAGATCTGCAGAAGAGATGGGAAGTGGAGCTTAAACCCAGAGAAGGAGCACATCTTCTCTGGGCTGCATGCCCTCTAAGCACTCCTGCTTCCGTCTGTGGGTCACTGGGCGCAAGGAGGGTCCCGAGAGGATGACTCTTAGGGCTTTTCACGCTCATGCTCTGCTCAGACAAAAGCAATTAACAGGGAAAGCAGGCCCTCCTCCTATTCATGCACTTACCCCCAATCCGACTGTCTTCCCGTTCTAGATATTTCCTCCACATCTGTCGTCCTTTCTCATCATCACTAGGAACCAGGGAGAGGGAGACAACTGGGTCAGAGCTCATGCCATGAGAAGTTTATGGGCCCATCAGTCTAAATCCTTAGTATTTATAATTCTCTCCAAATTATTACCACCAAAAGAAGTCAGCCAAAAACTCAAGTTCACCAAGTTTTTCTTCCCCACAGCATTCTCCTCTTACTTACGGAAGATGATCAAGATTCTCAGGGTTGGACTTGGGCCTCACTGTCACTCGGTTCACCTCGTTGTGGAGCCCATCCAGAAGAAAGCGAAGAAACTCCTGAGCATCTTGCTGACTGAGTCCAGAGAAAAGAGAGTGAGAAATAACTTTCATTCCAAGAACTACGCTATGGCTGGCACCCACCCTGGGAAGGACACGTCTGCAAGGCTCTTACTTATAGCCAACGAAGCGTGGTGCATATCTCTGGATCTGGGTCTTGAACTCAGATGGGCTCACCACATCATTGGGGGATGAAGTCCATATGGTCTGGATTAGTTTTGCAAACTCTATTGGAAGGAGACAGTAGAGAGGGGGGCATGGAGGACAGGTGAGACATTTTCTGTAAGAAACTCAACCTGGAATCCCATCAAAAGAAAGCCAAAGAGAGAAAACTGGGAGGGCTATGTACAGCACAGAACTACTACTACGGCAATAATGGAGCAGAACAAGTGTCCAGGGCCAGGCCCCTCACCTTCCATGAGGGCTGTGTGTGCATTGCTGCTGTGGCTGAGATCCCGCATGTAGAGCCTCTGGAGGCAGTAATCCCTCAGCTCCCGGGTGTTGCTCAGGCACTGCAGAATGGAGTTCATGAAGCACTGCAAGAGATCCCCCACTCAGTAAGACACAGATCCGTGTGGCATGTCCACTTACCTAGTACCAGAGACCCTCCGGCTCATCTACCCCAGAAATGAACACTCCCACAGCCTCAAGTTCCTCTTTCTGTAAGGGAAAGGGGCACCGTAAAGCCAATTCCCGCTGGTAGCACAGGTGACGTAGCCGCTTATTGACTGTGAGGTGTCCGAAAGGGTGTTGGTGAGTTGGACTGAAGTGGGTGGGAAGTGATGGATGTCCTTCAGGAGAAGGCTCCAGGAAAGTAGCTGCCAGTGAAGAGGGCAACTCCTCTTTAGCAGTGCTTCCTGCTGAGGACCAGGAGTGAGGCAGAGCCCCAGCCACTCTGTAAAACCCACCAGCAAGGATGGGCAGGTATCATTAATTGGCCTCTAGAGGAAAAGGACTCAGCAGAAGCCAGGGGAAAATTCGCTCGGATGGTCCCACTGGGACAGTAGGGGGTGGCCTTCAGAAAGAAATGGGCTGGAAAGAACTCACCGTGTTCCCAAGGTTTCGAAGACCAGCCAGACCCTGGGCGCTCTTAGAATTCTGGAAGTAAAAAACACAAGGGTTATGAGACTGAGGCAAAGAGGCTGGGCCTGCACTAGGCTTGCTCATGCAACCTTCTGCCAGCTGGAGCCAGGAGGATCAGGCACACACATTATTCTCTCTTCAACACACAACACAGATACCCTTCAGGACTTCCCTCTCTTTTCTTGACATGTGTTTTGCCCTATCTGTACATGCCTCTTCATTTTCTGCCCTATTGGAGGCTGGAGATTAGAACCAGAGCCTAGGAATTTGTCTATTTGATCCCCAACTACAAGGAACTCTGGGTCCCAAATCTGGGCACTATCTCAAATGACCCACTTTTCTACCCCTAGATGTCCAATACACGAAGCAGCTGTCATAACAGGAGCTTCAAGGAGATCTTGGTATGTTCAATGACAAAATGTCTGAAGTGAATTTAACATCTTCAACTGGGGAAAATTGAATTTGGCCTGCCAATCTGAATTGCTGGAGACAGGTGGAATTCTTCCCAGCTGAGCTCACCTCCTCAAGGCTGATTAAAGCCTGGGAGAATCCTCCCTGCCTGGCTCAGGTTTCAGCATTCTGACTGGTCTCTGGCTGGGAACCCTTCTGATGGCACACTGGCCACATGGGGTAAGCACCTGGATGAGGGTGCCACTCTTGTTCTCATCCCTATTGTGGAGGCTGGTGAGGGGGTTGGAGTGAGACAGCAACTGGGTCCAGGTTTCTTGGCTAATCCTGGCCCTACCTACAAGGAGTCAGAAAACCTTCGGGCTCAAAGGGTTAAAGAAACAGTGTGCAGATAAGCCTGCCACCCCCTCTCTCAGGGAGGGACCGTGGAGCCGGCAACTCTGGAGCAACACTGACTGGGGCATGCGTGGGGCCAGCTCAACCCTGATCAGAACAGGAGCCTGAAATAACTCAGCTAAAATTACTCATGCCGTGTGCTGACAGCCTCTGAGGCTGTCAGCAGCTCAAAGCCCATGGGGTTGTCAGCTCAAGGGGGTGGGGTAGGGAGAGGCAGGCTGAAGGAGGGCTTTTCTCAGGAATTGCCCTGCTGATCCCACAAGTAAGAGGATCCCTTCTTGCCAGTTATCAGGTCTAACACTAACAGGTACGGAAGAAAATATACTGAGAGAGACCTGGTTTCCACCTGCAGTTAGCAAGCAAAGCTTATTGGCAGCCGGTGGGCATAAGCATCCTTGAACTCTGCCAATGCTAGCAGTATATGGCCCCAAACACAAAATTTCAGTCTTACCTTTGACACTCTAAACCCTGACGGTCCAGTAAGAGACCCACAACAGAGATAATTTCCTGGACAAAGACCTTATCAGCATTTTTAGGCAGACCTGGAGAGAAGGGACTTCCCTGGGGCCCAAGGAAACATTAAAGACTGGGTGTTGGCCATTTGCAACTAAACGTTAAAGCCTGTCCACAATAGGATACCCATCCTCCCTTCCCCCAAGATCCACACTCACTCCTATTTTTCGCAGCACTTGTTAGTTCTTACCCCCTGGGCCTCAGACAACATCTGTCTAAAGGAGCTGTAGAAGCAAAGCCTGGTGATCATGTCAATGCCCACCAAAGTGGGCCTCCAGCTGAGACAGTAGTCCCTCAGCACTAACAGGGACAGAGCAGTGGAAAACTGGAGGTGTTTTTGTACCGAGGCACTTCTGTGGTGTTGACACTTTTAACTCTGACCCAGCACAGTGAGGGTCAAGAACAACACATCATCACCTATGGTTACTGTTCTTGAGGATCCAACTCTACTAATGGCCTGACAGGTGGAGAGATGGGGAAGGTTCCTTTAAGGCTTTGCTAGGACCCTCTGTTCGTTTTTTCTTTTTGTAGGGGGTGGGGGTGGTGTGTGCCTTTGTCTAAAATTTCCTGAGTTTAAAACTACTTGCCAATTTCTAAGCTCTCTGTGTAGAAGGCGGCTGGATGAGAGGAGTCAGGGTGGAGGGGGATGGGGGTGGAGAGGAGAGCAGGGCTGTTCTATGCCCAGCCAGATATTCTTCTGCCATGAATAGGAAATCAGGAGCTCCAGGGAAAGTCAGCACTTTCCATTCCAGAGAGGAACAAAATGTCCCAAGAGTGACCTTTCTTATGGGGAAAACAATCCTACCTCAGGGCCAACAGGCAGAGGCTAGAACTGGAGAGGTCGGGAGAGACCCCACACAGGGAGCCTCTCACCAGGAGAAGGAAATGACTCCAGCTGCTATGTGGAGTGCATATGCAAAGACTTGAAAAAGTCTGGATCAAAACTTCTTAACTTAAAATTAGTCATCAGCAGACCTAACCTTGACTTAGGGGCAACCTCTGTTCTAAAACGTCAATGCTACTTCCACAATTAGTAAACAGACAGCATTCACCCTCCGTGAAGGAGCAGGGGGCTCAGGGAGAGCCCGCTTGGGGTTAATGGGGAGGAAGCATTTGGGATGTGGGTCACATAAGCAAGGCTGATCCAGGTTTGTGTCTTTACACTCAAGACCCCAGTAAAGGGCTTTCCTGCTTACTTCACCTGTGCCATGAGGGTCAGCCATGAGTCCTGGCTGCGGCCAAGGAGCCTGGTGTGGCCCTGGCACGGGGCAGTGCACGCACTGCCAACTCGGGAGCTGGTGCCTGTTACATAAGATCTGTCAAGCTCTGGCCCCTTCTCCCTTCCCCAAGGGGGCAGTGCCCAGCCTCTGGCCCCAGCATTACCCTGGGGTGGCTACTTCATTTGAGGGATCCACTGCCCACTTAGCAGAACTGGGGGAGGGTCCAAAAGGAAAGGGAAGCTGCCCTCTTTCACCTATCTGCGATGCCTTTGCCCTTCACAGGGTCAAAGGACCCCCCTTACCAACCCTTCGGGAGAGCGCCCCTTGGCAGTAGTGAGGAGGGGGCGGCTCTTCCGGACCAGCCTTTCTTGCTGGGTTTGGCCTTGGAGGAGTCACACCCGCAGAGTCCAGCGTGCTGCCGGCTCCCTCACACAGCGAGAACTAGTCAAGGTTACGCTTTCCTGCACCTGTCCTGAGAGGTGCCAGGAATTAAGAGTCCAAGGGCCACCTGGTACCCGGTCAGGGAGAGGGAGAGGAAGATGGGAGGGGGGGACCTCAACAAGGGGAGGGGGCCGCGAGTAAGCCTGAGATCACCTGGGGAGGGGGCATTCCTTGCCGGGAGACCCTGCGAAAGGAGGGGTGGGGGCTGGGAAGAATCGGTCCCCTCCCCCGCGGGGGCGCGCGGCAGATAGGGGTGGGGGGCCGTCCCAGGGAGGAGGCGGAAGCCCAGACCCCCGGCGTGGGGGTCCCGGAAAGGGGTCCCGCATACCTTGGCTTTGTTGAGCAGGAGCCCCACGAAGGTGGAGAGCAGCAGGGAGGGGGAAAGCGGGGAGCGCGGCCGCAGCTCCTTGGCGAGGGCGGGAAAGGGGGAGGCCGGGGGCTCCTCGGGCAGGGTCACGGTGTACGAGGTGCGCATGCTGGGGGGCGGGCGGCGGGCTCGGTCCCACGCCTAACGTTGGCAAGGGGGGCGCGGGGGAGGACCGCGCGGTGCCGCGGCCCCCACGCTGAGGCCGGCGAGGCCGCCACAAGACACCGTCTTCGGCGCCCGACGGTAACTGCTCCGGCCGGCCGACCGCGCGCTCCTCCGCCTCAACCTCCCCCGCGCGCGCCGCCAACCGCCCAGGTACCCCGCTCTCGCGCTCCGGCTGACTGGCGGCCCCGCCGGCGCCTCGGGCCCCACGACGTCAGCGCCGGGGGCGGGGCCAGGGCTCCAACCCCGCCCCCGGCGCCCGCACGCGGCCTCCAGCGCGGGCGGGGCCCCGCCCCCCTCCGCGCGCGCCTCCGGGGTCTGGGACCCCTGCTCGGGTTGCCCCCCTGCCCGCTGACCCCACGGGCCGGGCCGCCGCCGAGGCCCCCTGTCCCCGGGGAGGGCGGGACGAGCGTCGAGCCCCCGCCGGCCTCGGCGTCGGGACTCGGGAGGACCCCCACAGGACCAAGTCAGCCCGGTGAGCTTTTCCACCCCGCCCCCTCCCCCGACACGGCCGTTTACAGTTCCTGACTTCTGGGGGGGCTGCCGGGCATTTGGCGCACCCCGTGAAAGTTACCTGCTCGCCTCAGGGTGGGGGGGATGCACTTGCGCATAAACTTTTGCACGTCGTTCAGGGGGGACTCAGGCCCTCTTGGAGCCCCCACACAGCTCTTGAGGGTTGGTGGGCCCTCGGGTTAGGAGCATGGATTTCCCTGGCGTCAGCACTGCCCTCCCCTCCCCCATCTCTCCCCAGTCCCGGGTTCGTCCCATTATCAAGACAGGCAGTGCTCCTACTTTATAAGGTACAAGAGGTCACTGTCCCATTTGGCTCCAGGGAAGAATATTTTCTGGCTACTTCTGTCCAGTTACCCAGCTCCAACTCTCACAGAATCTCAAATTTGGATTTGTTTAGGAAGGTGGGAAGAAAGTACACCGCGGTAGGGAAGCAGGTGTTCAGCTGGGGTGGGGGCGAGGTACTTCTCTGACCCTGAGGGCTTCCAGGGCTTCAATGCCTGAAGAGCAGAGGTCTTTGCATTTTACTTCAGACGCTCCACCCGCGCCCCCCCCTCACCTGTCAGGGACCCACACAGAATCTGCCTAGAGAAAGTATCTTGTTTGGAGCCTGCTGGCTATTTTTAGCCAGTATTTTTAGCATTTAAAAATACTCTGAGAAGCAGCAGTCGGTGCTGTTACTCATCTGTGGCCTCCTTCTGTTCCTCCTGGCATGCTCATGGCCCCATGTACCTGCATCCTGCACACACGTCCTTGGCCACATGGGGGATGTGTCCAGGACACAGGTATGGAGTGGGCATGAGGCAGGAGCAGCAGGGCATTCTACCTGATGGTCAGCGAGGACAGGATGGTGAGCTCCCAGGTCCCTGTCCTCACTCTGTGACCAAATCCTAGACAGGCTGCACCAGCCTTCTCCCTGCTTCCCTCTTTCTAGGCACACCCTTTCCAGTGAGTCCTACAGTGTCTGTAGCAACGCTTGCATTTGATTACGCCACACTTCTGCCCCCAAGCACCTAGAGCACCTGACTCTTGGATCCAGTGCGGAAGCAGAGGCAGCCTTGTCTGTGGGGCTGTCTGTCCACAGGCTTCTTCCATTGTCACCACCCTCGCCTTCTCTGATCCCTGCTGCTAACCAACCTGCTCTTGTTTCTCTGCTTCAGCACTTGCCTTCTCTCACCTAAAAGACAAAACTGCCACTGTTTAAATACTTACTAAATGATAGGCACTGGCTAAGTGCTTTATATACATTATCCTGGTTAACTTGCATAATTAACACAGTGCTGTAGGAACTATTATTTCTATTTTCTAGATGAAGGTCCTTAAGTCCTAAGAGGCCAAGTGACTTGCCAGAACCACAAAGCTAATAAATGACAGTGTGGGGCTTTGAACCCCAACCTTATGGCAAAACCCGTGTTTTTAACAATTACCAGGAGATTCTGGAATGCCCTTCCTGCTCCCTGCCCATTACCTGCTTGTAAAGTCTGCTTAAAACTTGTGTTTTCCACCAAGCCCTCTCTAAAGAACTCCATTCAGCTCAAAACACCCCATCACAGCATACCGCCTGTCCCTGGCATTCAGCTCACACTGGGTTAATTTTTCTTAATATGTTTATCTTTGTTTTATAAGTGTCTTTAAGGCTACTGCAAATGGTTTTAGATTGTCTGTGGCATGTGCCATCACACTGAAACCTCCTCAGGGGCAGGGCTGTGGGTTTTCTTAGTGGGCACGTAATAAATAGTGTTGATGTCATCTCTAAGTGGGGGCCAGACCAGGCTCTGTTGGGGATCCTGGAAGTCCCACTAGCCTCCCAGGGTGAGGTGAGTCTCGATTTGCATGTTGAATAAGCGTGCTGTGGTAAGCACTGTCTTAACAGATGCTTCCCCACTGGAGCATCTGGCCTCTCACCCCATGACTTAGGCCAGCAATGTGAGTACTCCTGCCCGAGGGCATCTTGGCATTATGTGAGTACGCTCACTCCCTCTTTTCCTGGGAGGTAGGTTAGGGGCATGGCTGGGAGTAAGGAGGCGGAGAAGAGGAAAGCTACCTTGGGGGGGGGGGGCTCTTTGAGAGGCCTGGGGTGAGGGGAAAGAATTCACATAGGGTCCGGTCTTGTCAAGCAGGTCTGACTGCTGTAGGACACAACCAGCAAGGAACTGTGGCTCATGTCTCAACTGGCCAAACCCCCATGACACCCTTTCTCCTTAGTGTCGTTTCTTGAAGTGGATGGGGAAAAGATATAGTCTTCTGGGATTGGAATCTGGCTCTGGCTCCATGACTCTCCGCCTGAAATACGCTGAGCTAATCTGAACAGGACTCATTCCTGCAGCCCGAGACTGCCATTTCTCAGAACCTGAGCTTGGCCTGTTTTCCCTGTGGTTAAAAATTTTCTTCACCTCAATCCTTTTTGGCATGGATGGAGTATAAATAAATTAGAGTCAGGGTTGGCTCTGTGAGGGCGGGACTGAGTATATGCTGCTTCCTCAGATCTCAATGGCCGCTTGGTTCAAGGGTTTTGGAAACACTGTTCAGACCCAGGCAAATGCTTCCCCCCAAAGCCCGCACCTGTCGTTACCATCACAAATGGATTGACCAGTGGCTGGGTGGCTGGACGAACTGACCTAGCGGGTAGGGGCTTAGAATCCTTGTTGTGGGTTGGGCTTTCAGCCCGAATGTGCCCCTGGGGACAGAGGGCCTTCTGCTCCCCTGCATCACTCCGACCCCAGGAGGCCAAAAGCTCTGTACTCCTTCGAGCCTTAGGGCAGTGTGGCCTGAACCAGCTGGATTCCTGAGGCCCACACACTTCTCTCTCTTGCTTATGTTTCTGTGCGAGTGCCAGTTTTACCTATTCACTGAGGTGAGAGGGTGCAGGGGGCCACGTGTGCAGCTCTGGGCCCTGAACATGATGTTCATTTCTGTAGCTGCTGGTCAGTGGAGCGGCTCCCCCGCGGGCAGGAAACATTTTGCCAGGCTGGGATTAACTTCTCCACTGCTGAGCCCCACTCCAGCACCATGTTAACTCATGAAGATATCCTGGAGTGGGGCTGGAGGAGGCAGTAGGGAGGCACGAATTGAGAAACTGAGCCTGGGTAAGGCAGCACTGGGGCCATCAACCAGGTCACAGCTCATAGCCTGTCTTCAAGCGAAGGAGACCAGTTGGTGTCTTGCTGACTCTAAACACCAGCCTGAACCCCCTGTCCTTTCTCAGCAGCTAGTACTGGTTCCGGCCATAGAACTCTTTGGCTTAAGGTCTCCCCTGAATGGCCTTCCCATACTGTCAACAGAGATTCAAGCCCTCAGGAAGTTGAGCTTCATCGGGGTGGCTGAGAGGGTCAGGGCTGGACAGACAAGACAGCGGGGTTACACTTCAGTGTGGCTGAATAAACAGAGAAGGCAGGGGAGGAGAGAGGAAGGTCACACTTCTCCACTTCTCACCCAGGACCACTAGGGCAGTCAGTTCCTGCCGCCTTCAACTTGTTCTCTTTGAAGTAAGCCCTGCTCACTGTAAGGCAGCAGTCAAGTTCAAAGTCCCACCCAAGAATAAAATCACATGACCTCCCCTTATATAATCTCCCTGTCACTGAACAGCTGGGAACCCAGGGCTTCAGGAGATGAGTCAGCAGCCCCTTGGCAAATAGGACCCAGGTACTGTAGGTTCCCAGACCTAGCAACAGGTTTCAGGGCAGAGGGCAAGGGTCCAGAAGAGGCTGTGTGGGGAGGATAGGCTGGCAGTCTCTGAACCTCACTCCCTGGCTCCCTGGATCTGCATCTGAGCAGAAGGTACTCAGCCTGATGACTGTGCTCTGGAGGGACCTGGGCCGTCGTGGTGTTCTTGGGGAGAGCAGAGGGTGGCCTGAGCAGGGCAGGGCAGGGTGAGGTGGGGTGGGGTGACGGCAGGGCTGAGGCTGGCAGGCAGAATGCCAGGACTGGGAGGGAGCAGTTGGAGGGGTGGAGCAGGGGAGGATTAGGATGGATTGTAGGGGTTAAAGCACAGTCCTGGCAGGGCTCAGTGGGAACAGCTTGTCCTTCCATAGGCCCAGGGAACAGGAGAGGTGGGGCGGAGGGGGGCCATAACTGGGCTGGGTGCTTGTGCTCCAAGCTTTCTGCAGGGCCAGCCCACCTGGCCTGGCTTGGAGTCCCCACAGGCGATGGTGGGGGTGGTAGTGAAAGCTTTTTTTTTTTTTTTTGCCAGTTCTGAACCATCAGTCCCTCCTCTCCAATCTGTCTGCATTTTAAACAGAAGGTGGAGCCTGGGGCAGCCCTCAATATCTTAGGCTTAGCTGCCCCCACCCCTCCGTGGACTGGTGTTTTGTTTGTGTGTACGCAAGTGTTGGGGGTGGTGTTCAGAATTCATATTCCCCCTCCACCAGTCCTTTACTCATGCTCAGCTGAGTCTAATATTCCAAGTTCATGTTGGCTGTTACTGTTAATGAGGGAATGAGCCTGGGTAGAGTTGTTCTGCTCCCTGGTTGGGGTCTGCTTTTGACTTTTCCTTTATGAATGTCAGCTGTAGTTCAAGGTGGCCACCCCAAGGGGCCCCAGAAGAGTTAGTTCACGCTGGACCCTGCCACATGATACGAGTGGTCTTCTCCCTGCTCTACTCAGCTGCCCAGTGCCCCTTTTCTGTCTTCTTTTCCACCAACTCCTCCACAGCATTTTATAGGTTTCTGATTCCTTCAGGTCCACTGTTTGCTGTGAGCCTCAGGACACCCTGTGAGGTGGGCAGGGCAGTATGACCCATCCCTTTTATGGATGAGGAAACAGCTCAGATGGGAGGTGTGTAAGGTTAAAGAGGCAAACTGTCTTCCTAGCCTCAGGCAACCCCTCCCTTTCCCACCACCTATGACACAGTGACTCCTGGGGCTGCTGTCACAACTATTACAAGAACATATTTCCCCAAGTTAATTGTGAATGCACTGAGAGAAGGGACCATGGCTTTCATCTCTCTTGCCCCCCAAAAGTGCCTAGAAGGGAACAAGGAGGACTAACATTTATCGAGCACCTACTGTGTGCCATAAACCTTTAATTTCTTACAATGATCCATGAGTGGGAACTATGAGCACTCATTTTGTTGAGGAAACAGGTGTAGAAGTTAAGGAACTTCTTTGTGGTGGCACTGCTAGTAAGCTGAGCCCCAGAATGAATGAATGAGAAGTTTAGATCCCCAAATGGAGATCTGGAAAGACACTGGACCCACTTTTTAGAAAGAAGTGGTGCAGGCCTCACGGCAGGGTTGCTCTCACCTCAGGTGATGGCATTGGCAGCAGGAAGTAAGGCTGAGTGGTGAGGAGGCGGGGGTCAGGCTACATCAGGGTCTGACCCATGAGGGGCCGTTCCCATTGGGAGTGACGTCTTGTGCATGAGCTCAGGGTGGGACACTAGCTCTGCCGTAGGGTGTTACTAGCTACTTAAGAGTGCTGTAAGCTGTTTCAGGATGGGAAGGAGGGATGTTGGGGTGCCGAGTTTGCCCCAGGGCAATCTGCCACCCCTCTAAGGTCCTCTCTCAAAACTCTCCTCATCTGGTCCTGGAGGAAGGACAGATTCCCAGGCATATCCCTAGAGAGTTTGATTCAGGGGATCTGGGTTGGGCCCAGCCCCCCTGAATGGTTAGGCCCTGCACGTGATTTGTGCAGACTTCTCTTGAGGTCTGTGCACCATAAAGAACCTTTCTTCTGAGCAAAGGGAAGGAGCCTTCCAGAGGTGTTGAGTGCCCATCCACAAAGAGCTGCTTTCTGATTGACCCTGAGGTGAGCCACACCAGACACATCTAAGTGAATCATGCTCCAGTCCAATCACTTGTCCCTCTGAGAGCACATACTTCTCCCAGGCCAGGCCTCTTGTCCCCCACTTCTCTTCCATACCAGCCCTCCAACATAGCCAGCCCTGCCTTGTCAGGTTTTAAATGTTCTGGGAAGCACCAACTTTTGTGTCTCCTGTGGCCCTTCATAGACAGCCCAGCAAGACCAGGACTCTCTAAGTAATGCTCTCTAAGACCTCTAGTTATGCCAGGCTTAAAGGTCTATGACCCAAGGCTCCGTGCCTATCTTGTACCCTTGCTCCATTTGTCTGGACAGCCCACTGAGCATTTATTTCTTGCTGTGCACAGCTCTAACTTCCAAAAGGCACCTGTCCTAGAAGTAGGGGACTGGTGCATAAGGTAATGAAGGAAGCACAACACCCAGCTGTCTTGCCCGTTGGTTTGTCTGTCCACCCACCCATCCATCCATCCATCTGTCCATCCATCCATCCATCCATGTGCCCATCCATGCAATCAGTAGGTTAGCCGAGCTCTCTGTAGTGCTAGGCACATGAGGAGGCATCGAGAGATATGATTTCTTTCTTATTCTTCAAGAGCTTACCACCTGATGGGTACACTAATAACTAAAGAAAAGGCAGAATGTAGTCAGTACCCCAGAGAAGTGTGTTCACAGATTAGATGCAAGCCAGACCTTACTGTCTGTGGCAGAGCCTCTTCCCTCATTCTAGGCCAGGCAGGACTAGAATGCGGAGGTATGGGACTGTCTAGAGCCCTAGACAAAAATGTCTCCAGCATTTTCTCCAAAGACACATGATAAGCACTGCCATCCAGACACCCTGGTCCTGAGCCAGGACTGGTGTCCCTCAGAGGGGAATCCCTTTCCCCTGAATGTCTTATGCCCAGATGGTAAACCAGGTCCCCAGGCTGGGAAGTAAAAGCCCGAGCAGGAGGAGAGATGCAGCCAGAGCAGGGAGGCCTCTTACCACGGGGAGCACTGGCGGTGTGGGGGCCTCAGCATTCAGTCCGGGATGGTGCAAGGCCTGCGGGGGACCCTGGCATGCTGGGTGGCAAAGTGGAGGGTGAGCATTGCAGTGTATGTGGGGGTAGCCGAGCATTTCCGGGAGCACTGTTGGATTGGCGTCCAGTGCAGGGGTCGTGAAATGGGTTTCCTAGGGAGAGTGGGAAGGCCCCTGAGCAAGGAAGGCACTAAGCCACAAGGGTACCAGACATGCTGAGACGACTTCTCTGGCTTGGGCTGCAGGAGCAGCTGTCACGAGGTTTGGGAGGGAGTCCTTCCCCTACTCTGGGTCTTCTACATCATTTGCTGCCTCCCCAGCCCATCACCAGGTTCCCAAGAGGCAAACTCACCGTGATTTCTCGCCCTGGGGAGCTGGAACGGCTGGACCCAGGGGCTTGGCCCTTGCTCTTCTCCCATAAACTGTAACGGCCACTGGGTCGGTAGGTGGGGCTGAGGACTTCAGGGACTCGAGAGGGAGGGGCCTGTGTGGGCACCTGAGGCGCACTGCCCTTCCGACCATAGTTCTCCAGGTAGTCGGCCAGGTACTCGGAGCGGCTGGCTGCCTGGTAGAGCCCCTGCAGGGCAGACAGCTCCTTGCGTGTGCGGGCCAGCATGGGGCTACGGCCCAGGTTCCCAGGGTCTATCCGATAGCTGTCTGAGGTCCGAAGGCTGGAGAAATCCCGGGCCAGGTCTGATTGACTGTTCGACTTCTTTTGGGTCAGGGTTCCACCCTGGTCGCGGGCAGTCACAGGCAGGTAGCTGAGAGAGTTGTTGGTCATCCCATAAGGGAATCCACTGCCCCCGCTGAGTCCGCTCCCTGAAGGCCGCTCAGTGCCCCGAGTCTGGCTCTCCGCCCGCTTACCGCCCCCGATGATGTCAGGTCTCAGCAGGGGACGGCCCCTGTCATAGTCCAGGATGGAGGAGGGACCATAGGTTCGGGGACGGGTGAGGAAGCTGGTTGGGGGGCCTGGCTTAAAACCAAGCTTCTCCTTCTCCAGGAAGGAGGCAGCCAGGTTGGCCCCGTAGGAAGAGGGAGTGTAGGTGCCATAGCCTGATTTGGCGTAAGGGGCATCTGTGTAGCGGGCCGATTCTGTATAGCGCTTCAGGGTGGAGGAGAGCTGGGACATCCTTCAGGGCGGCACTCAGTGGGGCCTGGGAGCCTCATGGGCTGGAAGACAAGGAAAACAGTTGTCAGAGGGCCCCGCCAGGTTTCAGGTGCCCCCATACCTGCTCTTCCTCCCCACCTGGCTGGCACCATAGGTCTCAACCAGAGACCACACCATCCATTTCCACGAGACGCTGGCCTATCGCCGAGAAACACACCTACGCACGTGTGTGCGTGCACACGCACCCATGTATTCACACCTGAATGAGAGCACAAGACGTGAGCCGGCTTTTACAAACCACACGGGACCATCACTAGCACATCCTGGCTGCTCCGAGTGCTCCCTTGCAAAGCCTCACGCATGAGGGTGGGGACTGCCCTCCCTCAGCAGCTGCCCAGGTGACCCACAGTATTCCACCCCACATCTCAGCTGCTTCCTCTCTTCAGCTTTCTGGTGAGGTGCTACGGCCCTCAACTCCTGGATTGAAAATGCCAGTCATTTTAAGAATTAAGTCTTAATTCTTTCTGCTGAAAGAAGGGGCAAGGATCTTTTTGGAATCCTACATTGTCCAAGCTAGAATGGCCCAGGACCATTTGGTCATATCCCTGGTGAGGAAAAGGAGGCTTATGAGAGGAAGCAACGGGGGCTATGGGAGGCCCAAAGTAGTGGTGAGTGAGCATGGGGCAGAAGGTGGACTTGACCTCAGTCTCCAGATACAATCCCACAGTTTCTTCCTGGATATGGTCACCTTCTCTAGTGGGGAATCCTCATGTGGCCGAAATTACCCTCTTCACGGATCTAAGTCAGGTGGTTCTAGATGGAGTTGGGGTCCTGTGGCCTCCCAGGTGTTCCTCTACCAACATCCAAGCCAACCAGCTCACAGTGATGACTTGTGCAAAGGGGGCCCCCTAGAGGTTAAAATCCTTCAGTACAGGCAGTACTCCTTGTTCCCACACCCCGCTGCCCTAGCTGGGGTGAGTCTGGTGAAGGCACACGGAAATCTCTGAGCTGGGAGTTGTAAAGGGTCCTAAAGAGTCTTTTTTTTTTTTTTTTTTTTTTTTGAGACTTCATTTATTTGAGAGAGAAAGTGAGAGACAGAGTACGAATGGAAGGGGAGGGGCCAAGGAAAGGGAAAAGAAGGCTCCCTGCTGAGGATCATGACTTGAGTAGAAGGCAGACACTTAACTGAACCTCCCAGGCACCCAAGAGTCATTTGTTTTAACCTCTGTTGTACAGATGAGAACAACGACACTGATTTGCCTAAGGTCACAACTAGCAGAGCTAACACTAGAATTCAGGTCTTTCAGGTTTCTAGTCCAGTGCTTTTCCTACTGGACCTTGATTTGCCCTTCCCCATCAAGTTTAGGCTCGCTTGGGGACCACCAGAGTCCTTCCGTCACCCTGCATGTTCAGGCTACATCTAAAATGGAGCTTGGGGGTGGGCAAAGGTGCTTGGGAGAGAGGAACAAGTAGGATCAGGCCTCTTTTCTTGAGGCTACCAGGGGTTCTTGGGGGGCTCCGGCAAGGCGGGGGGGCAGAACCCTCCAGGAACCTCAGAGTGGTGATACAGGGCTGGTTTTGGCTTGCCCCGTGACTGACTAGCTGGGTGATTTTGTACTAGTTGTTCAGCCCCTCCAAGCCCCAGTCTCCTCACTTTTGCAATGAGTATAATCATCGTCATTATGGGTCCTACCTCACAGGGTTGTTGCGAGGAATAAATGAGATAATAACATGTGGAATCCCTCAACTCTGACAGTTGTTATTATCTGTTCCCCCAACCCCTGCCAGGTTCTGGGCCCCTCCTTCATAGGCCTATAATAATGTCAGGGCTGGCTGTCTCCTGGCCTGGCCGGCTTCTGACCTCAGCCTGGGGCACCAGGTTTCCCCTGCATCCGTCAGCGAGGTGTGCGGGTGAGCGGGCAGTGGGCAGAGTCTCTCTGTGCTGCAGACACTGGCTCGGGCAGCCCACAGCCTGCCCTAGTCTGGCAGCCCAGCCCATTTGGGCAGAGAGGAGCTGGTGCCAAGTCCCAAATGCTGATGGCTTGGCAGAGAGCCCTAGAAACTCAGTCCGTGCAGGGCGTGGGAGATCAGCAGGTGGCAAACTCCATGTGGGTCCCAGAACAGAACTTCTAGACCCTGCCAGAGACCAGCCGCAGTTTTCAGTCTGGGCTGGCACAGAAAGGCCTGGTGTGCATTTACTGTGTATGCTTTCCCCACCTGCCTGGGGACCCCCATCTTCATATACACACCTTTGGCCACTGCACTCCCACCTCCAGCACAGCTCCTACTCCTTTCTGGGGAAACGTAACTGGAGGGTGACCTTGTGCAGGGTTAGAGGGGAACCACAGTTCTTCCATCTGCTTGGCTTTCTGGGGTACAGAGAAGGAAGAGCATGAAGCCTGAGGGAGGCGGGGAGACACAGAGGCACTGAAGCGGGGGGCCGTGGGACGATTCCTGCTCTATTTCACTTTGGAGAAACTCCATAAATAATTCAAAGTCAAAGAGACTCCAGGTCTTAGGAACTGGCCTCTGGGACACCGGGTAGCCAATCAGATATGGCCTGCCCTCCTCCATTCTAAGGCTCCCAGGGAATTAGTATTCTGCAGTTGGTGCCCCAGACTTGTGACTTCTCCTGGCCCTGCTAGTGACGCAGAAGTGCTGGGCCAAACAAGGTACAAGGGACGGGGACAGACAGCCCTGGGAAGGCCCATGAGTATTCCTTGGGAAAGGTTAGGGCTAGAGGTAGAGTCACACCTTGAATCCCAGGAGACCTCCTAAATCCCAGCTCTCCTGTCTGCTACAATCTGGCAGGCAAGCGGCAGACCACCCCCATCCCTCCTTGCCACAGTAGCGTGGGGGGTTGTGCCGGCACTAACAGCTCCCTGGCCTTTCAGTGCTGACATCGGGATTAGAGTTCCCCTGTCTGGGGAGAGGGTCCCTACTGGCGCTGAGGCCTTGAGCATGCCTTTCCCCTCCCCTAACCCCTAGTATCCCTCTTGAGAAAAGTGTCAACATCTTCCAGGTGAGCTGACAGCTTGGGTTGGTGCCCCTTGGCATTACCTGGCACGGCTGTCCCTGGAGGCCGCAGAACACACCACGGGTGGGAGAGCAGGCTGGGCCCTGAAGTCTTGCCGTGCAAGACAGGGACTGGACGAGCACTCACATGGCTTGGAGTCTCCTCGTTGCCACAGGAACGGCCTGGACTGAATGGCCCTTTCATGGGGCAGTGGGAGGCGAGCGGATTGGCTGGGATCCCGTCTCCCTCCCTGCGGGGCGTGGGGCCTCTGCTGCCCAGCTCCTTTTGCTGTTTACCCAGAGCTGGCAAGTATAGGCATGTGGCTCTAGGCAACTCCTCCCCAGGAGGAGACCGCCCGCCACCTCGGACAGCAGGGGCACTCCATCTGCCAAGCTCCTCCTCCATGTCATCTTTGCCTGGGTGCCTCCACTCTCCCCCGCTCTGCCAGAGCTCCTCGCTCACTTGGCTCAGTTTCCCCCTCTTGGGAGGTGCAGCTGCATTCTCTCCACAGAGCCCTCTGCTTCCTGAAAGGACACGTGAGCCCAGTCACCATGACCTGCCAGTGGGCACTGAACACCTAAAGACCAGGCGCTGTGCTGAGCGCTTGCCACGCAGCTTCTCATGGGTCATGGCTACCTTCCCTGGAGCACCCCTGCCCCACGATCCTCTAGGCGCACTTTCTGCCTGGCCTCCCCAAGCCTCAGCGCAATTTTAGAATTTAGAACTTAGAAGTATCATGTGAAGGTTTCATGATTTGCATTAAGTCGAAGTTAGTATTTGTATTCAAGATTCAATAGACAAGGAATGAAATAGTGAAACTTTTGAAATGAAGCATTTAGCATTCCTGTTTCTGAAGTTCCTGAAGTTTGAAACTCTGTGAAGACCTTTGGGACACCGTGTACCAACGTGCTAATCCTCACGATCGCCCCCAGCAGTGGGTGCCATGCTTATGCCCACGTGCTGATGAGGAAACCTGCGTTGGCGGAAGTGATGCGGATTTCTCAAGGTCACGCTGCATGAGCAGTGGCCGCGTGGGACTGGCACCTGTTCTCTGCCCCGTAACAGCCACCCTGAGGCCAGCACCCCCACTTCGCACTTCCCTGGCTTCTCCTGAGTTGGAACGGGGCAGGACCTGTGGTGTGGGGCTAAAGGGGACCAAGGGAGGTCTGGGCCACGGTGTGGCAGGCACAGACTCTTGCAGGGGGCGGCCCTTCAAGTTTCCACTGCAGACAAATGAAAGCGAAGCCAAGTGCAACCTGAGTACCAGTATAATTCTGATCAGTGGAGAGATGGTCCAGGAGGCCTCCATTTCACCCATAGTGCCAAGCTCCCGAGTATTCCCAGGCCCTGGCATTTAGTGCCAGCCAGGGCCCTTGGTCCCAGGCCTGGTTATGGACATGCCCCCTAGCCTCCACCCTTGCTGCAGCTTGGCCCACTCCCCAAGGTACCCAGGCTAGATGAATCAGGGGTTAAAATGAGCCCTGTCTCCCTGGGCAGCCAACCCTCATGCGTCAGCCACTGTCATTTCCTGTTGCTCACGTGAAGGGCTCCCTAACCTGCCCAGCCAGGGGAGGGACTTGCTCCCCAGGAATCTCAGACACTCCTAGCCCCCAGGGAGGGGATGGGTAATGCCCCACATCCCAGCAGTCTTCATGGCCCCTCTCTGCCCAGATCCACTCTTCTTTCTGGGGTGAAGGCATGCCAGCTTCTGTGGCCTTGCCACTGCCTGGATAGAAAGCCCCCGGGCTGGGTTTCAGAGGTGTGCCTCAACAGAGTTCAGGCCTTCCCTCCTACCCAGGTGTCCGGGACAGGTGAGTGGGGAGTCCCAGGCAGTCCTGCCAGGTGCTTGGGAACCTCCATAGTGGTGACATCAGAGCTTCCCAAAGCCACTTGCTAACACCATCGGAATGAGGCACTGCTGATGTGCTGACCTTGAAAGAGGGCTGAGAGAGGGGTCCTGTCTCCCTTCATTTACAGGCTCTGACCCTCACTCCTATCTGCTTGGGCACGGAGCACAAGCACAACTTCTAGGTTGAGGGATGTCCTGGCAGATGTGGTGGATGGAGGACCCGGGTGGGGGCTGCTTGCCTGTTTCAGGGGCTCGGTGGCCACCTCTCAGTCCCTAGCAGCCTCAGTCTGCCCCCTCCCCTCCAGCCTATCGCTAGTAGCTCTGTCTCTCAGGAACTTGCATCCAGCAGCCCACCAGTTTGGTGCCTAATCCTCTTGCATGCCTTGGCAGGGGGCTGGTCAAGAGAATTTGGGTCCATCTCTGTCTCTCTTGCTCTGAGTAGTTGCGCAGGGGCTGGGAGGGGGGTGATGGATTGGATGAGAGAGATTGGAGGTGAGGGTGAGAATCCTGACTGGTGGAGTAAGGGGTAGGCCCAGGGTAGTGTCTCTATGGCAGGCTTCTTGATTTAGGGTTTAAAGGGGGTAGCCATCCCTACACTTCCAAGAAAAGGCAAAGGAACGGGCCCACAGGCAGTAATGGTATCCTTAAATTCTCGTGCCTAATTACCTCTGTCGGGACCTTTCCTGGGGCCCCCACCACAGGGGTGAGTCCCAGTCTCCCTCCCTTTCCTCCAGGGTTTATCTTTTCCTCTGTCCTCATTCCCAAGCTGCCTTCGCTGTCCCAAGCACCCACCAGGCCCAGTTGGGCAGCCTGCCACATGCTCCCCCAAACACACAGGATTCTCTGGACAGCGGCCCCCCATGAAGTTCACATACTACAGGGGCAGCTACTAACCTGTGTCCGGGGGCACTGGACAGGATCTGGGGGCTTCTTCCCCAGCGAGGCAAGGAGCTTGGTAGAGAGCCCCGAGGCTGGAGTCTGACTGGGGCTGGGTAATCCGGAGCTCAGGTTACCGACTCCGATATATATAGTATCTTATCTGACCTCACAGAGATGGCTAGCTCAACTCACTTGCATTCCAAGCCCAGGGAGAATTAAAGGGGCAGTGGCAGGCCCTCCCTTGAAGTGCTGCCCTGATGGGCCAGTGCCAGTGAGGAGATGGTGTGAGGGCTCTCTGAAGGGGGACATTTTCAAGTGGAATAGAAGGAGGATCCAAGGGAAACAAGTGGAAAGAGACTAGAGGGATGGGGGTGGAATGGTGAGAAAAGGGGGGAGGTCCCGGTGCTATCCAAATCCTCCCTTTCGAGGTGGAGTAGACCTAGAGATCCGGGGCACACAGGTAGTTAGAGGCAGGTAGGACCTGCCCTTAGGTGTTGAGTCCAATCTCTTTTCGAATGGACTTCTAGGCCTGGGCTTATATTCCAGTTCTTTTGCTTTTACTGGCTCTGAGACAGTAGGCAAATCATGTAAGCTGTCTGAACCTTAATGACTCAATCTGTAAAGCAGGAGTAAAAAGTGTAATAATGGTATACCTCCCAGTTGTGAGGATCAAATAAAATAATGTTTCCTGGCACATGGTAAAAGTTCAATAAATGATTATACAGACTACTTCCACTAATGATAATTTGTAGTAGCACCTACCATGGAAACCTTCCTAAGGAGAACAGGGCCCCTGGGCCACCCCTTGGGAGTGCTCTGTTCTAAAGCCAGAAAATAGCCCCTCGGTTTTCTGTCCCATAACTGGCAAGGGCAAATGACTTGCCATAGTCCCAGATGTCCAGCCCATATACTGGAGAAGAGCCAGGCCTACTCTGGCTCCTTCCCCCTTTGCCTAGAAAAAGATAGCGAGTGCAGCTGCCCCAAGGCTGCCAGGAGAAAGCCACTCTGGGGTGGTTCTACTCTACCTGCTGGAGTGCTCAGGATTCCAAGGCCCCAGAACTGGGCTGGGCAGGCTCACAGGAGGCTGGAGCAGGATTCTTAAGCTCTTGGGCCTTGGTGCTCTTGTCTGCTCCCAGTGTGTGTCTCCTGTTTCTCGATGGCTCTCCCTGAGGACTGGGAGTACCCAGGATGGTGCCTCCACCCTGTCTCAGCAGAAGCTACTGACTCAGCTTGGGTCCCGGTGATGCACTTCAGAGGACGCCCTCGTCCCTGGCCCTCATTCCAGGCCTCATTCCGATTCCAGGCTGGCACGCATCTACAGTATCAAAGGAGCTGGGGATGCCCCAACCCTAGCCCATCCAGCTCTCCCTTCCTCCACTTTCCGGTATTGGACTTGACGGAACCTTCTCATGCCTGTGCCTGGGGAGGTGAAATCCGCAAGATCTCCAGCTCAGCCCTCTCCCAAAAGCAGACAGCTAGGGAAGCAGATGTTCCCTCCTCAGAGGACGGATAGAATGGGTTGGCCAGGGCGTGCTGTGGCTGTTAAGTATGTTACTCGCCTTGGAGCACCGCGTGCCTGCTTCTGGTTTGGGATTGGTGAGAATTTCAAAGATGCCTCTTTCTGGTTTAGGATTGGTGGAAAATCTCCCCTTCCACTTAACTGCTGCCCTACCCCTACCCCCACCCCTTTGGTAAACTGACCAGAGAGAGGCCCCAGGAGCTTCAATAGGGAGGAGTAAGTGAACAGGACACACACGTGGGGAAGGGGTTGTCAGTGTCCAGTCGTCACTCTTAGGCCACATATCGCACAAGGCACGGAGGCGAACCTGCCCGAGCAGCATGTCCTTAGAACACACTGATGAGCACACAGATGGCTCTTCCTGGCACCCTGGGCTGTTAGCTGGCAGCCCCCCCCACACACACACAACTGGCACCAACAGCTGGAGCTTCTCCGCACAGCTGGCGCTCGCCCTACATTTCTGGTGCCCGTTCTCCCCAGGCTGTAGTTGACACCTCACTTTCTGAGCTAACAACTGCACTGACCTCCGCATCCCTCCTCCCTAGTCTCCCACAGGTGGTACGTACCTGCCTCTTCTCCGAGGATGGACGAGTGGAGCCGGGCACAAGCATGGAGCTGCGGGTGAGTCCCGGCTGGTACTGGCGCGGCGCAGTGAGCAGCAGCTGACGCAGAGGGCTCCCGGGCCTTGGCTCCTGCCCGCCTCTCCCCCACCTCCGCCGGGGGCCCAGAAAGGACCTCCCCGGGAAATCGGCGCCACCCAGCGGGCAGCCGCCTCATTGCGCCCCGGCCGGCAAAACCACACCGCGCGTCTCGCGTCACTGAGACGCGTCACGTCTATTGGCTTGTTCCTATTGTGGCGTCAGGAGAGCCCCGCCCGGCCGGGGTCTCCCAGGCGACCGGTATATACAGAGAAGCACGTGGAGGAAAAGCACGCGATCTCGGAGTGGGTGGAGCGCAACAAGAAGTGGACCAGTATGTGGCAGGACGGGAACAGCGGGTAAGGTACTGGGGATGAGGCCCAGAATTTGAGCCCTAGGGTGTACGTACCAACTTCCAGGTTTGAGGGAAGGCTAAACGTTTCCGCCCCTTCTCACTGGTCCCGGAGGGAGCCTGTTCTTCGGCCTCTCCTCCTTTTCTCTCCTCTTAAACACACTCTCTGCTCATTTAACTAACGTGAAACCAGTGATTGGTGATGATTGGTGATGGCTCCCTGAGTGGAGGCGCTCAGTTAGTGGAAGAGAGTCTTTACTTTTTCAAGAAAAAGCCAAGATAACTCCGACACTCCCATTCAGTTGTGAATCCCATGCTATTGAAAGAAAATTGCACAGCCAGGTAGACTGGTGCCAAGGCAAACCCAGGTTTTCAATTTTAACCTGGATTGTCAGTCCTTCCAGGTGTCCTCAGCTCCTTCTCCCATTCTCCGTGGCTGCTGTTACTGTCCCTCACCATCCTCCTCAAGTCCTTCCTTGTCTTCTATTTCCCAGAGAAACCAGGGCCAACCAGGAGGGAAGTACTTAAATTTCTGCCTACAAACATATCTGAATCCGTTCTCACCTCTGCTCTGGGGCAGTGAAAGAGGAGGCTTCCCTCTTCTTGTCCAAGATGTGTCCCTTCCCATCTCAACTCTTCATACTCTCTTGGAGCTCTCATTCCATCATGTTTTATGGATAGCTGTTGAAGGTACTGGGTACTCTTCTAGGCACAGGGGAGACAGCAGTGAACCAAACAGGCAAAACTGTTTGCCTTCATGGAGCTTACATTCTAGAAGAAGCAGAAGACAGTAACGAAATAAGTGAAATCTGCAGTATGCTAGATGGCAGTAGGAGCTCTGGAAGCAAATAAAATGGGGGATACAGGGTGTGTAAGATGTCAGAGATGGTCTCGACGAGAAGGTGACATCTGAGTGAACTGAAGGAGGCGAGGGAGTGAATCATGGGGCTATCGAGGGGAAGAGTGTTCTAGACAGAGGGGAAATACATATGCAAAGGTTGTGGTGAAGTGGAAACACACTTGCCATTTTTTTGAAGGAGAACAAGAAGGTCACTGTGGCTGGAGCGAAGTGTGGGAGATGAGGTGGATGAGAGAAGGCAGGGATTGCATTGCACCGTGGAAGGCTGTAAGGCCATTTTGATGACTTCCACTTTTACTCTGAGATGGGAGCTTTTGGAACATTTTGAGCAGAGGATGGGCATGCATGGATCTGACTTGTTTTAACAGAATCCTTTCAGCTGATGTATGAGAACACATTTGAAAAGAGCCAGAGTAGAAGCCAGAGACCTTCTAGGATGTCACTAAAATGATCTGGTGAGAGATGGTGGTGTCAGTGTGGGAGGTAGAGCAGGAGAGGTGGTGAGGAGTGGTTGGGTTCTGGATGTTTTTCGAACGTGGAGCCAGTAAAGGTTTCTGATAGATGAGGTGGCATGAGAGAAAGGGAGGAATTTTTGGTTTGACCATTAACTGGGAAGGTGGGGTAGGGGAAGGCAGGAGATTGGTTTAATACTTATTACGTTTGAGGTGTCTATTAAGCGTGCCAAGATGTCAAGAAAGCAGTTGGCTGTACAAGTTTGTTAGGGTCTGGGTTGCAGATAAATAATTGAGAGTCATTGGCCTATAGCTATTCTTTAAAGCTATGAGAGTAGAGAAGGAAAAATAGAGATGTGCCAGGACTGAATCCTGAAGCTCTCAGACATTAAATGGCTTTCGAATTAAATAGGAATCATCAAAAAGATTGAGAAGTATGAAGTAGAGAAGAAAAAAATCTGAGGAATGATGTTACACCCTAAGCCCAGAGGAGAAAAGTTACCACGGAGGAGAGAAAGATTGGTTGTGTCAAATGCTGCATATAGATTAAGTAACATGAGTCTGGGAATTGATTTTCAATGGTGTTGGTGACCTTGACAGAATGGTTTTGGTGGAGTGGTGGGGTGAAGGTCTGTGGATGGGCTCAAGGAAGGATGGGAAGAGAGAGATGCGGTTACAATGTGGGCAACTCTTCGGAGGAATTTTTTTTTTAAGATTTTTATTTATTTATTTGACAGAGAGAGAGATCACAAGTAGGCAGAGAGAGAGGAGGAAGCAGGCTCCCTGCTGAGCAGAGAGCCCGATGTGGGCCTCGATCCCAGGACCCTGAGATCATGACCTGAGCCGAAGGCAGAGGCTTTAACCCACTGAGCCACCCAGGTGCCCATTGGAGGAGTTTTGTGGTAAAGGAAGGAGAGCGGTTGGGTAGGAAGTAAAAGGAGAAGTGAGGTCAAGATATATTTTTAAATGGGAAAAATAACTGTATGTTTATCTGCTGATGAGAAACAGCCAGCAGAGAGTGAACGCTGGTGATGTAGGGGAGAGAGGAGAATGAGCCCGAGCAACATCCTTGAGGTGGTCCGGGAAAGGAGGGGATCCAGTACAGAAACCAGGGCACAAACCATCCATCCAAAGAACGAAGAGAGAAGGCACCATCTTTGGGTCCAGATGCAGGGAGGAGGACGGATGTGGTGGCAGTGAGGGGACAGTCTCTCCTGATGGCCTCTTTTTCTCAGTGAATTAGGAGGGAAGGTCAACTGAGAGTGAGGATGAAATGGGAAGGGGTGGGCATTTAAAGGGAGAGGAGGAGTTGTAAATGAGTCGTTTAGGGCAGTGGTTCTTACGTGAGTGTGTAACAGAGTCATCTAGAGAGTCTGTTTAAGCCTCGCTCAGACTTTCCAATCCAGAGGGCTGGGACGGGTGGGAGAGCTTGCATTTCTGACAAGTTTCTGGGTGATGCCGAGGCTGCCGAGGACAGCCCTCAGAGAACCATGGTGGCAGGGAGCGGGATAGCGGCGGGGGTGTGGACAGATAATGGGGTTGTCAGCATCCAGGGCCTGCCTGAGGTTAGAGTTGTGGATAGAAGGTGTCTCCAGCGTTCTTTCTATCCCTGCTCGCAGTCATGGTTACAGCTTCGGAGGCCTGTGTCTTTAAAACTTTCATCTTCTACTGACTTCCCCTTCAGTATAATAGTCTCTACAATAGTCCCTTCAGTATAATAGTCTCTACATTTTCTACTGACTCCCCCTTCAGTATAATAGTCTCTACATTGTTCTCCCTTTAGAAACGAACATGTTTGATGTAGATTCTAGCTCTCTCCTCTTCACAGCTCTCTTGGAAGAGTCATGCTCCCCGTATTTCCCCATCTCCTGGTCCCTGCAGCACACATGTTATCCTGTCCCTCCTAGATGTCAGGACACCTCCTTCTCCCAGGCATTAGGAGCTCCCAGGGGCAATCCCAGTAGGCCTGTATGGTTATAATCAGTTACTGGATCACTTGCAAATTTGGTGCCTCCCACCATTTCCTCCTTGAAGTCCTCTCTTTCTTTGGGTTTTGTGATATAAGGCTTTTCTGGTTTTCCTCCTGACAGCTCCTTTCTCCTCTTTGCTTTTAGTCTAGCATGACAGTTGTCTTATGGATTGTAGATTTCCCGGGGTGACTTCTGATGCTTCTGGTTGCCCACGTTGATTATGTTTCATCACATGTCAAAAAATGACAGTAAGAGTACTTGCCCCATAGGGTTGACTTGAGGATTAAATGAGTTAATACACATGAAAACACATATGGCAATAGTGAGCACATGAGAAGATCACTGTGGTCTGCTACTCCTTCATCAGCTGCTGTGTGTGTGGACCCCATGATGCCAGAACCCGTAGTTTCAGATAGACCTCATTCCTGAGCACCAGTTCTCATTACCTCGCTGCCCTGTAACATGCCTGTGGAGAGCCCATCGGCATCTCACCATCAACACGTCCAGACCTTCAACTCACCATTCTCCACTCAGTTTGCTTCCATTCCTTTATTCCCTATATCTGTGGGTGGTGTCCTTTATCCAGTTTCTGGACATTTGCTGGTCTCCAACTTTCCCTTCTTAAGAGGGATTGTCTTAGTCTACCAACTCAGAGATGCAGGAAACATAACGTTGTGTTTCTGTAATATACCTACATTTCCGTTGGGCGTGGTGGACACTTAGTTTCAGGTGGTTGATGGGAGTTGCCTCTCCTTTCTCCAAGGATGGCCTGAATCTTGGGAGAGCGTCCTATATGTATTTGCGAAAGCATTTGTTCTTAAATGGCCAGACGAGTATCCACTGAGATGTCTACTGCTCGGTTCTTGCTTGCATGTCTTCTTTAGGTCTAGTGTCCCTCTGCTACTCCCAGGTCAGTCTTAGACACGTAGGAATCATTCTAGGGTAGTGAGAGAGAGAAGCACTGTCTAAGCTTCCAGCTGCCGCCGAAAGAGGTTACCCTCTGCGGTCATTTCCTCTTTCTGGGACCGGGTCTCATTTATGAGGCTCATTAGATGTTGAGGTGGGGCCCCTATCACTATCAGATCTCAGAAACCCACTTGAGGTCCCCAAGGACAGAACCCGCCAACATCTGTGCTCTTATTTCTTCTCCCTCTGGCTCTTATCTGCTGAGATGATGCCAATGCCAGTGGGAGGCCTGGCTTTACCCAAGATATTGTCCCTGCATCTTTTGTATAGCTTTTGAGTCCTTTTGTTTTATTGAAGGCCTAGGCAATTAAAATCCAAAAGCCAGAAGTCGTTTCCCATTTTTTCCCCCTGATTTTTGCTGTCTCATGCCTTTAGTGAGGCATGGGAACAAAACCTTGGCTGCTTAAAGTGGGACTATGTGGAGAAAGGGAAGCAAAAAAAAAAAAAAAAAAATCCTATTTAGAAATATTATCTCACCACATTCCCTACATCTGCTGGAGACTGTATCTTTTTGATTCTGTCTCTTTTGTTCCCCTAAGGTCCTCTCTCCATCCCTGTTGCTTCTGTCTTCTTTCAGAGTTTTTATTCTATTTCTCCTGGTTTGGATAGTATTCTCCTTCCCAACCATTGACGGTCTAGGTGCTGAAACAGTAGGAGGTTTTGCATCTGAAGATCCTTGATGAAAAATAAGATTAGGATGACTGAGTAATCCTATGAAATGCCCGATACATATTTTATGTTCACTAACACCAAACACTAAAAAATTAGCACACTCAATAAAGGATGTATCAGTAGCATTTTACAGCTCTTAAATTAGCAGTAATATATCTATGACCATCCTGGGGGTAATTTCACCTTTTTAGGATTGCCCTGCAGTTTCAACAAGAGTGTGGTAAATCTAGTTTGTTTTCACGCACATGCTATATACTTGGGGTTCCCCTCCTGCCAAGTTCCTTCTCCAAACATCCAGTGCCTTCCTGTCTTCAGGTCTTCCAGTTGGTATGGCCCCCAACTGGTCCCTTAATGGTCTTCAAGTCAGCTTTGGGGAGATTTCTGTACGGGGAACCTGCTTGAGATTGGGCTATATGATTTTTGGCACCTTGGTAAGGAGATACAGGAAAAGCCAGCATTTAAAAGTTGAAAGCAGGGGCGCCTGGGTGGCTCAGTTGGTTGAGTGACTGCCTTTGGCTCAGGTCATGATCCTGGAAACCCGGGATCGAGCCCCACCTCAGGCTCCCTGCTCGGCAGGAAGCCTGCTTCTCCCTCTCTCACTCCCCCTGCTTGTGTTCCCTCTCTGGCTGTGTTTCTCTCTGTCAAATAAATAAATAAAATCTTTAAAAGTTGAAAGCAGTTTTCAGTTTAGAGAGAGAGAGAGAGAGGGACTTCAATTCACCTTGGGGCTGACCCAGTCTTTGTTTTGGGAAAATCACTACAAAGTACTCTTAGTTTTCTCGGGGTACCTGGTTGGCTCAGTTGTTAAGCATCTGCCTTTGGCTTAGGTCACGATCCTGGGGTCTTGGAATTGAGCCCTGCATCAGGCTCCCTGCTTGTCGGGAAGCCTCTTTCTTCCTCTCTCTCTCCCTCTGCTTGTGTTCCCTTTCTCTGTGTGTCTCTCTCTGTCAAAAAGTGAAACAAAACAAAACAAAAAAGAGTGCTTTTACTTTTCCCAGTATAAAGCAAATCATCTACCATTGGGCTGAGAGGAATGTTAAATCTGGTGGAATTCTTACCTCTTGCTTTTTAGAAGGCAGTGGGGAGAGAGGCATTTATTTCTTTGCCCTCAGGTGGTGGTGGTTGCTGCTGCTTCTTCTTCTTCTTCTTCTTCTTCTTCTTCTTTTTCTTTATGATTTACTTATTTGAGAGAGATTGTGAGTATGAGCAGGGGAAGGGGCAGAGAAGAGGGAGACAGACTTCCCACTGAATGGGAACCCCCTCCTGCCCTCCTGCAGCATAGGGCTCAATCCCCAGGACACTGAGATCATGACCTGAGTTGAAACCAAGAGTCGGACACTTAGCCAACTGAGCTACCCAGGCGCCCCTCTTTGCCCTGAGTTTTGAGTGTTCTATGCAGAACACTGTTGCTGGGTGGTGGCCCAGCAGGTGTTTACAGGAACTGAGGAGCAAGACAAAGGGCACTGGGGAGGACAGGCGGTGATAGAGGTGAGAAGGAAGGGGAGAGCCGGGAGCATCCTACAGACCTATTGATGTCCCACCCAACAGGCACATATGGACATTTCTGAATGTACCAAGTTGGCATGTGTTAGGACTACATGAGTGGCTGGTTAGGGTTAGAGGCATAGCACACCTTTGCGGGTGAGGGTGTGTCTGTGTTCCCCTGAAGGACGTGGACTTCCATAGTCAGTTGTGCCGAGGCAGGAAGTAAAGAATGTGGGGGGCTGCCTTAGACGAGTGGTAAGAAGAGACTTTCCCTTTTGTGGGCCTAACGGCGCTGCGTTCTGGGCTTACAGGTGTTGGTATACTCAGAGCATTCCTGGGGCTGCAGGGGAGCGGGGCTCAGAGGCTCCCCCTAAGGGTCCTTTTTTTTTCTGCTTCCTTTTCATGAGTTCAGCCATTGCTGAGGAGCAGTGGTTTAGACAACCATGGTTCCTGTCCACTGTCCAGACCAGCTCTATCCAACAGAACTTTCTGTGAGGATGGAAATGATTTCCGCTCTGTCCAGCCAGTGGTCACATGTGCTTTCAAGCACTTGAAATGTGACTGGTATGACTGAGGAACTGAACATTTAACTCACTTAAATATAATTCCTTTAAGTTTACATCTAAATAGCTACCTGAGGCTAGTGGTTACCATGGTGGGCAGCTTGGGTCTAGATGACATGGAACTATGAAGATGTTAAGCCCCAAAACCTGAGCCCAGAGCTGTGATGACAGCTGTCATCATCTTAGGACCAAGAGGCTCTGAAAGGCTGAGTCGCCCCCACGTGAGCGGTGGAGCTGCCCCGGAAGGCCCTACAGCAAGACGGGGAGTGTCCTGACTGTCACAGTTCATGCCCAGAAACTTAGTGGCTCAAAACAACACAGTCTATAGGTCAGAAGTCCTGGTGCAATCAGCTGGTTCTCTGGCCAGAGTCTCACAAGGCCAAAATTAAGGTGTTGGTGGGGCTGGCGCTTATCCGGAGGTTCAGGGCAAAAATCCATTTCCAAACTGATTTAGGCTGTTGGCAGAATCTGAATCCTTAACGGCCGTAGGGATGAGGTCCCTGTTCCCTTGCCGGCTGCTGGTTGGGCTCTCGTATCTGCTCACAGAGGCTGCCCACATTCCTTCTCAAGTGGCTAGTGGTGGCGTGTTGAATCTCCCTTGTGCTTCAGATCTCTCTGGCTGCTTCCCTTTCTCTTCTGCCACTAGCCAGAGAACATTCTCTGCTTTTGAAGGGATTGTGTGATTATGTTAGGCTGGATCTCTCTCTTTCTCTCTCTCTCTCTTTTTGGGGTTGGGAGGGCAGAGGGAAAGAGCGAGAATCATAAGGGGGGGGTTAATCTTTTTTTTTTTTTTTTAAGATTTTATTTATTTATTTGACAGAGAGAAACACAGCCAGAGAGGGAACACAAGCAGGGGGAGTAAGAGAGGGAGAAGTAGGCTTCCCGCTGAGCAGGGAGCCCGATGCGGGCCTCGAACCCAGGACCCCGGGATCATGACCTGAGCCGAAGGCAGATGCTTAATGACCGAGCCACCCAGGTGCCCCATGGAGGTTTCATCTTAATCGACAAGGAGCTTGATCTCATAACTCTGAGCTTGAACCGAAATCAAGAGTTGAACACTTCACAGAGTCACCCAGGTGCCCCGATAATATCCTTTTTTTTTTTAAAGATCAACTGTGCCATATAACAACACAGTCATGGAGATGACATCTCATCTCATTTATAGACTCCAGGGATAAGGAGATAGGGAATCTTGGGAGGCTGTTTTTAGAATTCTACCACACCTACTTTTTGATATGACTCTTTTATATTATCTACTTTTCTCAGACTTGCCTCATCTTCCCTCCATCTTTTTAATCAGCTGATGACCTTGCTGCTTGTGTCTCCATACGTGTCTTCTTTGCCTTTCCTCCTTCTAGGTCCCTCCCTCTGGGCTTCATAAGGACCCTGCTTTGTTGCCTTCTTCTTTCTCTCTTTCATCAATCTTTCTCTGCTCCAGGAACAATCACTATCAACATACAACCATGCTCTAGTATCTCCCATCTTAAAAACAAACCAAACTCTCCTGGCCTCCACCTTCCACACCAATCACAGTCAGACTTCTTGAAAAAGCAGTCCACGTTCTCCCATTTACCCTCACTGATCACTGCAGTCTGGCTTCTGTTACCAGAACCCCACTGAACTGCTCTTGTTAAAGTCACTGTCTGGTTATCTATTGCTATATCCCAAACCACTTCAAAATTTGGTGTCTTTCAACAACTTATTAATGTATCTCTTGCTGCTGTGGTTGATGGAAATTCTCACTTGAGATTTCTTTCTCACAAGGTTAAGGTCAGTAGCAGCTGGGCCTGGAGTCATCCGAAGGCTCAGCTGAGCTGGATGTCCTAAGACAGTGCATTGACATGACTGGCAGTTGATGGTGACTGTTGGCTGGGAGCTTAGCTGGGTCCGGTGACTGGAGTGCCTACACATGGCCACCATGTGACTTGGCCTCTCAGAATGGCAGCTGGGTTCTAAGAGGGAGTGTCATAGGAGGAGCATTCCTGGAGAACCAGGTGGAGGTTACAAGGCTTCTTATGACCTAGCCTTGGAGGCCATTCAGCATGACTTCTACCATTTGCTGTTGGTCATAAGCAAAACTCCAGGTCATGCCAGGTTCAGGGGGAAGGGCTTACAACAAGGGCATGGCTTATTGAGGGGGCAATCTTTGGAGACTAGCTACAATAGTCACCAACAACTTGGTCCTCCTCATCTTCTTGGCTTTTTCTTTTAGTCTTATTTAATCATCTTTTTTTTTTTAAGATTTTATTTATTTATTTGACAGAGTGAAACACAGCTAGAGAGGGAACACAAGCAGAAGGGACTCAGAGAGGGAGAAGCAGGCTTCCCGCTGAGCAGGGAGTCCGATACGGGGCTTGATCCTGGGTCTCCAGGATCATGACCTGAGCCGAAAGCAGTCACTTAACCAATTGAGCCACTCAGGCGCCCCTTATTTAATCATCTTAATTGACTTCTTATCAGCAGTTGACCTAGTTGATTGCTTTTTTTCAAAACTTTCCTTTCTCTGGCTCTATAGACCTCTGGCTTTCCTTTTCCCTCGCTGGCACCTCTTTAATCTTCTTTGCTTCCCCCCAAACTTGAAATATTGGACCATGTCAGATTCTAGGCCTGGGCCTGATTATTTCCCTGTAATGTCTCCCTGCATAATCTTTTTTTTTTTTTTTTTTCATTAGCTTCTTTTTATTTATTTATTTATTTATTTATTTATTTATTGTTACTAAAATTTTTTTTTCCAGTGTTTCAAGATTCATTCCCCATTCCCCAA
>PITA01000466.1:68358-225941 GCA_004023965.1 Spilogale gracilis
TGTTGTTTCGTTTCCCTCCCTAGATTACCCTAGTTCCCATTTGCTTTCCTTCTGCCACTGTCCTCCAGTTTGCCCCTCATGCACCGCAAGTAAGTGAGACCATGCGATACTTGACTTTCTCTTCTTGGCTTATTTCACTCAGCATAATCTCTTCCAGTCCAGTCCATGTTGCTACAAAAGTTGGGTATTCATCCTTTCCCTGCATAATCTTGATTGTCCCATGGTCAGTGACTACCACCCAAATGCTGACGTCTACCAAGTTTTAGGTCTAACCCTGACTTTTCCCCTGTGCACAGAACTGGGATATCCAGCTGTCTCTGATTACTTCTGTTTGGATGTCTGATGGGTACTGGAGATTTAATACATCCACTTCTTCACCCTCGTCCTCCTCCAGCCTTTTCTATCTCAACAGATGGCAGTACACTCCTTTCACTGCCCAACCAAAAACTTAAGGGTCATCTCGGATTCTTTCTCCCCTCTTTCCAATACTTCCACTTCCAACCAAACCACGAGTAAGCAAGTCCTCTCTGTTTTTAGGGGGCAGGCTTCAACATATTTCTTTAATATATTTAATTTTTATTGCCTAGCAAACATATATTTATAGAGAAAAAAGTATCATGTTGCTAGGTTCATCCCATAAAAGCAGGCTGTTTCCCCATTCCAAATTTTCATTTCCCAAAGCAAGCACTGTCAACTATTTTGGCTAGTTTTTCTCCATTTACGTCTGTATTTTAGAATTTCTCATATAGAGAACTATTTCCTGCATTTTCAGTTTTCAGTATTATCTGTTTACTTTCACCCGTGGGAATGAGGGTTAGCCTTCGTATAGGCCCGTTTTGTGGCCCCTCCCCCACACATAGCCTTCTTGCATCTCCAGGACCGTGTTCTCACAACTTTTGGTTAAAGTTTCATACTCACCACAGTTCAGTGTTTGTATGTGAGGATGACCATGTGAATGTTGTTTGTAGCTAAGCTGGGTAATATGCTCTGATTAGAATTCCTTTTTTCTTCCCTCTGGAGTTAGTACTTGCCATTTTTTTTTGGGTCTGTGCTTGCTGTTGAGAATAAAAAAATATTTTACAATAATTACAGATTTATGGGAAGTTGCAAAAATAGTATAAAGAGGTCCTATGGACCCTCCACCCAATTTTCCCCAGTGGTAACATCTTACATAACCATAGCAGAACTTCAGAATGGGGAAACCAATGTTGTAGAATCTATGGACCTTATGCAGATTTCACCACGGCCTCTTGGTTTTAACTATGTGTACCTGAAAGTCACCACTTCCCCCTACTTTGACTGCTATAGTTCTTGTCTAAGCTGCCATAGTGTCTCCTAGGATTACCAGAATAGTCCTTCTACTGTTGTCCTTCTCCAGTCCATTTCCCACTGAGCAGCAGAAGCGATCATCTAAAAACGTTATTAGGTAGGTCAAATCCTTTATCACCTCCCTGTTGCCCTTAAAATAAAATGCAAACTTTTCACTGTGACCCCCAAGGTGCTAGAGGACCTGCCTCATGCCTGCCTCTTCAGGGACACTGCGGGTGTTCCACCCCTTACCTGGACACCTTGAGCACGCCCTGACTGTCCCTCTCTGCCTGCACGTGCTTCCTGTGGCTCTTGAAGAGGCTGGCTTCTCTTCCAGATCTCTGCCCAGTGGCCCTCTCCTCAGGCTGTCCCCGGTCGTCCTAACTAAAGTGTCCCCTTATCACCTCCTACATGGAGATGATCCCAGTCTATTCTCATGAGACTTATTCATTGGTTTACTTGTTTAATGTCCATTCTCTGTATGCCAGCATCCCTTCTGTGGCGTAGGGACTTGTCTGTTTCATTCACTACCGTTCCCATCTTCCCGCACAGGGAGTTATACTTTCGGCATGGAGTGTGCACTTAGTGAATGTGTGGATGAGTATTGACTGGGTCAGGGCCCCTGGTGATGGGCCCCTGTGCTCGGAGAGCTGTTACATCAACCAGCCATGGTGAGTTGCCCTAGAAGAGAGGCCAAGGCCTGTCCTCAGACTGAACCCATAATAGCTTTCCCTCTCTCTTCCCATGTTTTTTGGGATATAGAAGAAATAAAATAATGTTACTTTCTTTGTAATCAGCTTATAAAATCATAGAGCCCGCTTTTTGTGCTAACTCCTACTCATGACTCCTCCTCTGGGAAGTCCTTTAGCCTGGCTACTTACGTATTCCCATGATACCTTAGAGAGGTCTAATCTACATTTAATGAAATTCACCCATTTTTTATACGTGGTTTGATGACTTTTGACCCAGTGAGCATGCACTCATGTAAGCATTCCAGAGAGTTCCTTTGTGCCTAGGCTGCTGCTGCTGCTTTTTAAAAATTGTGGTAAAATACACATAACATGCAATTGACCATTTTAGCCATGTCTAAGGGTGGGGATTGGTGGTGGTAAGTCTGGTTCCTCTTCTTGTGCCACCATCAGCACCAGCCATTTCCAGAACATTTTTCATTTTCCAGAACTGACACTCTGTACCCATTAGACACTAACTCCCCATTCCTCACTTATTCTCCCTCTCTCAGCCCCTGGTACCCACCATTCTACTTTCTCTCTGAATTTGATTTTGGCTTCTTCTTTTTTTTCTTCTATTATGATAAAAAACACATTTAAAAGTAACCATCTTAACCACTTTTAAGTGTATGATTCAGTAGTGTTAAATAATGGCTTCTTTTTAAGGTACGTTTGGGTTTAGTTGTGAGTATGGAAAACTCCGAATAACAGTAGCACAAACATGGTTATCCACAGCTGCTGTGACAGCTGTACCAACACTCGGAATCTTGTGCTTTGTCATTTGTTACACATAGCTTCTACCAGTTAGTCCGAGTTGGCTACTTCAGTTCCAGCCCCCAGGTCCACATTCTGGCCAGCAGGAGAGAGGCAAGTGTTTTCCCTTTAAGAGCACTTGATAGAAGTACACATAATTTTGCCCTTATAGCCCATCAGAAAGAACTTAGCCACGTAAGCACATCTTGCCGCAAGGGAGCTGGGAGGGGGAGTCTTTATTCGGGACCACAAATACCAGTTGTAATTTGTGGGTCCTAATGCTGAGAAAGGAGAGGTGAATGCATGTTGGGGAGTAACCAAGCAGTGACCACCACAGCTTGCCCACCTCATAGCACTGATGACGGCACTGAGATCCTTTCTTTACTTCTTACTGGAGTGTAGATTCCCTCAGCCAGAGGCTGTGTGTGTCTTTTACCTCTTGGCCTAGAGCCAAGTCCTTAATGTTTTTCTACAAATAAATGAGTCCAACCCAAACATGTGATTTGGAACAGTAGAGATGTGAGGCATCGAAGAGTGGCGTGATCGGGGTCATCCAGTCCCGGCTCCCAGTGAAGTCAGGAAACTGCTTTCCTGCAGGCTGGGCAGGTGACCTCCACTGTCCACACCTGCTCCTGGGCGCTGCTGGCCATCTAGGGCCACTGCTGGCTGTGGAGCCACACTTGGTGTCCATGGAACTCCCTCACTCTGGTCCCATGTTGCTCCCTACACCCTGCGTCCACTTTCCACACCTTTGCCTGGTTCCAGTCTTCCTCGGCCAGGCGGAGATGCCTCCTGGGACTCTTCACAGGACTTGCTCCTCCCTGAGGGGCTGGGGGGAACACTCGGGGCCTGAGTCTCCCGACACTGAGAACCCTGGGCAGGAAGGCAATAATGCCACCTCTGTCCTGGGCTGCGTGGGAGAGACCTGATGACCTCCCACCTGGGCTTCACCAGGACTCGATGGGATCCAGCTCTAACATTTCCTCTTCGCCTGAGGTGGCTGCTTTCTCATGTAAGGACAGACATGCCCTTCGCAGCACGGAGGCTACAAACACAGGGAGGAGGCTGGAAAATGCAGATCACAGGGACCCTGGATACCGATTTATCGGCTGGCCAGTGAAAGAGTCCCTCCTCATGGTGACCTCCTTGCCCGTCCCAGGGCATCCCTAGGTGTTGGAGAGACCCTTGCACTGTGTCCTGTGCAGCTAGTTCTCTGTCTCTATGAAGATCCTGTCGGAAATGGAGGTATGGAAAGGGGCTCTATTGCTACTGGGCAAGAATTCCGTGCTCCATGGTAGGGACCGCGATGGCCGAAGGGGACGTGGGAGGGGGTAAGGAGAAGTGGGGAATGGATTGATGGGGTGGGCTCTGGGACATGTGCACTGGAGCCAGGGCAGGCCCCAGCCCTCTTTAGAAGTGACCATGTCATTACGGCCGCCTCCATAAGACCTCCCAACATGCCCAGGGAGGATCCAATGGCCATTGTGGCCTGCTTCTGAAAGTCCACAGCTCCCCAGCCCACAGCATGCTCTTTTTTGGTTTACGTTGTGAGGCCTGATGGCCCAGACTTTAAGTTGTAGGGCTTCTTCCCTCCAGCCCTGGCCCAGTCCCCTTTTTTCTTTTCCCAACTCCTAGAGCCCCCGGTTCCATGATGGCCTCTCTGTGGCTTCTTAAGCTAGCCCCACCTGCTGCAGGCCTCAGGTTCTCCTCCCCTAAGTGTGGCTTCACCGGGCAGCACTGTCTCCCCAGGACCCTCCATAGAGTGTGGCTGCTAAACTCCAGGGGAACCACACCCCAGGGTGTGACAAAGGACCCCCCATAGGAGGCTTTACATAGATGGTATTCGCAGAGTTGAGGCTTCACATCTGGCTTCCCAGTTCCTTCCAGAAGGTCCTTCCAGCTTTAACTCTTACTACCCCAAGGGTGGCATTCACCCTCCCTTCCCCCACAAAGGCTCTTTTTATTTTGTTGGCATGGCACTCAAAGCTCCAAGCAGGGTAGAACAAGAGGAGCCTGTGTCCCCTAGTGTCCTCTGGAGTGCCTGGGCCAGCCGCGCCATGCTGAGTGGTATGGGTGTCATGGCCAGTGATGCAGGCAGCTCCCTCTCCAACTTGCAGGCTTGTCAGGTCGTCTTTGGGCGTGCTCACTGCACGGCCGCAGGGCTCAGGCATTGATAGAGGGGGTATCTGGAAGAGTGGGAGCCAGCAGCATGAATTTAGATCCTGGGCCTTTAAGTAAATGCTCAGCGCAGCCTATGTTGTGGGGAATACCAATGAGTAAGCCTCTGGGTAGTCTCCACTCTCTTTTCCCACATTTCCTGGCAAAGCTGGTTGGGCCCTCTGGGGGACCCTGGGACCACCCCGTGGTCAAGTCCTAGCTCCTAGCACCAGGATGACCACTGATGTTCACATGCTACTCACTGGCTTCTAGGGGAGGGAGCCAGGCCCTGATGGCTGTGTTTCCTCCCCCTCCCCACACTCCCCACAGTCCTGGATATAGGCACCTCGGATTTAAGAAGATTCCCTTACATCTTGATGACATGGACTGCCCCTGTGCCACCTCCCATGCTTCCTCTTGATGCCCCAGTACCTCCCCTCTCTCTAGCAGATGTCACTTGAGGGGAAGTTTCCAAGAATACCCAGATCCAAGAAGAAAAGGCAGACCTTATCCTCTATTAGCCTCTTGGGCCATGTGGCTTTGCCCACGTATGGGCAGGTTTGTTTGTTTTTTCTGCCAGGTGAGTCAGTGGAGATAGAACTCTCATTTATTGGGGCAAATGTGTCATGTTAGAGTCGTTCTGAAAAGTCCAGCATGCAGTGCCCCCCACATCCCCCTCCCTGGGGGCAGCAGGGGAGGGGGAGGGCTGATGAAGGCAGGGAAGAGAGAGAGTTCAGAGCTCCTAGATGCACCGCTAAGGGAGGGGAGGCGGGCCTGGGGACAGAAGGAGGAGCAAAGCAGAGAAAGGCAGGAAGGCAATCTCCCGAGACTTGATTTTATTGTGCAGTCTTTTTTCCTCAGTGAGATACCGGAAGCTGCCGTGCACGACACACAGTCACAGGACAGGGCACAGCTGCCAGGATGGGACAGGGAGCTGTGGGTTGGGAACATCCATCTGTTGAGGCATGTCCTGATACAGGTCTCTCTCTGTGGGCTGCCTCAGAGCCCTTCCAACCCCCCAGGTCCCCGAGAAGCCAGACCTGTGGGGCAGAGGGCTGTTGGGAGGCTCGGCTGCCAGCCCCGACAGACACTCCTCTGCTCTGGGACCCCACCTGGCCTGGCTTCCTGCCTCCAGGTCACAGTTCTGGAAGCTCTTAGGAGCTTGGGATTGGCTGGGAGGAGGCTGGTCCTCTGTTGCCCTCTCAGCTGCTGCCTGAGGCAGTGAGGGGCAGTAGGCTCTTAATTGTAGAGAAGGATGATGGACCATCTCTTCCACTGCCCCCCCCCCCCATCTCCAGTCTTCCATCAGCATTGCTCCCAGACAGAATCTGCTTTTTCATCAGGCCATGCCAATCCCGCGGCTCCTAGGGGACCTCTGCAGTGGTAAAAGGGCAGCCTCTTACTGTGGCAGAGAATTGCTCCTGGAGAGGTTCAGTCCTCTCTTGCGATGAGCCACAAACGGGGTGGCAGTGCCCTTACATCCGGGGTCTTCGGGCACTAATCCCCACTGCTGAGGGAGGCGCTAGGCCCAGACGCACCTCCTCCTCCTCCTCCAGGCCTCTGCTCCTGGTGGGCAAGGATGAGTCCCTGCCTTTGTCCCCCTAGAACTGGGACCCCTCCTCTATACTTCTACCTTTCCTGTGCCCTCACTCCATGTCCCCAACCCTGGCTTCCCTTTTCACAAACTCCCAAAGAAAAGGAAGGATAAACCAGACAGAAGCTACTCTGGAACAAAGACAAAGAGTACAAAAAAAAAAAAAAAAAAAAGCCAGTGGCGTGCACAGAGAGGGTGTGAGCCAGCAGTGGGGCAGAGGGGCGGGTGGATGATGCATGCGGCGTGGGGATTCCTTATGGTCAGGGTCCCCATTGCTCCTCGAGCTGTGTGAGGGATTGGGAGGAGGGGTTCAGCCAACTCAGAGAAGTAGGGTCTCCGGCCCGGGCCGTGTGGCTTCCTGCCCAAGCAGTCACAGGGAGATGAAGTCCATGGCCTGCAGGAGAGGCAGGGAGAGCAGGAGCAGCAGCAGCCACGAGGTGTTCTGGGCCAGCAGGCTGATGCCCTCACACTTGACCAGCTTGTCTGTGGAGAGAGAATGGGGGAGGGGCAAGGCAGGAGTGAAGAGGGACCAGGATTAGGTGGGCACAGGGCCTGAGCTAGGGCGCATTCTCTCCGGCAGGCTGCTGCCTTGGTGGCTTAGTGGGAACCAGGGCCAGTCTGCTCTAGCAGAACTGTCTTTCCCATTTGCAGGTTCCTGAGCTCTTGCACAAACATCAAATCAAATCTTTTACCCAGCATCTTCTAAAGAAAACTGTAGGTGAGGTAGCTAGCGTCATCCCTGTTTTCCACGGGGAGGGGCAGGGGGTGATTGGGGAGGCCAAGTGATTTGCCCAGTCATGGGAGAAGTGTCTGTGACACCATTCTGCCTGTCTCACTGTCCCTTTAGCCTTTCCTCCACACACACAGCAGGCAGTGGCTCCTCAGGGCACCAGGCAGCAGCTGGGGGGAGGAAGAGAGAGGTTCTGGGGCCCCGCTCGTCTCTGGCGTGGCTAAGGGGACTGCCTGCTATCCTAGCCAGCCCTGTCTCCCCTAGCCTCCCTCTCCCAGCTCACTTGGCCTTTCTGAGAGCTTGCCTCACCTCTGAGCACAGAGACATTCTTGCTGGAGGTCATGAGGGGCTGGCCAGAGAGCCGGAGTTCACATGTGTACGTCCCCTCGTCCTTGGTGGAGAAGCTGGATAAGTAGAGGACTTTGATGTTGTACTTGCTGGTGAAGTTGGTTCGGGAGCGGTATGAGTGCTCAGGCACCCCCATAGTGCCATAGAGCACGTGCTTCTTTTTCTCCCGGGTCAGGCTGAACTCATACTGGATGGGCGAGGTGGTAGAGTTCTCATGGCGGCAGTCCAGACGAAGGCTCTGGTCCACCAGGCAGGCTGTCAGGCTGGTCACTTTCTGTCCACGGCCTACCTGCAAGACTGGGCACCAGCAGTGCCCACTCCCAAGTTGGGGGGGAGGCCTGCAGAGCAGGGAGCCTCCCACCCGCAGTAACAGAGAGAATGGCCTGGCAAGGAAGGGCATAAGTGTCTGCTCTTCGAGCATCTCTCCCCATCCAGAGGTCCCTGAGGACTACTTCCACTTCCCTGCTACAGATCCAGCCCCCTTCCCTCATCTTTAGTCTGGGTGTCCCCGGGGACAGGAGATCTTGGGGGAGTTGTAGGCTCCCGGTTCCCATTTGGAGAATTCGGCTCATTATGGGGCAGACTCAGTGGACTGTTTTTCCAAAAACCACCTCAGGCAGCCAGAAGATCGGCTAGGTTACTCAGGAGATTTAGGGATGAGAAAGAGCTGTCTCTCCCTCAATTACCTCCCCCTTCTGAGGGTGGGAGGAAGAAGCTTGCTTCTCTGAAGGGAAGGAAGCCAAGGCACTTGGAATCCCAGCCCTGCCCCTTGCCCAGTACCTGTCAGCAAAAGAGCGAAGCCGAGGGCGGGGTTCATGGTGCCGAGAGCTCAGTCCTTGATCTGGGGGTGCAAAAGGATGAGAATCAGCCAGAAGATGGGGCAGGTGGGCCCACACTTACTACTAGGGCTGGGGGCCTCTGGGACCCATGCCGTGATGGCCATGGCAGGCATACAAGCTGTCTGTGTGGTTCTGCCCTCCCACTTATGAGTGACTGCGACACTGCCACTTGGTGCTCCCCCTCTTGGGGGAAAGCAAGAGGAGGAGAACACATCCTGTGGTGGTGTGTCTGTGTGTGGAAAACCTGGAGTAAACTGACTTTGACCATTTCCTTTTTCCTCCAGGAAGGCAGGGACATCCTATTTCTTAATTGTGGCAAAAGAGCTAACACAAAGTTTGTCTTAATCATTTTAAAAAAGATTTCTTTGAGAGAGAGAGGGAGAGAAAGCACATGTGCAAGGAGCAGAGGAGGAGGAAGAGGGAGGTGGAAACAGTCTCAAGCAGATCTGTGTCCCTGCCTAGTGCTAACGGGGCTTAGTCTCAGGACCCTGAGATCACGACCTGAGCTGAAACCAAAAGTCAGTTGCTTAACTGATTGTGCTACCCAGGCGCCTCTATCTTTATCGTTTTTAAGTGTACGATTCAGTGGGGTTATTATATTCTCTCACATTGTTGTGCAGGCAATCTCCAGAATTCTTTTTATCTTGCAACACTAAAACTTTACCCATTACACAAAAACTCCCCATTCAGGGACTTTTCTGTTTCTTGTTCAGAAGAAAAATCCCCAGTGCCCAAACAGTTCCTGGTGTATAATAGATGCTCAAAAGATCCTGAGTGAATGAATGAATGAACTTTAGAAACCCACAGGGTTGTGATGGGGATTAAGAAAAATGGCGAACGTCTGCCACTAGGACTGCTCCATGGTGAGGAGCCCATAAATGTTAATTCCCCTTCTCTTAAAAGGGCTGTGTGGCTAAGGTGCTTCCAGATGGGCCTGTAGTTGGCCCACAGCTAAGGGCCTTGAGACAATGCTCTCTGATTGCATATGTTCTCTGATTGCATAGGAACCAAGGAGATGTTTCTAAATGTCCAGCTCTCTGGAAGGCCTCCCGGGCCTGCCGTTTTCCAGTCTGGCTTCAGTACACTCCCTGCCTAAGCTCCGTGCCCTGCCTTTTGTTAAAGCCTAGTCTGGACCAACATCCTGATGTCACCGAGCAGGTAGCCTGGCCTGTCTGCACTGATGTTCACCCGGGAGAGGCTGCAAAGGAGGGGCTGCACCTGGGAGGGCACGCAGGGCCCTGCCCAGATGCGTGTACCCAGGTGTACCACTGGCTGCCTCCAAAGCTCCCCCCTCCCCCACCCGACCGAGGCCCAGAGCTGGGTGAGGCTTGGGTCCTGCAGCACCCGGGGCTGCAGTCGGTACCCTCTTGGAAATATAACGAGAGGGCCCTGGGGGTGCTGTTGGGGAAGAGAGGGAGTTGGCATCTGGCTTTGATTCACAGACACTGAGTTACAGAGGAGGAGTGCAAGCTTGAGATCTAGGAGGGAAAAGGGGAACCCTGGGCTAGAGCCAGGATGAAATGGGGCGGGGGCTGGATCGGGATGGAGAGCCAAAGGGATGGTTGGAGAGCAGTAGGGGAGGCACAGATGTTTTCATTTCCTCTGCCTCAAGTCCCCGCAGCCCAGAACCCAGACAAGTTCTGCACTCCCTCCCTCTCCAGCCCACGTTCGACTAGCCCCACCCTCATTCCATTTCCTATTCCGTCCGTCTCCTCTCCCTATTGAGGTCCCCCTTCCCCCCTCTCATCCTTTCCCAGTTCTCCCTTCCCCCGTCTTCCCGCCTTCCAGTCCCCGCCCGCGGCACTGCGGTTTCCCCGTCCTTTGACGCCCCGCACCCAGCCCGCCGCCAGGTCGCAGGAAAGAGATTCCCTCCAGCTCTCGGTCATCCTTTCTCTCCCGCAATCTCACCACCCCTACTCCACGCCTTTGCGCGCTAGGTTTGGGGACGTCTGCGTGGAGAGCAGAACCCATGGCTGTCCTTGGCGCCCTTCGTCCCCGTTCTCCTCCTACGCCCCGGCCGCAGGCAACCATCACTTTAAGGGGGTGAAAACTCGGAAGCGCCTTCCGCAGAAGGCGGGGTGCGGCACCACCCCTGGCCTGCAGCAGTTGCATCCCGCTCCCCCCTACCTGGGAAGCAGACCCCTACCCAAGCACCGAGAGGCTCTTTGCCAGGGCGCCCCCGAACCTTTTCTCGAAGCCTCGGGTTGGGAGGACTTGCCTGGGCCCTTGGGGCCTCTCCCAGCGCCCCGGGTCCCGCCCTGGCTCCCGCTCCCACCTGGGCTCCGGTCCTCCGCCGCTGCTGCAGCCTGCCCCCGATGCAGCGCCGCCTCCAGTTGCAGCACCCTTGCCCGCGCCCCGCAGTTTTCACCAGGGGTGGGAGTGGAGGAGCGGGGAGGGCCCGGGGACGCGGCCAATCAGAGACTGAGGCGGGGGGGTGGGGGTGGGGGGAGCGAGGAAAGAAGGCTGGCGGGGGTGCGGGGGTGGGGCGGCGGTAGAGTGTAGATGTACATGAGTGGTGGTCTGCCGCAGAAGGGGGACCTCACCCCCTGGCTGGCAGGCCAGGCCGGGGATTGGAGGGCTCAGAGCTCCGGGGGATCAGGGTGGGGCAATGCCGGGAACCCTAACTGCCTCCCAGAACCCCGAAATGATTGCTCCCCTTTTTAGGCTTTAACCCTTTCTTTTGACTTAGGCTTCAGAAGCCCCTGGGAAAACCAAGGGTAGGGAGTGGAGGATGAAGGCCAGCAACCCGCCCCTTCCGTCAGTGCTCATGCCTCCTCCCCTCCCCCTCTTTCCTTTTCAGCTGGAGCCCACCTCCCTGGAGCCTCCAGTGAGAAGTTCTGGAGTTGGAATATTCCAGGCTTTCTCCACAGGAAGATGGTGGGGATGTTTTTCCACATTGGAGCAGCCCTTCAGAGGCAAGACAGGCACTGCATGCCACCCTTCCTGGTCCTGAGCCCTGCTGCGCTCCCTCGTCTGTCCTAGAACATCCGATCCTTCCCTGGCTTTCTGCTCTGGGACACTCAGTCTCCCTCAGTTCCTGGGCTGGCACCTCCTGGAGCAGAGAGCTAGAAGGTTCCTGATTTCATACTCCTTCTGATACTCTCTCCCGCTCACACTCCACTCCCCCCTCCCTGGTCCCATAGTTGTGTCTGCTTGTTTGATCTTCAGACAAGAGAAAGAGTTCTATTTTATGGCAAGCACTGCGCTGGGCACATTACATCCATGGCTTTGTTGACCCCAGAACCGTAGGCTGGGTTCATCCCATCCGGTTCCCCATCCTGTTTCACGGCTAGTAAGTGGGGGAGCTGGCCAGCTGACCTGGTCTGTGGAACCTTATGTCCTCAGTGCTGGGCTACTCCACTACATCCCAGCCCAATGGCAGGGGACACTGTGGAACTGTGGGAAAGGGGAGGAGACAGGACCATCTAGAAAAAATAGCAGAAACCAGGCTCTTAATCCTGTGGGTCACCCGCCCTAGTCCTGTCACTTCCCTTTTGAGTCACCAGAAGCCCTTGAACTTTTTTTCTTTTTTTTTTTCTCACTGCCAGAGCCAATGACTTGTCTCTCCCACCCACAGGTGAGGTGAATTTTTTTGAACGAATGTTTATTTGTTTGATTTGCATCCTCATGGCCTCTTTGTGAATTCTGGCTGGGACACCCTGTGGGCTGGCCTTGCCTCCTTGCCATCTGCCTGCCCATTCTCCTATTTCTTCACAGAAGTCAGCCCTGGCACCTTAACTGCAGTCTCCATTACTGCAGTGCTACTGTTGGAAGTCATCCCTGGGCTAGCAAGTGGGAGATCCCCTTCCCTGCCTCCCTGGGAGGTTAGGTGGCCTCCCAGCACACAGAGTGATGGGACTTTCTAACTGGAATGAGCTTCAAGGATGGTCTAGTCTAGGGGCCATTCACCAGGATAAACAACAGAAGTTCCGGCAGGGGGTGGGTGGGGTGGGGCATGGGATTTATGAAAAATGCAGTTGTTCCTGCCCACCTGGGATCTCCTTAGTCTAGCAGCACACTGCCTGTGTTTGCACTTTTCACAAGCTCCCCAGGGTCTGGGGATTGCAGAACCCTGGTCTGGTAAGGCGGTCCCTCTTCATAGACCAGGTCACCTGGCTTCTTACTGTCTGCTTGGTGATTGTTAAGGCCCAGGATGTCCTGGCTCCTGGCTGTCAGCCTTCACCACTGCCTCATCTGGCCCATATCCATCTTCCTGCTGCATTCCAGAAACGCTGGCCTCCTCCCTGTCACTGTGTGCATGTGGTCTCTCCTGGCTAACAGTTTTCTGATTCTCAGTCTGGGAGTCTTTCCTATCAGAGCATAGTTGCTTTAGCCTGGGGCCTCACCCTCCTCCCTCTCTCTCTCTCTTTCACACATGCACACATATGCATAGCCACACATAGGGATGGGAATGGAGACAGTTCCTTTTTTTTTTTTTTGGCAGAACATGGGGATACCCAGGGGCCTCTTAACTACAGAAGATATCTGGGCTCTGTCTGGGCATGACCCTGACTGCTGTTTCCCACTCTGTGGCAGAGTCTCTGAGTGTTGTTGGGTGGAAGACTGAGCTGTGCTATTTTGATAAGGTTATGAGGACTTGGCCTATTTTCTGGGTCCCCAAGCACTTTAGTTCAGGAAGGGGAGGGGAGTGTGGACTCTCAGTTGTCTGTCTACTAAAGCAGGATCTCTGGCTGGCTGGAAATGAGCGTTCTAATGAGACAGTCTAGGGGCAAGGACGGAACATAGGTTGGTGAAGGGGAGGGAATTTAAAAATCTGCCATATGCTAATGGTATAGGATCAGGGTGCTGACAGCAGGAAGGGTTTCAGGGAATCCACCCAAAGCAAGATTTCCTGACAGCCTGTGGCTGTTCTGTTAGTTCCTTAGAACTAACTCTCCCATCATCCTCCAGTTGCCCCAACTAGGGACCCATGGGGTAAAAACTCTTAAAATGCATATTCCTTTAGGATGACCAAAAGACAAGGAGCCATTCACTTCTTATTCACCAATTTCATCAAACTGGCTTTATAGAATCCCAGAGATGACAGAAGCCATCCCATCATTTTGCAGCTGGAGACTGAGGTCCAAGAGGGGAAGGATTTGTCAAAGGACTGACAAATACTTTGGAGCACTGCCAGGGCTGGCTATATCCTAGATCTCCTGACTCCACATACAGTGCTCTCCACTGCTCACTTCCGACTTCTGCTACACTGATTTCACTGGTCCATGGTGCATAAGAAAAGCAAGGACAGTGTGGAGTACTCTAAACATAGCTTTGAGGGTATCCCCTTATTCTGATTACCTCCTATTCACTGTGTTGATAAGGGAGGGATTTTTACCCCTAGGATTTGGAGATGGCTGAGCGCATGACCCCTGACACCAGACAGATGAGGTGGACAGTAGCTTACTAGTCACATATATTCGTAGCCTAGAGGAGGACACCACACAGAGAAGTTGCACAGGACCGGAGTGAACAGTCAGGAGCTATGGGAGGCAGGCTTTGTTAGTTTAACATTGGCTTGCTGAATAATTCTGTGGGCTGCCATGGAACTGAAGCTCACTACTCTGAGATAATCAGGAATTGTGCCTTGTCCCCATGATAAGGAGGGTTGATTGGCTAGGGGAACTTTTTAGCAGAAATTAAGTTGGAAGGAGGACTTGTGGTTAGGCTGTTGAGGTGCTCCAGATTTTTCATGTCAAGACAACTCAACACTGTTGAGTCCTTATTTGGGGCTAATTGAGGTCTTATGCCACATACCTGCCCTTCCTTGGGAAGGCCTATGCTTTCATGCTAAGGTTATACCTCTCTGCTTCTTTGAAGTGGCGGTGATTAGAAGGCATGTGTGTTTTTAATGTTCAAAGACAAAAAAAGAAAAAAAAAGGAAATTTGGTAACTTCCTGTTGATCTGAAAATTTCTTTGGAAATGTGACTAGTCTATGAAATTAACAAATCTTGGAATCAAGGGCTCTACACTCTGCTGCCTCTCCTAATCTCTAGTTGAGGTCAACTCCCCAAGTGAGATCACTTTTTTTTTTTTTTTTTTTTTTAAAGATTTTATTTATTTGACAGAGAGAAACACAGCCAGAGAGGGAACACAAGCAGGGGGAGTGAGAGAGGGAGAAGCAGGCTTCCCGCCGAGCAGGGAGCCCGATATGGGACTCGATCCCGGGTCTCCGGGATCATGACCTGAGCCGAAGGCAGTGGCTTAACCAACTGAGCCACCCAGGCGTCCCGTGAGATCACTTTTGAAAGAAGTGCATGTTTGATTGGAGAATGTGACAAAAAAAAGTCATCTCTTAGAACACAGGGCAAGGGGCAAGAGGACAGAGCACCAATGGACATGTAATACGTGACATTTATTTATTTATTTATTTATTTATTTATTTATTTATAAGAATTGATTGATTGGTTAATTGATTGAAGGAGAGGGAGGGAAACATGGGGCTCAGTCCTAGGACCCTGAAATCATGACCTGAGCCAAAAATCAAGTCTGAAGCTCAACTGACTGAGCTATCCAGGCGCCTCTCAACATTTATTTCAAAACTTTATTTGTGGGTGTATAAGTAAATAATTAAAAGACATTATTCTTGATGCAATATTTTAGGCACAGGGCTAGACCCTGGAACTGCAAAGGTCAACAGAGCACAATCTTTGCCTTCAAAGGCTTGTCCAGTGATGGAGACAGAAATGGTATAGAGGTCTTTAGAGAGTAGTAGAGTAAGGGTGATGGTAGGATGTGTACAGAGTGTTGGGGACTGCAAAGAAGGGGCAAGCAATGACCCAGTCTGTCAGAGAGGCTTACTTGGAGGAGGTGAGATATGAATTGAATCTTTCAAGATGAACGAGAGTTGCCCAGGTATGGTAGATTGTTGCATTAATGGTCTCTAGTGAATCATGTATCCTGATACCCATGCCCTTTCTGTGATTCCCTTCTATATTTATTGTGGGCTTGGCCATATAAACCAAGGTGTCTCCGTTTATATCAATCACCATTTGGGATCAGCTAGCCCCAATTGACAGATTGATTTTGAGTGATCACAAAAGCATGTGTAATCCCAACTGATGCCACATGGAACAGAAATAAATCATCCCAGGTAAGCCTACTAAGGTGGTTCTAAAACCTGGATACAAATTCTTCAGTATTGCTTCATCAAGAAGTAAAGTCTGTGTCCCCTTATGAATCTCAATGGAGATGTAATTGCTTTAGTCAGTGGAATATGGCAGAAGTGATGCTAAAAGACTTTTGGTTATTTATTTTTTAAAAAGATTGTATTAATTTATTTGAGAGAGCATGCACGCACAAGCTGAGGGGAGGAGAGGGGCAGAGGGAGAGGTAGAAGCAGACTCCTTGCTGAGCAGGAAGCTTGACTTGGGGCTCTCTCCCAGGACCCTGAGATCATGACCCGAGCTGAAAGCAGCCACTTAATGGACTGAGCCACCCAGGTGCCCCAAGACTTTTGAATTTAGATCTTTTTTTTTTTTTTTAAAGATTTTATTTATTTGACAGAGATAAACATAGCCAGAGAGGGAACACAAGCAGGGGGGGGTGAGAGAGGGAGAAGCAGGCTTCCCGCCGAGCAGAGAGCCCGATGTGGGACTCGATCCCGGGTCTCCGGGATCATGACCTGAGCCGAAGGCAGTCGCCCAACCAACTGAGCCACCCAGGCGCCCTTTGAATTTAGATCTTAAAACACCATATAGCTTTTATTTTGTTTGCTGGAACCATTCCCTCTTATGGCCACTATATGACCGTGTGAAGTGCCTTACCAGGGCCATGCTATAAGGAAGCCCTGGTCACACAGAGAGGCATTATGTAGGCACTTGGGTAGATAGTCCCAGGAGAAGTCAGCCTTCAGAGTCATTTCAGCCCAGGCTCCAGACATGTAGATAAAGAAGCTTGAGATAATCTCAGCACCAAATTTGGGTTGAGTTGTCCACCTAGTGCTCACATTTTCAAGCCAAGACCCCAGATGTTGTGGGACAGAGACAAATCTGTCCACAGAATTCATGGGCTTAACAAAATGGTGGTTGTTTAAGCTATTGTTTTAGGCGGTTTATTATGTAACAATAGATTTCTGATACATAAATTGATACTAGAAATGTGGTGCTGTCTTCAAAGCCCAAGCATGTGGCATTTGGAACAGGATGGTGGGTGAAGTCTTGAATGACAGGCAGCAAGAGTTGTGAGTGCCCTGGGAAGGGAGCTGGAAACCGCTTGGACCAAGGCTGATCAGTATTATATAGTGTTGAGGTCACTGGCAGAAAGTGTGCTTAATGAGTTTTTGGGTTTGTCTTAAGCAATGTAGAGGTGGGATATTAAAAGTGACACCTGGGTGCTTCCAGTGGGCATGTCACGTGTTCTGATGGAGAGATGGGCTAAATAAGGATCTGTCCAGTTTGCTGGTGTGGGAAGGAAAACTAGTTTTCATTTCCAGTTTCTCCAGCAGGCAGCAGATTCTCCAAGTTAGAACTGTCCTAATGGTAAAGATGAAATCAAGGGTATGAATTGTAGAACCTTTGTTAAGACCCTAACAGGATTTAAGGTGGTGCCTACTAGACCTTCTCAGTTAAACAAAAGGTTTCTAAGAACAGTAAAGATGTTGTTTTATAGCTGAAGTAGAGTCTTCTTGAAATTAACTATTTATGTGGCTTTTGGAGCAAGCAGTGAACCTAATAATACCCTTAGAAAAAAAGTTTCAGAGTACTGTTTTGGAAAAGACTGTCTTAGTTTGGGCTGAAAAGAACTGAAGTAGTTAAAAAGTGAAAAGAGGCTTCTGGACCCCCAGTTTTCTATGGGTGGTAAGCTGGCCAGTATTCACAAGGGCCTTCTCTCATGGGCAGAACCAGGAACCCAGTGGGTAGAACTAGAAGCCAAGGAGAACTGGACTTTATTCAGGTAACATCCCTGACTCCAAAGTAGTCCTGATCACAGAACCCGGCTGGATTTCAGAATTTTCTGAATCAGTGATTGCTAAGTGCCTCCCATTTCTCTCCCTTTTAATGGCTCTCCTGTGCCTGCATCATGACTGTGTGCTGGCACACGGAGGGCAGACATCTTGTCTCGTTAGTGCACAGGTCTTTGGATCAAAAGGAGCCATACAAGAGGAGGGGCACCCAGGGGGCTCAGCCACATCCAGACTTGCTGCATTTGTGAGACGCATGGACTTTGAGCCTGGTGTATGACTGGATACTATTTGGGTGTTTTGGGAAGGATGACTATATTTTACATGTGAAAGGCTGTGTATGAGGGAGGGGCAGAGGGCAGACTCATAGATTGCTACCTTAATGGCCCCCCAATGAGTCACACCTTTTCCACACTGATTCTGGGCTTAGCTATATGACATGCTTTAGTCCTAGGAAGATGTGACCTTAGCAAATGTGACACAGTCAGAGACTTCATAAATGCTTGCCCATTAGGGCTTGCTTCTTGGAATCCAGTTGCCACGTGAGGAGTCCAGGTTAGCCATGGGGAGAGACCTGGGCTGAGATGCTCCAGCTGGCAGCCTTACCCAATGGCTAGACACTGTGTGAACCCCTCGGTATCCAACCCCAGTGCACCTGTCAGCTGACCACGGTACATGGGTGAGCCCAGCCAACTCAGTTTGGAACATATATATGCACTGTGCCAGCTGATTTCTAACCAAATGACTGGTTCACAGAATTGTCATTACCTTTAGTTACTAGTCTGAGTGGTTTGATACACAGCAATAGATAACAAATAAACCAGATGAAGAGAAGGAAGAACATTAAGACAGAGGAGATGGTATGAACAAAGACATAGAGACAAAGCAAAGTGGGTATGGGAAAATGCAGGCAGTTTGGGGTTGTCTGAGGCAGTGAATGTTGAGAAGGGACACTGGAAAAATGGGGAAGAGCCTTCTGAGAAAGCCCTTGTTTGTTTGGGTGCAGGGGAGTCATCGGTGGTCTACAGGAAGGGTGTGAAATGGCCCGAGAGATGCCTTCTTTAGAAGGCTTACTCTGGGGTCAGAATAGGGGATGAATAGAGGGTCATGTAGGCCCTCTCCTGCCCAGGTGGATTTTTTATTCTTGTACTATGTCCAGAGTGTGGCTAGGGAGGAGGTTAGAGGGCAGCTGCTGGGGAAGCAAGGTGGTATGGTAGACACAGCCTTGAGGTCAGGGTCCGTGTCAGTCTTGTTTACTGCTGTATCTTTGTGGAGCTCCAGCGCAGTCACCTTGTGATGTATGTTTGTTTGTTTGTTTGTTTATTTATTTATTTATTTAACATATAGTTGACATACATATTTTTAAAAGGATTTACAATTGAGTTAACATACAGTGTGATATTAATTTTGGGTGTACAACATAGTGGTCTGACAATTACATACATTATGAGACACTCACCCTAGTAAGCGTGGTTATTCTCTGTCGTCATATAAAGACATTACAGTATTGTTTACTGTATTCCCTGTGCTGTACTTTTCATCCCTGTGACTTATTTATTTTATAATTAGAAACTTATACCTCTTAATCCCCTTCACCTGTTTTTTCCATTCCCTCATGCCCCTCTCCTCTGGCAACCACTGGTTGGTTCTCTGTATTTAGGTCTGTCTCTGGCTTTTTGTTTGTTTTGTTTTTTAGATTCCACATATAAATGAAATTTTATTGTATTTGTCCTTCTCTGACTTATTTCACTTAGCATAAGACCATCCATGTTTTATTCTTTTTTTGTGGCTGAGTAATATTCCACTGTATACATATACCACATCTTATTCCAGTCATCTATCAATGAACACATAGGTTGCTCCTGTATCCTGGCTATCGTTAAACTGCAGTAAACATAGGGGTGCATATATCTTTTCAAGCTAGTGTTTTGTTTTCTTTGGATAAATACCCAGAAGTGGAATTGCTGGATCATATGGTAATTCTCTTTTTAATTTATTGAGGAACCTCCATACCGTTTTCCATAGTGGCTGTACCAATTTGCATCCCTACACACAGTGCACGAGAGTTCCCTTTTCTCCACGTGCTTGCCAACACTTGTTATTTCTTGTCTTTTTTTTTTTTTTTAAGATTTTATTTATTTGACAGAGAGAAACACAGCCAGAGAGGGAACACAAGCAGGGGGAGTGAGAGAGGGAGAAGCAGGTTTCCTGCGGAGCAGGGAGCCCGATGTGGGACCTGATCCAGGGTCTCCGAGATCATGACCTGAGCCGAAGGCAGTCGCTTAACCAACTGAGCCACCCAGGTGCCCCTATTTCTTGTCTTTTCTGACTGGTGTGGGGTAATCTCATAGTGGTTGTGATTTGCATTTCCCTGATGATCAGTGATGTTGAACATCTTTTTCATGTATGTTTTGGTTATGCTATGTCTTCTTTGGAAAATTGTCTATTCAGGTTCTCTGGCCATTTTTTAATAACATTGCTTGTTTTTGGAGGTGAGTTATGTGAATTCTTTTTATATTTTGGATATTAACATCTTATCAGATATATCTTCCCCCTTTTCATTTTTTTGATGGTTTTCTTTACTGTGCAAAAGCTTTTTAGCTTGAGTAATCAATTGTTAATTTTTGCTTTTATATGCCAATGCTTGCAGAGACAGATTAAAAAAAAATCACTAGGACTGATGTATAAGAGGTTACTGCCTATGTTTTCTTTTAGGATTTTTATGGCTTCAGGTCTTACATTTGGGTCTGTAATCCATTTTGAGTTTATTTTTATATATGGTTTGAGAAAATGGTCCCATTTCAATGTAGCTGTCTACTTTTCCAACACCACTTACCAAAGATTGTCTTTTATATGTTGTATGTTCTTGCCTCCTTTGTCAAAGATTAATTGACAAAATAAGTGTGGGATTATTTCTGGGCTGTCTATTCCATTCCATTGATTTGTGTATCTCTTTTTGTGCCAGTACTGTACTATTTTGTTTTCTATAGTTTTGTAGTAAAATTTGAAATCTGAGATTGTGATATCTCCAGCTTTGTTCTTTTTTCTCAAAATTGGTTTGGCTATTGGGGTCTTCTGTGGTTCCATAAAAATTTTAGGATTTTTTATTCTCGTTCTGTGAGAAATATTGCTGGTATTTAAATTGGGATTGTATTGCCTGTCATCCTTATGCAGGGGCCATGCTAATCTTCTCTGTATTGTTTCAATTGCTGCTGAAGTGAGTACTGATGGGGATTGCATTGAATCTGTAGAGTGCTTTGGGTAGCATGAATATTTTAACAGTATTCTTTCAGTGCATGAACATGGTGTACCTTTCCACTTATTTGAGTCATCTTCAATTTCTTTCATCAGTATCTTATAATTTCCAGAGTATAGCTCTTTCACATCCTTTGTTAAATTTATTCTTAGGTGTTTTATTCTTTGTGATGCCATTGTAAATGGGATTGTTTTCTTAATTTCTCTTTCTGATAGTTCATTATTGGTGTGTAGAAACAGAACAGATTTCTGTATATTAGTTTTGTATATAGGAACTTTGCTGAATTTATTAGTTCTAACAGATCACACACCTGTGCACGCGTGTGTGGAGACTTCAGGGTTTTCTCTATATAGTATCATGTCATCAGCAAATAGTGGCAGTTTTACTTCTTCTTTACAAATTTGAATGTGTTTTGTTTCTTTTTCTTGTCTGATTGTTATGGGTAGGACTTCCAGTATTATATTGAATACAAGTGCTGAAAGTGGACATCCTTATCTTATTCTTCATCTTAGAGAAAAAGCTTTCATTTAGCTTTTCACCATTAGTATGGTGTTAGCTGTGAGTTTGTCACATGTGGCCTTTATTATCTTGAGGCATGTTCCCTCTATACACATTTATCTTTATTTTTATTTTTATTTATTTATTTATTTTTAATTTATTTATTTGACAGAGAGAGATCGCAAGTAGACAGAGAAGCAGGCAGAGAGAGAGAGAAGGAAGCAGGCTCCCTGCTGAGCAGAGAGCCCAATGCGGGCCTCTATCCCAGGACCCTGAGATCATGACCTGAGCCGAAGGCAGAGGCTTTAACCCACTGAGCCACCCAGGCGCCCCCTCTATACACATTTTGTTGAGAGTTTTTATCATGAATGGATGTTGAATTTTTTCAAATACTTTTTCTGTATCTATTGAGATGACCATATGCTTTTTACCCATCATTTTGTTAATATGGAATATCATCTTGATTGATGTGGTTATTGAACCATCCTTGCATCTCTGGGCTAAATTCCTTGATTGTGGTGAACCATCCTTTTAATGTATTATTGAATTCAGTTTGCTAATATTTTTGTGCTGTGATCTTGTTTGGGACTCAGTTCTTTTATAATCATGTAGTATACTTGTGGTGCATAAGAAGTAATGTCGCGTTCCCCGCCAGCAGAGAAGACACAACACACGGCTTGACGTTGAAGCTCCCGTTTATTCTCTGGTTCCTCCTCCTCTCGTCTCTCCTCTCTCCTCTCCCATCTTCTCCTGACGACTCCCGATGAGACTCGCCACCTCCCTCCTCTCTCCACCTCGCCGCCTTGCCGTCTCGCCCGCCTCACGTCCTCTCCCCAGTTTGCTAATATTTTTAAAGGAATTTTGCATCTGTGTTCCTGAGGAATATTGGCCTGTTATTTTCTTTCTCTCTCTGTATCTTTCTTTCTTAAGTAGGTTCAAGACCCAGCATGGAGCCCAATACAGAGCTTGAACTCACAACCCTGAGATCAAGCCCTGAGGTGAAATCAAGAGTTGCATGCTTAACCGACTGAGCCACTCAGTGGCTTACCCTTTCTTTCCTTCCTCCCTCCCTCTCTCCCTCTCTTCCTCCCTCTCTTCCTTCCCTTTCCTTTTCTCTCTCTCTCTTCCTTCCTTCTCTCTCTCTCTCTCTCTCTCTCTCTCTCTCTCTCTCTCTGTTTTGGTATTAAGGTAATGCTTGGCTCATAGAATGAATTTGGAGTTTCCCTTTTTTCCTGGTTCAGTCTTAGAAGGTTGTATGGTTCTAGGAATTTATCTATTTCCTCTAGGTTTCCAGTTTTTTGGTGTATAACTTTTCTTTTTTTTTTTTTTAAGATTTTATTTATTTATTTGACACAGAGAGAGATCACAAGTAGGCAGGGAGGAAGGCAGAGAGAGAAGAGGAAGCAGACTCCCCACTGAGCAGAGAGCCTGATGCGGGCCTGAATCCCAGGACCCTGAGATCATGACCTGAGCCGAAGGCAGAGGCTTTAACCCACTGAGCCTTCCAGGCGCCTGGTGTATAACTTTTCATAGTAATTTCTTCCTTCCTTCCTTCCTTTTTTAAAAGGACTTTTAAATCATTTTTTATTTTTATTTTTTTATTTGAGAGACAGGGAGCATGGAGTGGAGAGCCTGACACAGGGCTGGATCTCATGACCATGAGATCACAATCTGAACTGAAACCGGGAGTTGGTTGCTTAACTGATTGAGCCACCCAGGTGCCCCTCGTAGTAGTTTCTTATAATCCTTTGCATATCTGTGGTGTCAGTGTAATTTATCTTTCATTTCTGATTTTATTTATTTGTTTTCTCTCTCTTTAGATGGGTTGGATTAAAGGTTAATCAATTTTGTTTATCTTTTCAGAAAACCAGCTCTTAGTTTCATTGATCTTTTCTCATTTTTTTGTCTGTATTTCACTTATTTACACTCTGATCTTTATTATTTTCTTCCTTCTACTATCCTTGGACTTTATTTATTCCTTTTCTAGTTCTTGTAGGTGTAAGTTAGATTATTTATTTGAGATTTTTCTTATTTCTTGAGGTAGGCCTGTATTACTGTAAGTTTCCCTCTCAGAACTTCTTTTGCTGTGTCCTAAGGATTTTGAACTATTGTGTTTCCATTTTCATTTGTCTCAGGGTATTTTTTGATTTCCTCTTTGATTTCTTCATTGACTCATTGGTTGTTTAGTAGCATGTTTAACCTCTACATGTTTGTGTTTTTTACCAGGTTTTTTCTTGTAACTGCTACTTTCATACTATTGTGATTGAAAAAGATTCTTGATATGATTTTATTCTTAAATTTACTGACACTTGTTTTGTGGTCTACCATGTGGTCTATCCTGGAAAATGTGCCATATGAACTTGAATGGAATGTGTATTCTGCTCTTTTTAGATGGAATGTTCTGTATATACTTTGTATTTATCTTGTTAAGTCCATTTAATGTGTCATTCAAAGTCACTGTTTCCTTATTGATTCTGTCTGGATGATCTATCCAGTGATGTAAGTGGGATGTTAGAGTCCCCTACTATTATTGCACTATTATAAATTTCTCCTTTTATGACTGTTAATATTTGCCTTGTATATTCAGTTGCTTCTATGTTGGGTGCATAAATATTTACAATTATTATATACTCTTGTTGGATTGATCCACTTATCACAGTGTCATGCCTTTCTTTGTCTTTTGTTATGGTTTTTGTTTTAAAGTCTGTTTTGTCTGATGTAAGTATTGCTGCCCCATCTTTTATTTTTCACTTTCATTTACATGGAATATCTTTTCTCATTCCTTCACTTTCAGTCTGCATATTTCTTTAGGTCTGAAGTGTGTCTCTTGTAGTAGGCAACATATAGATTAGTCTTGTATTTTATCTATTCTGTCACCCTATGTCTTTTGATTGGGACATTTATCCCATTTATAATTGAGGTAATTCTTGATAGCTATGTACTTATTGCCATTTTATTAATTGTTTTCTGGTTGTTTTTGTAATTCTCTGTACCTCTTCCCTCTCTTGCTCTCTTCCCTTCTGAATGGATGAATTTCTTTAGTATTCTGCTTGGATTTCTTTCTCTTTATTTTTTCCTGTATCTATTACAGGTTTTTGGGTTGTGGTTACCAGAGATTCATATATAATATCATATGTATATAACAGTCTATTTTAAGTTGATAGTCTTGAACTTAAGTTCAAGCACATTCTCAAAGCACTACATTTTTAATCTGTGTATCAGTGTATATGACATATTTTCATCTTCTTATTTTATATATCCTTTAATTATTATAGATGTAATTAGTTTTAGTACTTTTGTCTTTTAACCTCTGTAATAGCTTTATAGGTCATTGACCTACTACTTTTACTATACGCTTGCTTTTATCAGTGAAATTTTTTTCTTTTCACAATTCTTTTTCTTTTAGTAATGGCACTTTTTTTCTCTTTAAAGAAGTCCTTTGGGATGCCTGGGTGGCTCAGTCGGGTAAGCGGCTGCCTTCAGCTCAGGCCATGATCCATGATCCCATGATCCATGATCCTGGGATCAAGTGCCACATTGGGCTCCTTGCTCAATGGAAAGCCTGCTTCTCCCTCTCCTGCTCTGTCTGCCGCTCCCTCTGCTTGTGCATCTCTCTTTCTCTCTCTGACAGATAAATAAATAAAATTTAAAAAAAGTTCTTTTAAACTTTCTTTTAAGAGTGGCTTAGTGGAATGAACTTTTTAAATTTTTATTTGTCTGGGAAACTCTTTCTCCTTCAATTCTGAGTGATAAACTTGCCAGGTAGAATATTCTTGGTTGTAGCATTTCTTCCTTTCATCACTTTGAATATATCTTGCCACTCTGTTTGGGCCTGCATAGTTTCTGCTGAAAAATTAGCTGATAACTTTATGGCGTTTCCTTTGTATGTAACTAGTTGCTTTTTTTCTTGTTGCTTTTAAGATTCTTTATCTTTACTTTTTAACATTTTAATCAATAAATATTTTTGAATGAACATAAAAGTAAATAAGAGCAATCAAGTATTGTAGGTGTTGCCTCTGAGGCAAAAAAAAGGAGAGTTTGGGAGAAAGCAGTGGTTGTTTTTCTGGAAAGAAGAAGAAAGGCACTCTCAAGAGAGAGTGTCTCAGAAACAAAGATGTGGAGGAGAGAAGTGTTTCTGGGGAATTGCATATTCTGAAGTTCCGTGTAGCTCAAGCTTGGAGTGGGAGGAGGGAGTAGTACCTGAGATATGTCTGGGGAGGGAGAAGGAGCCAGATCACAAGAGACTAGATTTATAAAGCTAAAGATTTTATCCACTAAGCAGTAGGGAGCCATGGAAGGCTCTAAAGGAGAGGAGAAGTATGATGAGACTTGCCTTTTGGGGAGGTGAGTGGAGACCAGGCCGACAAGTGTGGGATTGGAAGGGTGCATGGGAATGGGTATAGAGCAACTGGGAGCATAGGAGCTCAGTTGAGGGGGTTGAGGGCTTGAAATAGGGCAAGAGTAGAGGAGATGGAGGAGATAGGATGGGTGAGGGAGACCCATGTGGAGGAGAATTCATAATACATAGGCACTTCCTGGATATGTTTGGTGAGGATTGCAAGAACTCCCAGGTTTCTGGTGTAGCTTCTCTGAAGGATGCGAAGAGACAAGGCTGCTTTGGGGCAAAGATCATGAATTTAGTGTTGGCCACATTGAACTTGAAGTACCTGTAGAACATACTTGTGGAGAGGTCCAGGTTGGGGCTGAGGAGTGAGGTCCGAGTGGAGGCTAGATATCTAGCAGGTGTTGGCAATAGGTGATTAAGAGCGCCTTGGGAACATTGTAGGCCTAAGAAGACAGAACCTAAGACAGGATCTGAGGAACACTGATGTTCAAGGAAAGGAGTGTGAGAAGAGTAGAGCCAGGAGAGGGGACATATTACAGAAATGGGCACGTTTAAGTGAGGGAGTGCTCAGGGTAAAGACAAAATCGTGTCCATTAGAATTAGCAACAAGGAGGTCACCCAGTGAGGGCAAGTCCAGAAGTAGGTCGGAGCTGAAGTCTGAGATAATTGTTTAAAAATATAGGTTTTATTATTATTTACATATGGCAAGGCCAGTAGATCAGGAGATGACTGCTGTTGATAAGGTAGGTTTTTTTATTTAAGAATTTTTAAAAAAGATTTTATTTATTTATTTGACAGAGAGAAACACAACTAGAGAGGGAACACAAGCAGGGGGAGTGAGAGAGGGTGAAGCAGGCTCCCCGCTGAGCAGGGAGCTAGATGAGGGGCTCAATCCCAGGACTCTGGGATCATGACCTGAGCCGAAGGCAGACACTTAATGACTGAGCCACCCAGGTGCCCTGAAAAGGTAGTTTGTTATACTTGCAGATCCTAAGAAGAGGGGCACACAATCCATAGGGTGCTTCACTGGGAAGCACTGGTCTTAGTCAGGAGGCAGAGTGGGGAGAGGGAGTTTTTATAGGAAAGAATGGGTGAGGCAAGATAAGCAGGTTTAGGATTGGCTAGTTTGAATAATTTCAGTGGGTTTTGGGGACACAGGGTTAAGTCTCATTGGCTGGTTCCTGGCCTTATGATGATTAGGGCAGGTGGCTGTGGCCTGGAATGTGAGAGCCTGCTAAAGGAGATGGTTGAGGATATGGGCACTGTCAAATCAGATTGGTTAGCTAAATTGGATTGGTAAATTAGCTGGATTAAATTAGATTGGCTGGTTTACAGTTGAAAGATACACTTGTAAGTGAATGGTATATTAATCTCTAGGAATCAGTTAACCCTGGAGTAGGTAGTCACTCCAGATGTGGAAGCATCAGAATACAGAACATAAAAGACCTGATTCAATGCACTTACAGGTTGGGAATGAGTGGGAAGAGATTGAAGATATAAAGCAGAGGAACCTTGTAAGTGAGAGTCGTATAACTGCTGATGGCTCCCTCTTTTCTCAAGGGTGGTTGGAAGTGGAGAGATGGGTTGCTAATTTCTAAAGAATAGGGCTCGAGTCTCCCCTGAAGGCCAGGACCTACCTGCTGGTAAGATCTTGTTCACACCTGCCTCCTGTGCACCAGCCCCTGGCATGAGCTAGAGAGCATGGGCTGTTGGGCTACTTGGGCTTTTGGGCTCAAGCTCAGGGTTTTATTTTGGCCAAGCACAGTTCTTCTCAGTTTGCACAAAGTCAGGGGAGGACCAGAAAGGGCTGCCTGAGAGGTGAGAATAGCCCCCCTGAGTCCTGACTCAGTCTCTCCACGAAAGGGAAAATGAATTAACAGTTTTTTGGCAGGGTCATCCGTGCCTAGGGATAAACAAGACTCATCCTTGTGGAATGTGAGCAGAGTTAGCATTTTTTTTTTTTTAATGGCTTTTGGAAAAGGAAAGGAGGAGACAGATCCCATAGCTGTTTGAGGCCACTTTCTCAACTTTCCAAAGTCAGGCCCCATCTTCTTGGGCAAAGCTGCTTTGTAAGCATGCTGCTATCTCCTGATTTACAAGCTCATAATATCCCGAACTCCTTCTGAAGAGGCTGACAATTACCCAACACTCCTCGCCAGCTGGCTTCAGCCAACAGAGCTGCATATAAATGCAGCATCCTGTAGCTCCTCTGGGTCAGGCTGCTCCAAAGTGAAGAGAAATCCAACACTTAGATGGGGAAAAGAAAAAAAAAAAACAAAAAAATAAAACCCAAAACATTTTCTTTATGTTGGAGGCATTTCTGCTGCTCTTTGGCAGGAAGGAAAAGCAGAGAATGTTAATGGGTGTTCTTTTTCGAAAGTGCAGTATTCAGGAAAGCATGTATTTCAGTTTCTCTGGGTGGGAATCAAGCAGATCTTATCCATTCAGCTTCTAGGAACTATTGGAGGAATCGGTGGGCCCAAGGGTGGGGGTGACTCCAACATGAAATTTTTCTTAGCCCAAATCCTGGGCATCACCCTTTCCTGCTTTCACCCCCATATCCAGTCAGTCATTCAAACTTGAATTCTACCTGCAAAATGCTCCTAGGATCCAGCTGTTCCTCTTCATTCTGACTGACACGGTGCTAGCCTAATACTCATCTGCTCTTGCTTGGGCTGTTGCAGTAGCCTGCTAGCTGGTCTCCTGCCTCCAGTCTCTTACTCCCCATTGCTACCAGAGCAATTAAAAAAAGATTTTATTTAATCACTAGATAGATAGAGAGAGAACACAAGCAGGGGGAGCTAAAAAAATATTTTATTTATTCGCTAGATGGATAGAGAGCACAAGGAGGGGAAGCTGCAGGCAGGAGAAGCAGGCTTCCTGCTCAGCAGGGAGCATGACATGGGGCTCTATCTCAGGACCCCTGAGACCAGATCATGACCCAAGCAGAAGGCAGACACTTAACCAGCTGAGCCACCCAGGTGCCCTTGCTACCAGAACAATTTTTTTCCGAAACCAAGTTTTTTTTTTTTTTTAGTGTTTATACTTTAAAAATTTTGTAATACGTGCATGTGTTTTTAAATACAATAACACTAAACAACATGGAGTAAAAACTAAATCTTCACCAACTTGTATACTCTAGCCATTGCTACAGTTGTTAGCAATTGTGTATCCTTCCAGAAATATCCATGTATATAATGGTATTAGCAAATCTGTTCTTGGTGGGGAGGTAAGCAGACAAAGGTAGTCTGTGATACATTTTGTTGTGTGCCTTACATTTTTTGAAAGATTTATTTGTGTGTGTGTGTGTGTGTGTGTGAGAGAGAGAGAGAGAGAGAGAGAGAGAGAGAGAGAAAGAGAAAGAGAGTGAGAGAGCACGAGTGCATGAGCTAGGTTGGGTGGGGGCAGAGGGAGAAGCAGAACTCCTGCTGAGCAGGGAGCCAGATGCTGGAACATGACCTGAGCTGAAGGCAGACGCTTAACCGACTGCACCACCCAGGCACCTGCCTTACATTTCTTTTTTACTGAAGAATGTCTCTTGTGGGTCATTCTGTATCAGAATGTATAAAGTTGACTTTTAAAAAAATCAGTTCTATGATAGTCCATTTATGATCACATTACAGTGTATTTCACCAGACCCCTATTGGTGGCAGTTTAGGAGTTACAAACTGTACTATTATAAACAATAATTTAAATATTATTACTAAATGTTTAACTTCAATTATTCAGTGTTTTCTCTCTTTGCAAATGATGTATAGGCTTATATCATCAGTTCAGACTCTTCCCTGAGCTCTGACCCATTGATCAACTATTATTTTTTTAAAGATTTATTTATTTATTTATTTATTTTGAGTGAGAAACCCAAGCAGAATCTGTGCTGAGCATGGAGCCTGACGCCGGACTAGATCTCACGACCCTAAGATCATGACCTGAGCCAAAGCCAAGAGTCAGATGCTTAACTGACTGCCACCCAGGTGCCCCTTGATTAACTATTAATAGGTCCACATGACTATCTCAAATCCATTATGTCTTGTCTTATCCACTGCTTAAAGAGGACCCCCCATCTACTAACAATCGCGTAAGCCCGAAACCTTGAAGTTGTCCGCAATTATGTCATTTCCCTCGCTGCCCATTCACCTGGCCCATCTACCTCCCATAGAGCTCTTTTTTGCCCACTTCTCTCCAAGCTTTCCATCATCAGTTAAGCCATTTAACTCCACAGAACTCTACAACTACAGCCCTTCCATAGAAATAGTTTCACTGACATCACCTTTCCCCCCGATGAATGCAGTCATAATAAGAGTAAATGGCTTATAAAGCACTTATTATGTGCCAGGCACCATTCTAAGTGTATGATAAATCCTAGTTCCTTTTAAAACTGAAAATCGGACCCGGACTGCGCGCCAGCACTCCCCAGCTGACAACTCCGCCACCATGGAGGACATGAACGAGTACAGCGACATAGAGGAATTTGCAGAGGGATCCAAGATCGACGCGAGCAAGAATCAGCAGGATGACGGTAAAATGTTTATTGGAGGCTTGAGCTGGGATACAAGCAAGAAAGATCTGACTGAATATTTGTCTCGATTTGGGGAAGTTTGTAGGCTGTACAATTAAAACAGATCCAGTGACTGGAAGATCAAGAGGATTTGGATTTGTGCTTTTCAAAGATGCTGCTAGTGTTGATAAGGTTTTGGAACTGAAAGAACACAAACTGGATGGCAAATTGATAACCCCCCCCCCCAAAGGGCCAAAGCTTTAAAAGGGAAAGAACCACCCAAAAAGGTTTTTGAGCCCAGATACTTCTGAAGAACAGATTAAAGAATATTTTGGAGCCTTTGGAGAGATTGAAAATATTGAACTTCCCATGGATACAAAAACAAATGAAAGAAGAGGATTTTGTTTTATCACATATACAGACGAAGAGCCAGTAAAGAAATTGTTAGAAAGCAGATACCATCAAATTGGTTCTGGGAAGTGTGAAATCAAAGTTGCACAACCCAAAGAGGTATATAGGCAGCAACAGCAACAACAAAAAGGAGGAAGAGGTGCTGCAGCTGGTGGACGAGGTGGTACTAGGGGTCGTGGACGAGGTCAGGGCCAAAACTGGAACCAAGGATTTAATAACTATTATGATCAAGGATATGGAAATTACAATAGTGCCTATGGTGGTGATCAGAACTATAGTGGCTATGGCGGCTATGATTATACTGGGTATAACTATGGGAACTATGGATATGGACAGGGATATGCACACTACAGTGGCCAACAGAGCACTTACGGCAAAGCGTCTCGAGGGGGTGGCAATCACCAAAACAATTACCAGCCATACTAAAGGAGGATGTTGGAGAAAACAGGAGGAGATTGCTAAAGTTAACCCATCTTGCAGGACGACATTGAAGATTGCTCTTCTGTTGATCTAAGATGATTATTTTGTAAAAGACTTTCCTAGTGTACAAGACACAACTGTGTCCAACTGTATATAGCCGCCAATTAGTTTTCTTTGTTTTTACTTTGTCTTTTGCTATCTGTGTTATGACTCAATGTGGATTTGTGTTTATACAAATTTTATTTGTATGATTTCATGTTAAACCTCAAATAAATGCTTCCTTATGTGATTGTTAAAAAAAACAAAAACAAAAACTGAAAATCACCCTCGTGGTGTGTGTAGTACTACTCCTATGATGATTTTACTTGCTTTCAAGAAATTATTGATTTGCTTATTTTATTCCAATATAATTAACATACAGTGTTATATTAATTTTAAGTGTACAGTGTAATGGTTCAACAATTTTATACGTTTCTCAGTGTTCATCAAGACAAGTGTACTCTTAGTTCCCTTTGTCTACTTAACCGATGCCCCCCATCCACCTCCCCTCTGGTGATCACCAGTTTGTCCTCTGTATTTAAGAGTATTTTTTCAATTGTATCTTTTTTCTTCATTTGTTTGTTTGTTTCTTAAATTCTACATTTGGAAATCATGGTATTTGTCTTTCCCTGACTTATATTACTCAGCATTATACCCTCTAGCTCCATCCATGTTGTTGCAAATGGCAAGATTTCATTATTTTTTATGGCTCAGTAATATTCCTTCTGTCTATATACCCCCTCTTTATCCATTTACGTGTGGATGGATACTTGGATTCCTTCCGTATCTTGAGTGTTGTAAATAATGCAGCAATAAGCATAGGAGTACATATATCTTTTTGACTCAGTGTTTTTCTTTCCTTTGGGTAAATTAGTGGATCATAGGGTATTTCTGTCTTTAATTTTTTTAAAAAAGATTTTATGTAGTTATTTGAGAGAGAGCAAGAGAGAGAGCAGGGGTGAGGGGCTGAGAGAGAGAGAGATAGAGTCCCTGCTGGGCAGGGAGCCCAACTTGGGGCTTGATCCCAGGACTCTGGGATTATGACCTAGGCCAAAGGCAGATGTTTAACCATATGAGTCACCCAGGCACTCCTCTATTTTTAATTTTTTGAGGAATCTCCATACTATTTTCCATAGTGGCTGCACCAATTTGCATTCCCACCAACAGTGCATGAGGGTTCCTTTTTCTCCATATCGTCACCAACTCTTGTTACTTCTTGTGTTTCTGACAGGATATGTGCACTATTATCTCCATTTTATAAATGAGGAAACGGAGGCACAGAGAAGCCCATCAACTGGTAAGAGGCTGAACTGCTCAATACTATTCTTTCTGCAAAATCATCACCCTTGTGCCCCTTGCAGAACATTCTCCAAATCAATGCTCTTTTTAAACATGGAGAAGTCATATCCTGCACCTCTTTAAAACCCTTCAGTGACTCCATGTTTTCTCCTTTCTCTTAGAATAAAACCCAAATTCCTATAAGGGATTACAGGAGGCTCTGTCTCTGCCTCACCTAGGGTCACAGCATCATATTTGACGGTCTCTCTTGGTTCTGGGATGTTTCCACCTTGTGTCACCTCAGGGCGCTTGAATTTACTCTTTGTCTAGACAAGTGGTTCTCTCCTGGGGTTATTCCCTCTTCTTCCTCTCCCTTCCTATCTCCTCAGGGACATTTGGCCACATCTGGAGCCGCTTTTGGTTGTCACATTTGGGGCAAGGGCAGTGGGTGCTGGCATCTGGTGGGTAGAGAGGCCGGGGTGCCGCTGAACATCCCGCAATGACCGGAGCCTCCCCACGGCCAAGAATTCTCTGGCCCCACATGTCAGCAATTGATAAACCCGTATCTTCACATGCTTCATTCCCTTTCACTTGTAGATGTCAGTGGAAAATTTGGTCTTCCCAGAAATGTCTCCCTGACTCACCTCTTTAAAGGAGAACTAGCCTCATGCCCCACCCAAATGATCTCTGGTCAGTTTCCTAATTATTATTGCCTTTGTTTTATTTTGTTCTTCTGGCTTCCTGGCTTTCAATGCTTTAGGCTACTGTTTCTAATCTTCTTCTTTTTGGAAATACCTTAGTGAGATATTCTTGGCCTTTAAAATTTATTCTGTATTTTTGGTGCTATTATTATTGGAGTCCAATTTTACACCATACTTTGTGACCTATTTTTGTTATCATGTATGTAGGTACTCGCATTTGAGAAGCACATTTATTGAATTGGAAAGACCTTGCCAATCAGTGTTAAGTGAATTGAATGTTTTCAAAATGCTGTATAGATTTGTGCTGTTTAATATAGTACCATAGCATGTGGTTATTTAAATAACTTTAAATTTAAACTAATTAAACTTAAATAAAATTAGAAATTCAGTTCCTCACTCAGGCTAGCTGCATTTCAAGTTCTCGATAGCCAGTTGTGGCTCATGGCTATACCATGTTGAATAGTGAAAAGATAAAATATTTCCATCATTGCAAAAATTTCTACTGAACTGTGTTGTTTCAGAATTTTGTCTCATTTTAAGATAAAGTTTGTATATCACACATATGTTCATGTAGATGTAGACATCAATTTTATAGATTTTTCTGTTATAATACAGTTTTTAAAACTTCATTTTCTTTTTATACAGTGTACCGTTACTAACTCGATAGGACACACTAAATTATTAAATGCTAAAAATTACCAGTCTTTGGAGAAGTCTTCACTTTGCTGCATTTAAAAAATATACTGCTTTATAAATTATCTATTTATTTAAAAAAGTTCCTTTGACATCCAAGGGAAAGCGACATAGTCTGAACATTTTTCTTCATGATGGAAGGGGTCTGATCTCATAAGTGATTCCCCAGGAGTACAAGAGAAAGAAAGTACTGGAAAAAGTAATGCCACCATCCTCTGTCTCATCTCCTGAAATACATATTTAAGACACCTGTGCCTACATTTGCCTCCTCAGAAAAGAAAGGGCAAAGCAACACTTCCAGAAGTGAATGTGGCTAATGATTTTGGGGATGGGGATGCTCACTTATTAGGGTCCTTCTGAGATTTCCCTATGACAGACTCTGGCTACTACTACCTTGTATCAAGCTTCTTAGCAGTAATGCCCCCTCTCAAGGGCGCAGAAACTGAGGGGTCAGGAGGCTTGGTGGAGTGTCAGGGAGAAGGGCAGGGGTCTTGTCTGTGCCACCTGAGGCGGAACACCCCCTGTATTTGTGGGTATGAGCGTTCTGGGTTAGAGCCAGTTAGAAGCAGATGAGGGCAGGTCCCCCTTGTGATTCCGACTGTGTTTCCCTTTGTTCACCAGTGGTGCCAGGTTGAAATTTAGGGCCAGGTGGGACTAAGGTGAAGTGAGTGAGACACTCGTGAGGGGGCTGCAACATTTAAGAGGATGCCAAAAAAACTCAAGATAAGTGCTATTTTAATGGCAGTGTTTCAAAAAGCATAACAAATGCAAAAATGCCATGATGAACAAAATATCAGTCTTTGAAATGAAGGCAGGATCTGACCCAGCATTTGCACCGTTCACCTTCTTGCATCAACCTCACCTTGGCCCTATCATCAGACGAAAGTTGCTGTCACCATCTTAAATGTGGTAAGAAGAATTTCCCTTTTTAAAGAGTATGAAACAAAGCTTCCTGCTACTTTTATAAAATGCATGGAGGTCACAGCACATGTCATCAGGATATAGGTGGCTGAATTTTCACAAGTTCACACACAAGTGCGACCAGAGCCCAGTGCCCCAGAAACTGCCCTTGTGCTCCTTCCAGGCCCTGCTGCCACCTCCAAGGGAGGCTAACCCCTCGCCGGACATCTTTCTCTTCATTTTCTTTTCTCTCTCTCTCTCTCTCTCTCTCTCTCTTTTATTGAGCTGAAATTCACACAACATAAAATCAACCATTTTAAAGTGTACAATTCAGTGGCATTTCATACACTGACAGTGCTATGTGAATGGCCACCTCTATCAAGTTCTAGAACATTTTCATCTCCCAAAGGGAAACTGTACCCATTAAACAGTGATTTCCTGTTCTTCCTGCCCCCAGCCTGTGGCTAACACCAATTTACTCTATCTCTGGGGATTTACCTATTCAGGACACTTGAAAAAAATGGAATCATACAGCAACATGTGACCTTCTGAGTCTGGCTTCTTTCACTTAAGCTTAATGTTGTCAGGGTTTATCCCTATGGTAGCAGGTATTGGCCCTTTATTCCTTGTTATAGTTGCATAGTGTTCCATTGTATGGATACACCACATTTTGCTTATCCAGTCATCTGTTGATAGGCATTTGAGTTGTTTTTTCCTTTTGAATTTTGTGAATCGAACTGCTATGAACATTCCTGTAGAAGTATTTGTCTGAATACCTGTCTTCAACTCTTTGGGGTTTAGCCATACGGGTGAGATTGCTGAGTCATATGATAGTTTTATGTATGACTTTCTGAAGAACTGCCAAACTGTTTTCCCCGGAGGCTGCACCACTTTCCATCCCCATTCTCCATGTCCTAGCTAACACTTACTTTCTGTTTTTTTTTTTTTTTTTTTTTTAATTATAGACATCCTATGGGTGTGAAGTGGTATCTCATTGTGCTTTTGATTTGCATTTCCCGAATGACTATCTTTTTATATGCTTATTGGCCATTCGTAGATCTTCTTTGAAGAAATGTCTATTCAAGTCCATTGCTTATTTTAAAATTGGGTTGTTTGTCTTGTTGTCTATTGAGTTATTTGTTCTGGGTGTTAGACTTTTTAAAGATGGATGGTTTGCAAGTATTTTCTACCATTCTGTAGGTTATCTTTTCACTTTTTGGATGATATCATTTAATGCATGAAGGTTTTTAATTTTGATGAATTCTAATTTACCTAATTTTTTTCTGGTTATGTGTGCTTTTGGTATTGTATCCAAGAATTCATCGCCAAATCCAGAGTTCATGAAGATTTGAACTTATGGTATCTTGTAAAAGTTCTGTAGTTAGGTTGTGTTTAGGTTGATCCATTTTGAATTAATTTTTGCATATGGTGTGGTGTGGGGATCCAACCTTGTTCTTTTGCATGTGGCTATCTAGTTGCCCCAGACCGTATGTTGAAGAGAATATTTTTCCCCATTGACCAGTCCTGGCACCCTGTGGGAAATTAATTGGCCACAGATGTAAGGGTTTATTTCTGGACTCTCAGTTCTATTCCACAGGCCTATATGTCTGTCTTTATTCCAACATGACACTGTATTTTTTTCTTTTAGGATTTTATTTATTTATTTGTCAGAGAGGGAGAGCACAAGCAGGGGGAGCAGCAGGCAGAGGGAGAAGCAGATCCGTGTTGAGCAGGGAGCCTGATGCGGGACTTGATCCCAGGACCCTGGGAGCCGAAGGCAAACACTTAACCGACTGAGCCACCCAGGTGCCCCACCACACCATATTTATTGCTGTAGCTTTGTGTAGGTGTTGAAATTGAGAACTGTGAGTCTCCTAGCCCTCCTTTTATTCATTTTGACTAGTTTTACAATTTATGTAAATGGAATCATATAACACATACTCATAATATGTTTGTTTTTTTCTACTTGACATTATGTTTGAGAGCTACCTTTTTAGGTTGAGTTTTAAAAAACCCTTTGAGAGGCTCCTGGTTGGCTCAGGGTGCCTAGTTAAACATCTGTCTTCAGCTCACTCGGGGTCCTGGGATCAAGACTCGAATGGGGCTCCCTGCCCAGTGGGGAGCCTGCTTCTCCCTCTGCCTCTCCCCGCCCTTCACTTATGCTCTTTCTCTCCCCCGCCCTTCACTTATGCTCTTTCTCTCTCTCAAATAAATAAATAAATATCTTTTAAAAAACCCCTTTGAATAAATAACACACTGAAATGATTTAAAGCTTTCAAATAGGATGACAAGGTGAAAGTGAAAAGCCAGGCTCTCTCCCAGTAGAGTTCTCCAGCTCCCTTTACAGAGCTGCCCAGCATGACCAGTATACTGAGCACTTCTGGAGAGAAATTTTAGGCACAAAGAGGTCTTGGATTATATACTTCCCCCACCCCTCCGCAGAGAAGGTAGCACACACTACCTAGGAAGAGAGCACTTTACAGACTGAACTTTCTAGTGCTTTCCTTGGCTTATCTTCTCTCCATCCGCATTATCCTTATTCAGTTTATTTTTTAAAGAATCCAGGGCTGTTACTTTGTAGACTGTAACTGCATTTTTCTAGTGTTTCCTCATAATTAGATGTGGCATATGCCCTTTGGGCAGCAATACCCAAGAAGTGATACGGTGCCAGTCTCAGCCTGTCATCTCAGGAAGCCGCTCATGTCCATTTGCCCTATTAGTGGTGAAATAAATTCTGATCACTTGGTTGAGGTGGAGCTTGCCAGGTCTCTCTGTTGCGGAATTATCATGTTTTTTTTTGTAATTAATAAGTCATCTTCGGGGAGATTCTTTGGGGTAAGGTATATCTTGTTGCTCATCAAACGTTCACTTTAAGATTTTGACACCCACCGATGATTTTTGCCTGAATCAGTGATGATTGTGATGATTGGAAAATGGTGTGTATGAATTTTGTTTGCACTGTCCTTGAGCTCTGCCCAACTCAAGAGTCAGGCTAGGTATGTAGTGCCGGGAGGTACCTGTTGCAGGGTTTCTGCATGTCTCTGGCTCCTGGAGTCCTTCCTGCGGTCTCCAGAAGGTTCAGTTCATAGTCCAGGGGAAGAGTGAAGACCCAAGAAGAGAGAGAGATGGGGGACCCAGAATGACAATAGAAGATACAATGAACTCACCTCCTCCTTCTGCTCCAGAGAAATCAGATGGCCATTGATAGGGTTAGTGACATTTTGTGTAGCTTCTGTACCTTGAACCCTCTCATCTCAGAGATCATGTTCCTGGTCTTTGTTCTAAAGCCTCATCAGGTTTTTTAGTTTTTGTCGTGTGTGTGTGTGTGTGTGTGTGTGTGTGTGTGCGCGCGCGTGTATCTGTCTGTGTGTTTACTCTGACAGAGTAACTAGATCTTCAGTTTCGAAACCAAATTTAGACTTTCTGTTCTGGAACCCTAATTTCTTGAGCAAGTCAACCTCTGAAATGAATTCTAGAGTGAAGCGTTCTTAAATGGCTTGACGAGGGTGTATCACTGGGAGCTGAGAGAAGATGTAGCTGGTATGGCATGAGCTTGCTTCTCTACCTTGACTCTTCTCTTCAGGATGATCTTGTCACGGCCTTGGCTTGATTCTGAGGCCTCTGCTGAATCTGGTCTTCTTTGAAGTAGGTGTCTAGCTTTTTGATCCTGAAACTGAATTTGGATTCTAGACTTTTTGGTGGGCTTACTAAAGCAAGATTTTATTTGGAAGGATAACTGAAGTAAAGTAAGATTTTTGGTTGAATGCATGGATGAGAATATTTAATGGCTTCTCTGTGAACCCAGTGCAACTGTGTCTATCATATGTAGCTGCAGTCTTGTTTGGAGACTTTTCTCAGGGGGAGAGTCCTGGAGTCCATACTACAGTGCATACTACATAGCTGGAATGGTCTTGTAAAAATGCAAATCTACTAGTCCTGTGCCCTACCAAAGCTCCTTAGATAGCTATTCAATACCTACAGCATCCCCAACTTTATGCCACCAATCCCTGGGATCTGTGAGTCCATGCAAACACTCTCTAAACACTGTCATTTTGATCTTTATTTAACATAAAATATATGAGACATGAATAATTTATTTGAGGCCAGTATAGCTAATATTACAAACAAAGCCTTGTTGGATTCATCATAGGTTTTGTATCTGTGGATTCTAAAGATAGTTTTTATGTCAGTGGGATCTTCAGAATATTTTGACATTAAAAGAGGACATGGAATATTACTCAGTGATTAAAAGAATTGATTATCTAGCCAAGAAAAGACGTGGAGGAACCTTACAGACGTATTACTAAGTGAAAGGAGCCAATCTGAAAAGGCCACATAATGCCTAATCCCAACTAATATGACATTCCTGAAAAGGCAAAACTATGGAGACAGTAAAAAGATGGGCGGTTTCCAGGGCCTGGCTGATGAGTAGGTGGAGCACAGAGGATTTTAGGGTGGTGAAACTACTGTTTGATATCGTAGTGATGGGCACATGTCACCGTACATCTGTCACAACCCATAGAATGAACACAAGAGAGAGCTATGGACTTTAGGTGATAATGATGGGTCAACATGGGTTCATCCATTGTAACGAATGTGCTACTCTGGTGTGGGAATTTGAGAATAAAGGAGGTTGTGAGTGTGTAGTTGTGGACAGTGGGTAGATGGAAATCTCTGTATCTTCTCAACTTTGCTCCAAACCCAAAACTGCTCTAAAAAAAATGAAGTCTGTTAAAAAGAAAAAAAACAAGAGGAGCCTTATGTAAAAAAAAATGTTGGGAACCGCCTAGCCTTCTCAGTAAACGTCCAAATTCCTTCATGTGCTGGGCCCTCCACAGTTAGGCCTGGGCCCCCTTCTGGCCTCCTTTCTCAGCCTGCTCCCTCCTCCCAGCAAGGGTAGGCTGTGTTCCCACCGCACGGCTCACCTTCTTCCTTGCTTGGTGCCTTCATTTCTCCCTCTCCCACAGCGCTTGTGTTTTCCTCCATCTCTGCCTGCAAATCCTTGGGCTTAACTGAGAGGTCTTGCCCATGACGAGCCTTCCTCAGGCAGAACCGTCACCGCCAAAGCCCTTCACCAGTGCATTTTAGGGTAATGTGCCTGGCAGACACGATGCCGCTAGAAGTCTAGCATCATCACTAATCTGTGATCTATGCTTCTTTTTCTCCAACCAGACTGTTCTTTTATTTAAAGGATCAGCATGACATGGAGTACGTGATGGTTAATTTCACATGTCAGTTTGACTGGGCTCCTGGCTACTCCAGAGCTGGTCAAACAAGATTTCTAGGTGCGTCGGCGCTGTTGTTTCTGGAAGAGATTAACTTTTGCTGGTGAGCTCAGGAGAGCAGATGGCTCTTCCAAGAGTGGGTGCCATTAGAACAAAGACCTGAAAATGTGCAAGTGACCTTGCAACTAGAAGGGTTTTGAAGTGCATTTCCTCAAAGAGGCCCGTATTGTTGCCATGAGGCTCTGAGGAGAGGTTCTGAAGAGAGCTCCGGAAGAGAAAAGGAGAGTGCCAAGAGAAAACATCCATATATTTATATTTTTTTTGATTGACTGATTTATTTGAGGAGCACCTGGGTGGCTCAGTCAGTTAAACACATATGTGCCTTTGGCTCAGGTCACCATCTCAGGGTCCTGATATCGAGCCCCGTGTCAGGTTTCTTACTCAGCAGGGAGTCTACTTCTCCCTCTCCCTCTGCTCTTCCCCCCTGCTTATGTCGCTTGCTCTCTCAAATAAATAAATAAAACCTTTTAAAAAAAGATTTATTTGAGAGAGGGAGAGAGAGAGAGAGCAAGGGAGGGGAGGAGCAGAGGGAGAGGGTGGGGAAGAGGGAGAGAATCTTAAGCAGACTCTGCACTGAGTGAGGACCCTGATGCGGGGCTCGATCCCCAGATCCTGAGATCATGACCTGAGCCAAAATCAAGTCAGACACTTAAGTGACTGAGCCACTCAGGCATTCTGAAAATGTCCATCTTTTTAGAGAATACATAAATGATCAAGTGCAGATTGTTGGTAGAAATAGGATGGGAAAGGCCATTCTGAAAAGGCCTCACATGGGAACGAGGAACATGTTATGTGACAGTAAAGAAAAGGCCGTCCTCATTCTAAACTGGCAGAGAACTCGGCTGAATTGTATTTGTGTTCTAGTGTTTTCTAAAGTATAGGACTTGGGTGCAATGAAATTGGGTATTTAACTGAGGAGATTTCTTAGCAAAGGAGTAGCTTGGTTCTTCGTACTGCTTACAGTAAAGGGCAAGAGAGTAATGAGTTGAAGATGGGTCTGAGATTGTTAAGCAAAAAGAAACCAAAACAAAGATTTGAAAGGTTCTGTCTGTGCTGTGAGAAGGAAGTATGTTGGCACGAGAGCACTGAGGCTATAGCCGAGTGACCCGTTGATAAGGAGAGTAGTGTGATTGCGAACCAGGCATTTAATCTGCCACCTGACAGAAAACAGGAACTGAGATGAGATCATAGCGGCAAAAACACTGTCAGCTGGGAGAAAGGAGCCTGAAGGTAACTTAAGAGTCATCAGAGCCACTGCCTAGCTTCCCACAGAGCAGAGAGCTGTCCGGCAGAGCTCTGGGAGTGTGACCCCCACTTGGCAGAGGGCCTGCGCGTAGGTGGCACCTCACCAAACCATGGGGGTGACACTCCTGCCCTCCTGCCCCCCACCCCCCTGGGAAGTGGCCCTGGAAGGTAGAGCATCTAGCCAAAGAGGATTGCTTTCCAGCCTTCAGATCTCATGGAGTTTGTCCTGTGGGTTTTGGACTTGCTTGAGACCTGCTATCCCTTCCTTCTTCCCTGTTCCTCCCGTTTGGAAAGAGAATGTCTGTCCGGTGCCCTCCCCACCAGTGTATTTGGGAAGCCTGTCACTTGCTTGGGTTCACAGGGTCACGGTGGAGAGCAGTCCGCCTCAGGAGGGAGCTTACCCAGATCTGACTGAGGGGACAGAGGAGACCGTGAGTTCTTCCAAAGAGCTGACGCTGGAATGAATGAGTTTGGGGGTTGCCGGGATGAATGAATGTATTTGGGGGGTCAGGGTGTATAGAGGGCTATACACCGAATATTTATGTCCTCAATTTTTATATGTTGAAACTTAATCTCCAGTTGTAATTGAGTGAGGAAGTGGTTAGGTCATAAGGGTGGAGCCCTCTTTTCAGTGCTCTTCTAAGAAGAGACAGGAGAGCTTGTTTTCTCTTCGCCCACAGCTGAGACACACAGCTGAGATGTGGCCCTGTTTTAAGAGATGGGGCCATGGAGGCCCAGCTGGCCTAGGTTTGCTTCCTGGCTCGGGAGCATGCCAGAGGTGAGGAGGGAACAGAGGTTTGTTTCCTGCATGACGTTCTTCTATTCCATCCAGCTGCTTCCTTCGAGCCGGGCTGGACCTCTTTTCCCAGCACTGGGCATGCCCTCGAGAAGTTGGGTCAGGGGCTAGTGGTGGGGATCTTAGGCCACTGCAACTCATATGGTCCCCTCATATCAGAGGACAAATGCTTTATTTCCTCTATGGCAGTCCCGTTTCCCCTTTTCTCCTCCGGCTGCTCTTGGTCCTGTGTACCCCTGCGTAAGGACTGTCATCCCTCTGGCCTCGTATCATCCTCAGTGAAATGGGCTAGGTCTGATCTGCCCACCTCAGTGAAAGCATCCAATGTAGCCTGGGTTTATATGTCGAGGCTGTCCTCCAGGGCCGCCCACACGCTGTGTCCTCTGAGAATAAGCCACCTGCCTAAGCTATTTTCAGACACAGCTGCAGTTGAATAAATCATGATCCGGAAGAGAATGGCACTGTGAGCTGGGAGCTTGAGAGGGCTGGGGGCGCAACCAACCCTCCTGCCTGCACTGCTCCGCTCCTCTGCTCCCAGCCAGCCGGGCTTCTCTTCTGCAGGAGGCTTTCCCCAAGTGACTCCACGTGTCTCCACTCTGAGCGACTTGACCCAGTGCCCTTTCACTCACTTAAAAAAGAATTCCAACAGTTGAGTACCTGCCTGGGATGTGGTCGGGTGCAGGATGGCGGGGGCGGGGGCGGGGGGGGGGAGTGAAAAGGTGTGGTTTTTCTTCTCCAGCTGGTCATCCTCCGTGGGGATTTGAAGGCCAGAGCATGGCCACACAGAGGAAAGCAGTACACATGGTAAGATGAATGCCAGAGTGCGAAAGGGAAGCAGCACATGGGTGCTGGGAAGATAGAGAAGCTAGCAGTGGGCGGAGGTGCTGGTCTGGGCTTTTCCCGCGTATCTTCTTTCCTTTCCATTTTCCTTTCCTCCTCTGATCTCTCAGGCATGCTTTTCTGTATCAGATACTCTGCTAGGTGCCGGGAAATATGGTTGCACTGACTTTTTTCTTTTTAAAGATTCTATTCATTTATTTGAGAGAGAGAGAAAGAGGAGGAGGAGGAGGTGCAGAGGTGGTGGGAGAAGCAGGCTCCCCGCTGAGCACAGAGCCTGATGCAAGGCTCTATCCTAGGACCCCGAGATCATGCCTAACTGACTGAGCCACCCAGGTGCCTCCAGATGCACTGATTTTAGTTAATTAACTCAGATATGCAAGAAATGATGCATTTATTTTTCTGGCTCCTTTCTGCTGGGTTGGTGGGAAATGCATCTTTGTCCTCTTGGAGCCTCTTGAGTCAAGGTCATGCAAAGGCCCAGGTCACATGTGGAGCCTCGGAGGCCAGGCCTGTTGGCAGCTGTCATTCTGCTCCCCGTGCTGCTGAGGCTCCCTCAGGCCTGCTCTGCTGGGTCCCTGGGATTCAGGCTCAGCGTCCAGGAGTCCCATGCCTGGCCACCTGCGGGGGGCTACTGGGGGGTGGGATGTGGTTCTTCCCCCTTCCCTCTCTGGCTCAGGGGAACCTCTTTTAAGTTTAGAAGACTGTCTGTTTCTCTAAGGACACCTAGCATACTCAGTCAGGGATAAACAGAGGCAGGAAGAAAAATGTATGAATATTATGGGCTGGGTTGTATCCCCTCAAAATTCGTCTGTTGAAGTCTTTACCTTTAGTGTCTTAGAATGGCTTTAAAGAGGTAACTAAGTTAAAATGAAGTCTTTGGGGTGGGTCCTAATCCGGTATGCCTAATATGCTCACAAGAAGAGGCTTGGACCTAATGCACAAACAGAAGACCATGTGGAAACACCGAAAGCATATGGCCATCTCCAAGGCAGGAGAGCGGCCTTTGAAGAAACCAACCCTCCTGCTGTTTGACCTTGGACTTCCAGCCTGCCGAACTGGGAGAAAGTAGAGGCACCTGAGTGGCTCACTCAGTTAAGCATCTTTCCTTTCCCTTGATCTCAGCTCAGGCCTGGATATCAAGGTCGGAAGTTCAAGCCCTGAGTTGGGCTCCACCAGGCTCATGGAGCCTACTTAAAAAAAACAAAACAAAACTGTAAGAAAACAAATTTCTTGGGATGCCTGGGTGGCTCAGTGGGTTAAAGCCTCTACCTTCGGCTCAGGTCTTGATCTTGGGGTCCTGGGATTGAGGCCAGCATTGGGCTCTCTGCTCAGCTGGGAGCCTGCTTCCCCCTCTCTCTCTGCCTGCTTCTCTGCCTATTTGTGTATTTCTGATCTCTCTCTCTGTCAAATAAATAAATAAAATCTTTTTTTTTAAAAAAAGAAGAAAACAAATTTCTGTTCTTTAAGCTACTCAGTAACATTTTATAATGGCAGTGCTAGCAAACCAATACAGCAAGGATATGTGTTTGGTTCCTGTAACAGAGGAACCCAAAATACAGTGGTTTACACGAGATGAACGTTAATTTGGATGTCATGCACCACTTTGAACGTGGGCTTCGCAGCCGGCATAGGGCTGGGGAGTCACACTTCTGACCTTCTGCTCTCTCACCCACTGGGATGTTGTTGTTATCTTCGTGATCCTGGAGAGTTCCCCATTATGTCCCTAGGTCTACATCTGGCCAGTGGGAAGGGGAAAAAGGGGAGGGGAGAAGAGTGCCCTCTTCCTTTTAAGGGCAAGAAATGGAAGGTGGAGACATCACTTTTTAAATTTTTTTAAAGTACACCTGAATTTTTTAAAAAAGATTTTATTTATGAGAGAGAGAGAGAGAGAGAGCGAGAGAGCGAGCGAGCACACATGAACAGGGGGGAAGAGGGAGAAACAGACTCTCTCCTGATCTGGGAACCGGATGTGGGGCGTGATCCCAGGACTGTGGGACCATCACCTGAGCCAAAGGCAGACCACCCAGGTCCCCAGAGGTCTCACTTCTGCTCACACGTTCATGCACTGAATTGGGTCACCTGGCTACATGTAATCACAAGGGGGTGGCAGATATCTTTACTCTGGATGTGTGTGTGCACGGTTGAACCTTGAAGGTTCAGATACTAAGGAAAAGAGGGTACTGACTACTGGGGGACAGCCAGCAGTCTCTGCCCTCCCAGAAGCAAAGAAAAACAGGAATTACCAATCTACTAGAATAGAGGAAAGAGAAAGGGAAAATGGCAAGGAGGATCTGAAAAAATTAATATCAAAAATTGCCCACCACATGGAGAAGAGACCTGTGCGGGGTCTGCCCTCACGTTGCTTCCAAGTGCTCACCATCTCTAGAGATCAGTCTTTAAAAATGAGCAATTAGGACACAGCATGACAATATACAATGACAATGAAGTGGACATTATTAGAATTACAACCCACACTGGATGTCAGGTAGGGCAAAAGAGAGCCAAATAAGAGGTGGAAAGGTAGAAAGTGAATTGAGAGAATTCTTAGAACAGGATGCCCAGCATTTGAAATCATTTGTTCTGTAACCTAGCTCCTACAAACCTTGAGTCACATCTACTAACATATAAAGGCCTGTATGTGTGTGTGTGTGTGTGTGTGTGTGTGTGTGTGTGTGGGACGGTCACATCTGGATCATTTTTATACAGGGCGGGGAGGACAATGCACCTGTTTGTTGAACACATCAGGGGAAGTGGGGCTGAATCAAAGGTGGCGAGAGAAACCAGTATCGCCCATCCCCTATAGAATTCCAGAGAGCCTGGGGTGGAGGTGGGAATGGGATTTCAGCCAATTTTGTTGAATTTCAAAGCTCAAGGCCCTGTCTGAATTACAACCATTGTGGTGGAAACCAGTTTAAATATGCTTCTAGAGCATATTTCCCTCTGCCCAGGGGAGTCAAAGTATTACAGAGAGGGGACCCTTAGGCTCGCCTTAAAGGAGGAGAGAGGACTAGCTAGTCTTGGGAAGGGATCTTGTTAGGAGGCACTGGGAAGGCTTTAAGCAGGGGTCCCGTCATTGCTTCTGGCCTTTCAGAACATGAGGAGGACTGGAGTCTGCTCTCTGGGTGTGTCTTGGTCTCTCCTCGGCTCACTAAAGACACCTGTGTCTGTTTTGGAGGATCCTCTCCCCGATCTGCCCTCCCGGTGATGGCTGCCTCTGCTCCGGGTTGGGCTTGTGAAGCAAAACAGCACCGGGGAAGGGAGAGAGGGGGAAGAAGGAGACAGAGAAGCCAGGATGGTGAGGTATGCTGGGAAGGGGTGGGATTCACTCCTGGGAGATGTTGGGATGTGCAAGGAGGCTTTCTGAATAGTACCCCTCTTCCTTGTCTAAATCTTGGAACAGTGAAAATGAAGATGGGGTGTTGGGCCAATGGAGATGGATACTCACAGTATGAAGGAGCTGTTGTCAGAGATTGTGACCTTTTTTTTTTTTTTTTTTTTTTTTTTTAGATTTTATTTATTTGACAGAAACACAGCGAGAGAGGGAACACAAGCAGGGGGAGTGAGAGAGGGAGAAGCAGGCTTCCCGCCGAGCAGGGAGCCCGATGTGGGACTTGATTCCGGGTCTCTGGGTTCATGACCTGAGCCGAAGGCAGTCCCTTAACCAACTGAGCCACCTAGGCGCCCCTGACTTTTTTTTTTTTTTTTAAGATTTAAGTATTTATTTTACAGAGAGAAAGAGAGAGCACGTGCATGTGCCCAAGTAGGGGAGGAGCAGAGGGAGAGAGACTCTTCACGCAGATTCCCCATTGAGAACAGAGCCCAAGGTGGAGCTTGTCCTCATGACTTATGAGATCATGACCCATGAGATCATGATCCAAGCCAAAACCAAGAGTCAGATGCCTAGGTGTCCCAGAGATTGTGACTTTCCTGTGTGGGCTTCATAATACAAATTGCGGAGGAAGACTTGTCCATTTCTGCACCCAGTCGCAGGCAGTGCTGGGCAGATCCTTTGTAAGACTTCCAGCATGGAGGATGGAGGAGGAGTTCAACCTGTGAAAGCGGTTCAATTTGAGGAGAACGGGAAGAGGAAATATCAGGGTCACACCTGCCACGTTTGCCTTCCCAAATCACCAGTCAAATTCCTCCGTCTCTGTTGGGGTGGAGTGTGTGAGAGTGAAGAAGGGGGCCCGGAGGGTGGTGTTGTGAGACCCCCTTTCACATGGAAGGAGATTTGGGATGGGGAAGAGGTGTTACATTCCCCGGGGTTCTCTTATTGATGCTTTGGCCTTAACCATTAAGCCTCTGATCAGCCAAGAGGAGGTTTGTCCCCTCTGGAGAGTTGTTCCACAGTCTCACTCATCTTTGTATTGCCAGCACTTAGCACCATGCCTGGAAAATGGTAGCCACTCAGTGTATATTTTTTGAAGGATAGAAGAGAGGAAGAAAGGCAGCCATTCCTCAGAGAAGGAGCAGAATCGGGAGACCTCAGCCTGGTCATCCATTGCCTCACAGTGAACCTGTAGCGGATTTAATCCCTGCAGGTGCAGGGAAGAAGCACCTGTCTTTCTTCAGGATCCTGAGGGAAGTAGACACGCCCTTTTCCTTTGTTACTTCCCCATGTTCTCCAAGGTACAAACCAATTTAGTAGGTTGTGACCATAAATAAAAAAACAAAACAGACTATTACAGTACAAGATAGAATGATACTGATATATGAAAGCACATCATATATAATAAGGTGGGGGTTGCTTTATGAATATTGGTGTGTGTGTGTGTGTGTGTGTGTGTGTGTGTATTTGTACTGGTTATGTATTTTACTATAAATTACAGTAAAAAATTTCAAAAAAAACCTTGACTTCCACCATTTAGCAAAACTGCAACTTCCCCCTCTTTTCCTGTAAGGAAGTGAATTCAAATAGTGGGGTCTATTTAATGGAGGGATGAGGAAAGAGGAGGGCAGCTGGGGCTCAAAATGACTAGCTTGCTGGTCAATTCCTTGGGGCTTATGGCTCAAGAGCCTTTACTGGGAGGCATTTTTTGCAGTGAGTGTCTGATGGGAAGAAGTAAAACAGAGAACTTGACTTCAGCAACTGGCTGTCACTATGCCTCTGTACCCTTGTGAAAGCAGGAAACCCATCAAGAGCTTGATTTTCCATCTTCCCTGTGTATGGAACTGGTGCATGAAATCTTGCTGCCGGTTGTCACAGTGAACATTACAGTATTAATGCTATCCGTGCTCTTAACGAGCCTGGGAATGTACTGAGTTCTTTACAACTCGGAAAGCTTTTCCCACCTGTCGTTCCATTTAATTCTGCAATGACCCTGGGGGCAGTCGGTCAGGTAAGGTTATATTTTATTTTAGGTTATATTTATAAGATTATATTTTATTTTAGAGGAAACAGGTGCAGACCAGGCTCTCACAGTTCCAAAATTTTTTATTATTGCTGACCAGGACTCAGATACTTGTACACCAGTACTCATTGCGGTATTGACAGTAGCCAGAAAGTACAAACAACGCAAGCGTCCAACAACTGATGAATGAATAAATAACATGTAGTATATACATGAAATGGGATATTATTCTGCTATCAAAGGAGCTTTGCTACATGTCACAGAATGGATAAACCTCGAAAACATTATGCAAACTGAAGGAAACAAGACCTGAAAGACAAATATTCTATGATTCCACTTAATATGAAATATCTAGGGGCACCTGGGTGCCTCAGTAGGTTAAGTGTCCAACTCTTGGTTTTGGCTCAGGTCATGGTTTCAGGGTCAGGAGACTTGAACCCCACGTTGGACTCCATGCTGACTGTGGAGCCTGCTTGAGATTCTCTCCCTCTGCCCCCCTTCATCCCCCTTCTTGTACACATTCTCCCTCTCAAAAAAATGTATTCTATATCATATTCTATATATTATAAATATATTTATAATTCAGATTTATATGTCTAATATATACTATATATCTAAAATATGTTATTTATATATTTAAAAATATATTTATATATAAAATATATTTAATATATATAAAATATATACTTTTATTTTATACTTATATTGTAAATATATTTATATTATGTAATATATATGTATGTGATATATATGGCATAAAATATATAAATATATTATATAAAAAGTATGTAAAATATATAATATTATTTATCTATCAAGAAGCAAATTCTTAGACAGAAATTAGATTACCAGAGTCTGGAGGAGGGAGAAGTGGGGTGTTGTTACTTAATGGGTTCAGATGTTCTGTTTGGGGTCATGAAAAATTTTGGAGATGGATAGTGGTGATGGATGTATAACATTGGGGCTGTAGTTAATATCCCCGAATTGTACACTAAAAATGGTTAAAATGGCAAATTTTATATTATATATATGTGTATATATATATATTTTAAAGATTTTATTTATTTATTTGACAGAGAGAGACACAGCCAGAGAGGGAACACAAGCAGGGGGAGTGAGAGAGGGGGAAGCAGGCTTCCCACTGAGCAGGGAACCCGATGTGGGACTCGATCCCAGGACTCTGGGATCATGACCTGAGCTGAAGGCAGACGCCTAACGACTGAGCCACCCAGGTGCCCCAGTTATATGTATTTTTACCACAATAAAAGTACATTTAAAAAAAAGGATCAGAGGCATAAATATAAAGCCTCAATCTATGAAACTTGAAGAAGAAAACTAAAAACATTTTTTTGTCCTTGTGGTTACACAAATTGTTCTTGGATATAACACCAAAAGTATGAACCATCAAAGAAAAAAATTAATAAATTGCACTTCATCAAAATGAAAAACTTCTGCTCTTTGAAGGAAAATGCCAGTAGTGCCCATCTACCAATGACACATATGATGAAACAGTCGTTGGCAATGAGAAGGAACAAAGTACTCATGCGTGTCCCAACATGGAAAACCCTTGAAAGCATTATGTGCAATGAAAGAAGCCAGTCACAAAGGGTCATGTATTGGCTAATTCCCTTTCTGCTAGATATAAATAGGCTGATTTATATGGATTAGTGGTTGCTTAGGGCTGGGGCAAGGGAGGGAAAATGGGATTTACCACTAATGACTATGGGTTTTGTCGTACAAGGGACATCAATGCCCTGAAATTGTGGTGATAGCTGCACAGCCCTGAAACACACTGAACTGTATACTGTAAATGAGCAAATTGGATGATACGTGAATTATACCGCAATAACGCTTAGGAGGTGAGAAGATAGCCACAGACTGGGACACAATATCTGCAAATCACTTACCCGATGAAGAACTTGTATCTAGAATCTAAAACTCTTAAACACAGAAACAAGAAAAGAAATAGCCCATTAAAAAAAATGTGCAGAAGATTTCAACAATTGTTTCCCCAAAGAAGATGTATAGGTAACAAACATAAGATGCTTGGTACCATTGATCACTGTGTAGGTGCAAGCTAAAACCACGGTGAGATACCATGCAAACCTATTAGAGCAGCAAAAAACTAAACAAAACACAAGTTCTGGTAAGGGTGCAGAGCAGCGCAAAATATCCTACATTGCTGATGGGAGCGTGAAATGGTAGAGCTGCTTTGGAAAACAATTCGGCAGTTTTATAAAGTTCAGTGTACACTTACCATAGAATGCAAGAATTCCACCGCTAAGTATGTACCTAAGTGAGATAAAAAAAAAACCCTTAGGTTCACCTATTGTAAACGATGGGCTTTGGGTGATGATGGTGTTTCACTGCGGGTTTATAAGTTGTAACAAACGTATGAGTGTGGGGGGCATGTTGCTCCTGGGGGAGGCTGTGTGGGGGGGGCAGGAGGTATATTATATGAGAAATTTCTGCATTTTCTGCTCAGTTTTGCTGTGAACCTTTTTAAAACTGCTCTTAAAGTCTTAAAAAAAACCCCACCAACTTATGTTCACAGAAAACCCTTTATATGACTGTTTTTCTTATTGTTGTTTTTGTTTGTTTGTTTTTTAGAGAGGGGGGGTGGGGAGGAGCAGAGGGAAAGGGAGAGAAAATCTTAAGCAGACTCCATGCCCAGTGTGGAGCCCAACTTGGGCTCGATCTCACAATCCTGAGATCATGACCCCAGCTGAAATCAAGAGTCGAATGCTTAATGACTAAACCACCCAAGCGCCCCTTTATGTGATTGTTGATCCTGGCTCTATTTTGTGATTGCCCTAAGCTGGAAACAATCCAGTGGTCCCTCAAGTAAGAAAACAAACCAATGTGTGAGCCAAATATGGACACGCCCATACGATGGGATAGTACTGGGTACTAAAAAGACAAGAATTGCTAATATAGGCAACAATATGGGTTAGTCTGACAAAGGAAAGAAGCCCTTCTCAAATAGCTATGATGACTTTTTATGACATTTTGTAAAAGGCAAAGCTCTGGGGACGGACAGAGAACAGATACTGATTGCCAGGGGTTTTCCAGGCACCAGACTGACCACAAAGAGGACTGACAAGTTTTTGGATAAAAATGCTCTGTCTTGGTTATGGTATGACTGCATATGTTTTCAGGATATATAGAATGTTATTCCTAGAATGGGTGAATGTAAATTTTACCTCCGTAGACCTGACTTAAAACAGGTTCATCAAAAGACAAGGCAATGCATACATGTTCATAGCAGCACTATTCACAATTGCTAAAGGTGGTAATAGCCCAAGTATCCATCAGTGGATGAATGGATAAACAAAATGTGGTGTATCTTAAGATGGAAAATGGGTGAACCGAAGTATGCTCAACATGGATAAATTTAAGTAAAAAAAAAAAAAAAAGCAGGTCACAAAGACTACATACAATATGATACCCTTTTTGTAAAATCCAGAACCAAACAAAACTGAAGAGTATATTTTTATCCATATTTGCAATAAAAAATCAAAGGAAATGCACAGAATTCAGATTAGGGTTGCTTTTGGTAGGAGTAAGGGGCGTCAGAAGGATGCAGTGGGGAGGAGCTCAGAGGTCAGTATTATTTACTGGGAACAGTCTGGTTCTTGGGTAACAGGCAAATGGCAATAATACCTATTATTACAATAAACAAAGAGGGATGCATGAATCAGTATTATGAAACGAGATTATCACTAATTCAATCTTACCTGATTCTCCTACAAAACCCAAACACTTCACTAGGGGATGTGGCTTAGAAGTGCGGGCACATTTGACTTGGTGTTTTTCATCCCCAGTCGATAGGCACCTGCAGGATATAGTGAGGGCGGCTTTACAGAGAGTCCCTTTTGTAGACCCACCTTCAGTAAAGCCATGGGGAGGAGGGAGGCAGGGACCAGCATGACTCCCTAGACGCGGATTCTCCCTGTGGAAGCGCAGGACCTGGGGAGTGGGGGTGAGTTTCCTCTCTGCCACCCCTGTGCTCCAGAGCCTCAGAGAGCTCTCTCTTCCAGCTCATTCTACCCTCTAAACCAAGCTTCCTGGAAATCTCTCCATTTTACCCCAGAGATTTCTTTTTCTAGTCGCTTTAGAGCAGTTTTATGTTCACAGCAAAATTGAGCAGGAGGAGGAGAGATGTCCCATATACCTCCTGCCTCCCATGCCCACACGCACAGCCTCTCCCATTACCAACATCCCCCAGCAGAGTGGTATGTGTGTTATAATAATGACACATCATTGTCACCTAGTCTATAGTTTGCATTAGGGCTCACTTTTGCTGGCGCATATCCTGTGGGTTTTGACAAGCGCCCTGACATATATCTACCATTATAGTATCGTGTGTAATAACTTCACTGCCCTAATGATGGTCTGTGCTGTCTATTCACCCCCATCCTTGCCCCCATAACCACTCATCTTTTTACTGTCTCCATAGTTTTGCTTTTGACCTTAGGTGGTCTTGTAGTTGGGATCATACCAATTGTAGCCTTTTTAGATTGACTTCTTTAACTTAGCAGTGTGCGTCTACATTTCCTCCATGTCTTTTCATGGCTTGATAGCTTATTTCTTTTTAGTGCTGAGTAATATTCCATTGCCTGAATGTGCCAAAATTTAGTTACCGACTCATGTACTGGTGGACATCTTGGATGCTTCCAAATTTTGGCAATTATGAATAAAGCTGCTGTAAACATCCATGTGCAAGTTTTGGTGTGGACGCAAGTTTCTAGCTCCTTTGGGTAAATACCAAGGAGCGTAACTGCTGGATCTTTTGGTAAGAATATGTTTCATTTTTTAAGAAACTGCCAAACTGTCTTATGTAGTGGCTGCACCATTTTGCATTTCCCAGAATTTGGCCTTGTCAGCGTTCTGGACTTTGGCCATTCTACTAGGTGTGTAGTGGTATCTCACTGTTGTTTCAGTGTGCATTTCCCTGATGACATATGATGTGGAGCATCTTGTCATGTGCTCATTTGCTGTCTGCACATCTTTGGTGAGGCGTCTGTTAGGATCTTTGGCCCATTATCTAATTGTTGTTTGTTTTAGTATTGTTGCATTTTAGGAATTCTTTGCATGTTTTGGATAACAGCCCTTTATCAGATGTGTTTTGGCAAATATTTTCTTCCCATCTATGGCTTGTCTTCTTATTCTCTTGACATTGTCTTTTTGCAGAGCAGATGGTTTTTAATTTTAATGCAGTCCAGCTTTCAATTATTTCTTTCACAGATCACACCTTTGGTATTGTATCTAAAAAGTCATTCAGGTGACTTTTCTTTAGATGACCTTTCAGTATTTCCTACCTTGTGGGAATAACTTGTGATCGTCTAGTCAGCATTGGATTCTTGGTTTCTCATCCTTCTTGAGCTTATACTGGTTGGTTCTGAAGTTAACACAAAGGATGCAAATCTCATAGCACATCATGGTAGAACCACAGCATAGCACCTGTGTGAATGGTCCAATGTAGCCAGTTGCCCCCAGCGTGGAGCAGATCACTTATTCTTCAGCTGAGCACCAGACAAGGTAATTGGCCTATATTTGAAAGATGTTCACTTTTAAATGTCACAGTAATGCTCAGCTCAGCAGAATACCCAGACTGTGAGAGGCACACAAAGAGAGCAGATTCAGGTCTCCGGCCTCACAGACTCCCTGCGGGGCAAAGTCTTATCGGATGGGACAGTGAGCGTAATTGCCCACACTATTTAATTTGGCACTTTGCCCTCCGGTGGAGCTAAGATTTGAGTTTATGTAAGTGCTTACATGATTAACTCTCTTGTATTTACCTTTGGAGTTTTTGTCTATGACTATACACCAGTTTCCTCTCTGAGGAACATGGTAAGAATGTCTCTGAGGAGCTTTTTGCAGGTGGGCCTGTCCTCTTCCTGAAGGTATAGATCAGAAGCTGGAACAGAAAATGAAAGCAATGGCAGGGACTAGGTCAGTATGCTCTCAAGACACATGGGAGATCCTGGGTGGACCGAAGTGGGATGGAGGCGGAAGTCAGAGAGGAAAGGGAAGAGTAAGGGAGAGGCTGTGTCCAGGTCACCAGGAGAAAAAATGGGTGGTTAACAGCACCAGTGATGCCCAGGCCAAGAGGCTGGGACAGTTCCCGGGTTTGGCGACCAGGAGGTCACTGATGAACACAGCAGGGGAAGTTTTAGTATATCAGTGGGGACCGAACACAGCAAAGTGGGAGTGAGTCAATGGGAACCGTGAACAGGTTATTTCCTGGAGAGGTTAGGTTAAGAAGGAGAACAGAGTGGTATGGGACAGCAGTGACAAGCAAAGGAGAGGAAGACCTGAGTCCTTCTCTGCTTGGCCCCTTGAATGGTACCTTAACACTGAAGGATTGAATGAATAAACATCCAAAGGTCTGATGGTGAAGGGAAGGAGCCAGTGGAAAATATTACAGATGGGGCAGGAGTTTAAAGCTGGCAAGGGCTAGCATTTCAGAAGACAAACTGTGGGAGTTATAGTCTCATCCAGTGTCTGGGTCTTTAGAGCTGGGAGGTCCCGGGTGGGGTTGGATGGGAACGCCAGAGACTGAGCTGTAATCAAGGAGGACTGCCTGTGAGTGGGAGCTGAGTGGAGTGTCGTCAGTGGATCGAGGGACTGGGGCTTGAGGGCAGAACAGGGATAAGGGTCCTTGGGGAGACAATCTGGAGGTACAGGTTAGGGTGAGAGGTCAGGACATGGGAGATGAAGACTGAGGGGGTATTAGAGGTGTGAAGTTGAGCAGCTGCCTGCTGGGAGTGGCGGGAGGGCTTCATGGAGCAGCGTCTTCCCAGAGCTACCTCCTTGCAGGACTAGCCTCAGGCTTCCTTGCCTGGAATCTCTTGTGGTGAGTTTTGCTAAAACCAGGGATTGATAAGCCGTAGCACCTATGCCGTCTACACAGGGTTTGGGGCCAAATTGTATCTCTTGCCCTTCCCTTCCACCATCAGAGATGAGACCGGCTGCTGAGAAGGTCTGCACAAGGACTAGGACACTTTTGAGTGAGAGGAGATTTAATTATGACAGGAGAACAGGTATAAACTGGAACTGTCCCAGGAAAACTGGAACGTATATGGTCATGTCCTTCTTCTAACCCCCTCTATCAGGTTCTCTCATAAAAGCTAGATTTGAAGCTCAGGAAAGGAATGAGGACATGGATAACAGGCAAGCCAGGAAACCACATCAGACTCGGTGGCCCCTTGCCAATCCAACATGGCCCAGCGGAGTCAAACTCCACTGCGTCCTGCTAGCGACAGAGGAGCAAGGTGGGGGGAGGGGTTTCTGTTGCATTCATCCACTTAGGGAACGAAGCAGGAGGTGGAGGAAGCCTGTGGAATAGTTCCTTCTTTAACAGCACCCGGTGTGGGGCCCATTTCCCTCCACCTGCAGTGTGTGTGAATTACGGTTTATTCTTTTTTTTATTCTCATATTTTTAATTGAGTTATAGAACTGCATATTATTATTGTATATTTGCTTTTCTTTTTTTCTTTTTTTTTTATTGTTACTTAAATTTTTTTTTCCAGTGTTCCAAGATTCATTCCCCATTCCCCACACCCAGTGCTCCACGCAATAGGTGTCCCCAGTACCCACCACCAGGCTCTCCCATCCCTCCACCCCCCTCCCTCCAAGTCCCTCAGTTTGTTTCTGTGTCCAAAGTCTCTGTTGTTTCATTTCTCTCCCTGGATCACCCTACTTCCCATTTACTTTCCTTCTCCCACTGTCCTCCAGGTTACCCCTCATGCACTGCAAGTAAGTGAAACCATGTGATACTTGACTTTATCTACTTGGCTTATTTCACTCAGCATAATCTCTTCCAGTCCAGTCCATGTTGCTACAAAAGTTGGATATTCTTTTCCCACCACCTTGCAAAAGTTGGCCTCAGAAAATAGGCCTGCACCGCCGGCATCATAGGTTGAGAGGAAGGAGCGAGGATCACAATGTTTAAACAATCCAAATAATAAAAAATTATGCAAGGATGTGGGGAAATTTGTACCCCTGCAGTAGGAATGCAAACTGGTGCCACCACTATGGAAAACAACATGGAGGTTCCTCAAAAGATTAAAAGTAGATGTTGTCTGACCCAACAATCCCACTCCTTCATTTTCCAGAGGAAATGAAAACAGGGTCTGAAACAGACTTGTGCTCCCCTGTCATTTCACCATTACTCACAGTAACCAAGGTGTGGAGACACTTAAGTGTCCCATCACAATGAAAATGTGTGTGTTTTTTTTTAAAGATTTTATTTATTTGACAGAGAGAAACACAGCCAGAGAGGAAACACAAGCAGGGGGAGTGAGAGAGGGAGAAGCAGGCTTCCTACCGAGCAGGAAGCCCAATGTGGGACTTGAACCCGGGTCTCCGGGATCATGACCTGAGCTGAAGGCAGTCGCTTAACCAACTGAGCCACCCAGGCGCCCCAAAATGTGTTTTGTGTAAAGAATGGAGTATTACCCAGCCCTTATGTGGATGAACCTGGAGGAAGTTGTGCTAAGTGAACTAAGCCAGTCATGTGATTCCACGTGATTCCACGTAATATGAGGTGTCGGAAGTAGTCAGACTCATAGGAAGGGGTTGAATGGTGGCTTCCTGGGACTGAGGGGAGAAGGAAATGGGGTTACTAATCAAGGAACATAAAATTTCAGTTATGTGGGGTGAATAGTTCTAGAGAGCTGTGGTATGGAGCTGACAACAATATAGTCAGTAATACTGTGTGCTCAGAATTGTGCAACTAAAATTTAAAAAATGTATGCAAGAAAAAAAAAAGACTGGAAAGAGACACAGAAATGCCAACAATGAGTCCTCTGGTTTGTAGGCCTTTGGGTGATTTAAAATATGTCTACTTTTAAGTGCTTTCTAATTCTAAACAAATAAGTATTCTTATCTTCTTTAAAGATTTATTTATTTGAGAGAGAGAGAGAGAGAGAGAGAGAGAGAGAGAGAAAATGTGAGTGGTGGGGGAGGGGCAAAGGGAGAGGGAGAAGGAGAGACTCTGAGCCTGGAGCCTGACCCAGGGCTCGATCTCACAACCCTGAGATCATGACCTGAGCCGAAATCAGGAGTCAGATGCTTAACTGACTAAGCCACCTACGCGCCTCTAATGACTAATTTTTATGTTGGAAAAAATTTTTTCTGCTGAGTTTCCAGCATTTATTACCATTGACTAGTCTAAGCTCCTGTAAGTGGCTTACAAATGCACCCTCTCCTGCTGAATTGTACCCACTTTTCCAGAAGGATATTTCCCTGTGTTACTCACAGGGCTGCCACTGCCGTATGTCTTCATCATCTTTGTCACCTCAACACCTAGCAGAGAGCAGGTGGTCCGGGCGTGTTTGCTGAGAGAAAGCTCAGTGCACAGCTCTTGCATACATTGTTGGCAACCCAGACAGTCTAGATGAGTATATCCTTCATCTCTTAGAGGAGAATATTTGGGGAAGTGCCCCCTGTCCCCAGGAGCTCTCTGTGTGTTGCAAATGACAGAAAACCTGTCTCAACTTGTCCCAGCGGGGGCACAGAAATTAGTGGGAGATTTCTGGTGCCGGGGAAAGCAAGCCCAGGGTGCTTCCTGGTGGGTTCTTTGAGTGGGCACGGATGGCAGAGCTGGAATAGCACAGAGGACAAACTTGAAGGTTAGTTGGGGAAAAAAAATTGGACATTTAATTAATTCACACATTTATTTATTCAGTGGTATTTAAAAGACCCACTCTGTGCCACATGTTGAGAAACCAGTCATTATCAGGCTTCCTGTTCCTGCCTCTGCCAACTGCTTGTCATGTGAACTTAGATCATGTCTCCTCTGGGCCTTAGTTTCCTCATCTGTAAGACTGAGGGTGTTGGGTTTGTGCGTAGGGCCCCAACTCCTCGGGGCCAGACAGGAACTGCTAAGTGATTGAAGCAGGCAGATCGGTCAGTAGGGCAGGGTTGTTCTGTGGTGACCCTTAGCAGAGGGGACAGGTGGTGTTGGTGGGGGGAGGTGCGGCACTTCTGGCTGAGGCTGAAAAAGAAAACAACAAGGCAAATTGCTAGATTAATAAATACACGCAGACCTGGGCTTATCTGGCAACAGGGTGTCCTCTTTTCCATCCCCTCTGGAAGTGCTTTGTACTCCTCCTTCCTTCCACATCCTCTACATGCTGTCCAGGGGCCAGCCAGCTGAACCAGTCTCTGCCCGTGCATAATGGCGGGAGGGATATTGGCAAGGTGTTGTCCAAAGTGATTTGACCCTTTAGGAATAGTGCGGAAGGGAGGAATTCCCAAAGAAGGGAAGCTACTTCACCTTCATCCATCTGTCTGTCCATCTGTTTATCCATCCATCCACCCACCCATGCAGTCAGCCATGCAGCTTTGCAAATTGTTGAATGTCCATTTATGCTTCACGCTGTGCTAGGCACTGTGGGCCCTTTCCTCAGTTAGTAACTCTTGTGCTCAGAGGTCCCCAGCTGCTGCTGCTTAGAATACAGATTCGCTTGGTAACTGGTCAAACCCATGGGAGAAAGGTGTTTTTTTTTTTTTTTTTCTATAGTACATCCTGAGAGCTCTTTCGTTAATACCCCAGATGCATCTTTTAATCAGGAGCTCAGCACTTAAAGGAGCATTCAGGTCATCAGTTCCTTATCTAAACACTCAATAATTTAAGGAGTCTTCCAGCTTGCAGTTCCTCCTTAATATATTATAAAGGCAAATTTTCTACATTTCTCAGGCCCTCCGGAACCGTCAGCCTGTGGGCATGGGGCCCATAGAGAATATGGCCGACCTGGCATGGAGGAGCTCCGCAGGATGATTTCAGAGTTCACAGAAGCCTCAAGCACCTAGTCGACTTGGCAAACCCTCCTTCCACGGATTTCATGAAGCCATTGTCCTGAATAAGAAAGTTCTGGAAACAGATCAGGTTCTAGTAGCAGCCTTCCTCTGGCAGGGGCAAGCTCAGCATCCCTGCTCACGATCACTTCTGGTGACTGGTCCCACTTCTGGGGAGGGGAGTTCGGGGTGGGGTGGAGTGATGGATATTGGGGGCGAGTCTCGAGCCCAGCAGTGGATACTCAGAGCTCTCACTTCTCTTTCCCCCATGTGTAGCACCCAGGGCCAGGAGACCTGAGTTAGTTTCCTGCAGTGGGAATAGTCCTGAGCTCTGGAGGTCCAGGCTGCTGTTTGAGCCATGGCTGACTGCGAGGCTGACCTCTCAGCAGGGCTTCATGGGAGCGCTTCAGCTCCAGCATCCATGTGCGTGCCGGGCATCTGTGCTGGGCAGTAGGTCTTAGCGAGTAGAACTTCCCGAGCACGTGTCAGGGGTGACTTCCAGATATGCTGAGGTGTTGACCTCCTCAGCTGGCCGGAACCCAGGGTCACTCAGCTCCCGGGCCTTTTACCTTCAGCTCTGAGCAGCTTTGTTTACTCCACGGTGCCCTAAAATGTTATTTTCTCTGTCTGTCCTGACATGCAACAGCTTGGGAAAGAATTGTCCCCGTTGTGCAGAAGCAGGTAGCAGCGGGGTATCCGATCGCACAAGGCTGGCTCACTAAAGAACCAAGCACCCATCTAGATCAGAGGTTCTCAAGTTTCATTGGCTCTGACAATCTTTTGGGGAAGCTTCTCGAGGGTGGTGAGAGCTAGCCGCAGTCCCTGTCTCCAGAGGGTCTTGTTCTCAGAGTCTGAGGTGGGGTGGAGCTATCTTCTGCCACTGCGTGTTTGGAACCCCACTTTGAGCAGATCTGGCTTGGGTGCTCATTTGATTGTTCTCCTTTTCCCAAGGCCCTTCTTGTTGGTCCCCAGAGCCGCAAAGCTAAAAATGACACTTGCGAGATTAAACAAGTGATTACAAGGCAGGGTGGTAAGTGCCAGCACCCAGTGAGCACCCAGCGAGCACAGTGTGTCCTGGAAGGTCAAGAGAGATGGGAGGTGGTGGTGTTTCCCGGGTTCTGCTGGTCTCTTTCTCTCTCTCTCTTTTAAAAAGATTTTATTTATTTTTTTGGGGAAAGAGAGAACATAAGCAGGAGCAGGGGGTGAGCAGGCAGAGGGAGAAGTAGACTCTCTACTGAGCAGGGAGCCTGAGGAGGGGCTCGATCCCAGGACCCGGGGATCATGACCTGAGGTGAAGGCAGACATTTCACCAACTGAGCCCCCCAGGTGCCCCTCTCTGCTGGTCTTAAGGGATGAAGAGTTTTCTGTATAGAGGGGAGAGGAAGCTGCATGGCCTGAAACTGTGGGGCAGGAACATCTCAGCTTCTGGAGGCAAGCCTGGCCATTCCATCTAGCTAGAGTAGAAGGGGGGCTGGGATGGCTTGAGGATGGTCTCCTCGGACACCATCCTGAGGAGTTTGGATTCTGTCTAGAGGGGAGGGAGGAGGTATGGACTGGTGAGATGGGATTTGCATTTGTAGGAGCAGGTCAGAAACACATGGGCCTGAAGAACTCCAGGCAGGTGGACCCAGGCTCCAGATTTGGTCATGGTGTTAAGGCTGGGGTAGGTTAAGGTGTGCCCGGGTGACTCAGTCGGTTAAGTGAATGACTCTTGGTTTCAGCTCAAGTCATCATCTCAGGTCATAAGAACGAGCCCCGAGTTGGGCTCTGTGCTCAGTATGGGGTCTGTTTCAGATTGTCTCCCTCTGCCCCCGCCCCCCCATCTCTCTTGCAAATAAATAAATAAATAAATCTTTTAAAAATTCTTAAAAAAAGAGACGTGGGCAGTTGCTTATGTTTTCTGAGCCTCAGTTTCCCTCATAAATAAAAATGGTATAATAATATCTCATGTATATGGTCATCAGAAGATCAGTGGCCTGGCATATGAGAAGGCTCTTGGCATAGTGCCTGACACATATGCTCCCAGTTAATAATGTCCCCTCATTCCCTAGCTGAATGACTGTGGCAGCAGGGGGATGGTGGAGGGGAGGGGGAGTCTCTGGGCATGAGCTGAAGGGAGGCTGTCTAACCAGGTCTGAATAAAGGTATTGGTTGTGACTGGAGGACTGGGGGCCATTGCTGGGGGAGCTGGAGCCTCAGGCCATACGTGGGCCGGAGGTCAGACACCTCCTCAGCATGGAGGGATAGAAGGGAGGAGGGCTGGCTTCAAGGGGACCTGGGAGCGTGTGGCATGAGAAGAGGGTGTCTAGGACAACAGCATATTAGAAAACAGCATATCGGAGGGGCTGCCTGAGGAGAGGGGTCTGAAAAGGAGTTAGAAAAGCAATGTTCAGAGAAGCAGGAAGGAAACCTGAAGAGGCCTGTCTTGGATGTCAAGGAGGGGGTGGCAGTTACTGGTATGGCCCACCTGAGAGGGGGCAGAGACACGGGGACGGCGTGGGCGTTGAAGCTGGCACCAGAAGGTCCCCGTGCTGAGAGCAGGTGGAACGACAGGGACTGGAGTGAGCCCAGGAGCTCCCACAAAGTGACCGTCCCTTGGAGAAATGCCCCTGGGCCAGTCCTCGAAAAGATTCAGGGTCAGGGTCATGGAAGGAGCCATTGTGCTGAGAGGGGCTGGATGTGGGGAGGAAGGAGGGGAGGAGGGAAGACAGAGAAGATTGTGTAGGTAGAGTCAGCAGGGGGCTCCTGTGGGTGGCTGAGAGCCTCTGAGGGAGAGGTGGCTGGAGCTGGGCCTTGGGGGAAGGGAAAGAATCCAGCAGGTGGGACAAAGGTGAGGGTGAGGAGCGGGGAGCAGGAAGGGGTGGAGGAGCTCACTGGTGTTGGGGGCAGGAGGAAAACCTTTGGATAGCATTGCAGGCAGTTAGCCTGGAGTGATGGAGGCCACATCCCATTGCTGCCGAGGGGCCTGGGCCCTGGGTGGCTGGAGGCATGTCCCTGGGGGTGGGGGTCAGGGGATGGGGAGCTGGCCCAGACCCTGCTGTGTGGCCTGGAGGTAGACTCTCATTATTCACATGGGCATTCACAGTTTGCATTTTTCTCTCCTCAGTTCGTGGTCCTCCCCTCACCCCCTTACCCCCACTCTGCCCACAGTCTCCGGAAACTGAGCTGGGGCCTCCATGTTGCAATGACATCCCCTATATTTAATTTAGGGCCTTTCATAAACTGGGAGGTAGGGTAGAGGCTGCAAGGGAAGGGTAGAATTAAAACCACATCCTGGGGTAATGAGATCCCCATGCAGCCTTGCTTGCTTCTTTTCCTGCTCCCAGCCCCTGCTCGTCTGCCCTCCTTTGTCTCAGGGAAATACATCTCTGCTTGCCTCGTGGAAGCCAGTGGAAAATCCGGTTCACATTCCATATGTAACCTTGGCATATGCCCATCCCGCAGTGGGAGAGCTGCCACGAGGGGAACATTCTCGCGTAGGGTCATGTTTGTGACCACAGACTCGCTCTCTTCAGGCCGAGTGGAGTTGCCCAGGAAGGAAAGATGGGAGGGTTTCTCGCTGTGGAGACCCTGGCAGGGACTGGCATCCACGTCTGCCTCTGGGAGGACGGAATGGGAGAAGGCTCTGCATGACTTGACCGCGGGGAGGACTCCTGGATGGCGGAAGCCAGGGAACATATCTGGGCGCTGGGAAGCTGTCGCTAGAGAGACTGGCTAACTCAGTACAGTCAAATCCCAGCTCCCCGGGTTGGCGGGGTAGAGGGAAACTCCCGCTTACAGATGAGAATTGGATTCTGAAGTCTCAGTTGCTCCCTGGGGTGCTGCTTCCCTTGGCTCTGCCACACCCTGCTGGCTCCAGGTGGCCGGCCCCCAGCCTGAGCTGAAGCTGTGGTCACTGCCTCAATATCCCTAAACACAGCTAAGTCAGAATTGAACAAGATATGACTCCAAGTTCAGGGACGACAAAGGGGAAATAAGCACAGGCAGTCACATGAACCCAGCCCACGAGCCAGGTACTCAGACTGTGGCTTCTTTACCTCAAGGACCCTCACCCACCAACCCTCAGACTCAATCTGACCCTCCAGATGTGACATAGGTCACCTTTCTCCACCTCTCCTGGCCTGGGACAGGTCCTGAGAGGACAGCTTCCTCAGATAACAGCAGAAAAGCTCTTACAAAGGTGAATGCATCCAGTAGCTGGAATCTTGATTCATGACCATTCTTCTGCTCTTTTCCTGGACTTTGGGGTGTTCTCTCTGGCAGCATCATAAGGTCATGAGGCCGCCTATAAGGGCAACGTCCCTATTGTTGCATCCTGGTGGGTTCTTTTTTCTTCCCTTCTCTTTTTAACTTTTCAACTTTTTCCCCCAAATTGTTCAGAAACCCAATGTGTTTATTGGGGGCCCCACCAGAGACATACCCCTGGGATCAAGATATAGTTGTGACAGAGGAAAAAACAAAACAAAACCCAAACCATCCAAATAGAGCTTAATTAATTAAGTTATTGCGTTTCTTGGCAGGTCCTTGGTTAAGGGTTCCTTCCTGGGGGGCACTGTCCATAAATCATGGCAAGGAAGTGGGGCCTTCAGGAAGCTTGGCCCTTCTCCAGCCTTCCTAAGTAAAGGGAGAGCCCAGCTCTCTGCAGCTAAACTATGGAGCCTACTCCTCCGGGGGCTGAGAGATGTGTGCCCGTTCTGTTCTGGGAGGGTCTTACTGATTTCCTCCAGCTTAGCTCCCACTCCTGGGAAGCACTGTGTAGGCCCTCCAGGGTGCAGCACTGAGCAGCCCACCCTGGACTCCTCCCTTGTGATCACACGGCACCCTGTGGGAAGCAGACAGCCCAGGTATTATAAGTAAGCGCGTTAAGATTCGATCCCCATAGTTTTGTGCTAAGTGGGTTCCGAATAATCCAGTTATGAAGTGAGAGATCACGTTCCTGTGAGGTTAATGAAAAGGCAATTATCTGGTGGGGCATGTTGATAGTGGGGCAGGCTGTGCATTTGTGGGGGCAGAGGGATTAAATCTACTAAGAAAGGAGTTCTGGCTTGGAAACATGGTTTCTTAGCGTCAGCAAGAAAAGGAGGGATTAGGTAGCCATGTTCATGTTTGTAAAAGAAGCTCTGTGTAAAGTAATTTTTTCAATGTCTTAAGCACCTTTGCTCTGCTTATAAGGATTTGGAGCTGTGGTAGTGCTCTCAGCAAGGCAGCTCGATCCAGAACTTTGACAGATGTCCTATGTGACATCATTTAAAAAGTCATATTAAATGATTTTAAAAGTAAAAAGGTCATACACCTGCAGAGTGTAAGAATACTGGGAAATTAATACATTTTTAATTTGGAGACTTGTATTTTACAAGCTGAAATAAAGAAAACCTTGAATTTAAAAAGTGAGTTCTGGGGTACCTGGCTGGCTCAGTCAGAAGAGCACGTGACTCTTGATCTCAGGATTGTGAGTTCGAACCCATGTTGGGTATGGAGATTACCTAAATAAATAAAACTTAAAAAAGAAATGAATTCTTTTTCTATTGTAAAAATAGAGAGGGTGTGACTTATACTGTCTCTGAACTTGCACTGAAATGACAAGGTCCTAGAGAGTCACAGGATTGTTACTTCCTGGACATCCTGTCCCTGGCCCCGAAGACATGACCTTGAGCTTTCCCTTGTTCCTGGACGGTGGCAGTGGGTGGCTGGAGGACAGAAGGAAAACCCACTAGTGCTGTTTGCAGGGTTTTCCTGCAATTCTGACTTCATGATGGAAGCTCTTAGAGTACAAGAAGTGGGGTGTGGCCAACAAGGGCAGCTCGGGGAGCCCCTTGGAGGAGCAAGAGCCTGAGTGTGGATGGGAAGGAATGAGGTGCAGGTGGGTTACAAGGCTGGGTGCAGAGTAGGGCAGATGGTGCTGGGAGGTTCCTGAGACAGCGGTTGGTGGGAGCCCCGCCCCAGCACCAGGCCTGCCTCAGTGTTCCGTGTGGCGAAGCCCAGCCTTTCCATCTGGCTGCTTCTCTTGCAGGTACTAGTTGCATTGTTGGTGGTCTTTATACTCCATGGTTTCTGCGTTCTCTGACTTTGACCCATGGTGACCTCTCTGGTCTCTTTCTGCTTCTTCCTCAACCCTAGGAAGTAGGTTCTACTGTCATCCTTGTTTTACTGTCAAGACACCAATCAAGTTAGGTGACTTGTTCAAGGTCACACAGAAGGTCAAAGCCAGGTGTTCTGGCGCCAGAGCCGTTTTCTTCCCCTAGACGACCCTAAGCTGCACTTGCTAGGTGTGCTGCCACTGTGTCTCCTGCCCCCATCCTCAGCCCTGTGCTATCTTGAAGGCTTATCTCCATCCACCTGGCCTTGATCGACCACTGCTGGGGCATCTGCAAGTGCCCAGGATCAGCTGGGGTGTGCTGAGAGGAGGGGTGGGGAGGGCTCAGTGATTGCAGCTGCTCAACTCACAAGCCCAGAACTATGTGGGCTCCCTGCAGTCATCATAACCTCCTGTGCCATGGGGCACAATGGAGGGACTCCCTGAGATTTCTTACACCTGTGCTGGGTTCTGATTGCCAGTGTCACCATCACTAGTGAGCACCCCCTTGGCTAATGCTTTCATTTAATGACCAGCCTTTGGACAGGATATAGGTTCCAGTTATGACTTTTCTGACCTCAGGGTGACAAGGGTATTTGTGGCTTGGATACTTAGAGATTGGGGTATTGGGGTGCTCACAGGCATCAAGGTGGCTCGAGCACTGGCCTTTCTGCGACCTCCACGTCTCTCTGCCACGCACTCCCCTCTGCACTAGCCAGACTGCTCAGCCTACTGGGATTTTCGCTTCTGAGTCCTACTGGAACTGTGGCAGCAGCCTCAGCCAATGTCGCCTGGCCTGTCGCTCTTAGCCTCCCCATGTCCTGCTATATCTGTTAGTTCAAGTTCCAAGGGCGGGCGACAGCTCACCCAGGTACACATGGGGGGGGATTGCCCTCTCACTTGGCATGGGCCATAAGCAGGAGAGGCAAAGATAGTTGTCCCTAGTTTAATGTCACTATCTCCACTTTAGAGAAGGGGAAGCTAGGATTGAGAGAGTTTAGTAACCTGCCTAAGGTCACACAGCAAGCTGGGGACAGAGCTGCAGTTAGAATTCAGGGCCACCAGACCCCAACATTGTGGGATGTTGGGAGTCCCGGGCCTAAATTCTAACTCGTGATACCTCCTCACCTTTCCTCCATCTGTCTGTTCCACTCCCCTGGGCCTCTCTGTGTCCAGTGCCTTCTCTTGTTCCTGGAAGAGCAATTCCTTAGCATCCTGCCTCCCAACCAGCCAGGCACAGGAACAAGACACAAAACTATGCAAGTGTGTATTTGAATTTGGCCTATATGCCACGCATGGCACTAAGTTGCTTTATGTGGAATTTCTTACTTGATTTTCAAAATAACCTTATAAAGTAAGTACCATCAAAACCTCCATTTGGGGGCACCTGAGAAACTCAGTCTGTTAAGCGTCTTGACTCGATTTCGGCTCAGGTCATGATCTTGGTGCTATGAGATGGAGTCCTGGACTCTCTCTCCCTCTGCTCCTCTCCCCAACCCCCCTAAAAACCCTCCATTTTTTTCCTGGGAGTGTAAAGTAAAGCACGGTGACCATAATTAAGAATACTATATTGTGTATTTGAAAGTTGCTGAGAGAGTAGATCTTAAAAGTTCTCATCATAAGAAAAAAAATTTTTTGTTAACTATGTGTGGTGATGGATGTTAATGAGACTTATTGCCATAGTCATTTGACAATATGTACAAATATTGAATCGTTATTTCACACACATGGAACGAATATAAGGTGATATGTCAATTATATCTTAATAATAAAGAAAGATTAACAAGTTTGGAGGCTCAAATTTACAACACGGTAATTAGAGCTAATAATACTATATTATATACTCAAATATTGCTAAGAGAATAGATCTTAAATGCTCCCACGACCAAAAAGAAGTGGTACTTATGTGACAGGAAGGAAGTCTTTTGGCTCATGCTCTTTAAATGTATCAAATCATTATGTTATACACCTGAGAATCACACAACATTGTGTGCCAGAAACAGGTCCGTAAAGCTGGGGGAAAAAAAGGCAAAACCAACACTCCTCCATTTTACAGATGGGAGAGAGAGACTTAAAAAAATCAGGTGGGTTATTCGGGGTCTCTTAGCTAGCCAGCGAAAGGGCCAGGAGCATCTCGAAGATGAAGGCTGCTCTTCCTCACCTGCGTATGCTCAATATCCAGCTCATATCATGTCATGCATGTTAGGGCTCACGGATATTTCTGGGCCGGGGAACCTTAAGGGAAGGTGCTCAGTGACAAGGAAGAGGGGACTGAGCGGGGATACTTGACTGCACCCCTTCCTGCCAACGCCTTCCCTTGCACCTGGCAGATGTTCTAGGAAAATGGGCCTACACCCTTCCCATGAGCCCTGGGATGCCACCCTTGGCCTGAGTTTGACATGGTGTCCAAAGACCACTTCAGCCATTGTCTCCTAACCGTTTGGGGCCACACATGTCTTTGAACTGCTTAGGAGAGCTATTCCTGCAGAAAATGCACATACTGCACCCACATGATTCGATATGGGGTGTTCTAGACACCCTCTCCCCTGGGGCCTACCTGGGAGGTTGCCCCTTGTGGAACCCTAGAACCCTCTTCCTCCCAACCCTGGCTGGACCCTCTCCCTCCTGACTCTCTGACATGGGCTGGGCCAGATGTCCATTTGAGAAAACTGGCAACCAGACTTTGCCTCTCTTTTGTGCCCACAGCTCTGCCCTGGACAGTCCATCCTACTTTGGAGGGGTTGGCACCAAGACAGAGGCCCACGTCCCCGGCACCCCTCCCTTCAGCCAGCTTTGCTCCATCCCTGCCTTTCCCTTCTCCTTCCCTTCTTCCAGCTGCTTGGGAAAATTCAGAGCATCCAGGATCTCCAATGGGAATGGCTCCCCTTCCTACCCAGGACTCAGCAGCCCCGCCCTCCTTCCCCTTCCCCGCCCTTTCCATCCTGTGATGTGTCTGATCTTTCTTCCAGTCCTCCCATCCAGTCAACTACTTGAGGTCAAGAGTTCTTTTTAAATGTCATCAGGGCTTCTGTTTTCTTTTCAATCTTCTCCTGTGTTGTTTTCCTTTCTAGTCTGCCTTGATGACATCATTTCTACCATCCTCTTGGTACACTCTAAACTGCCTTACAACTCTGCCCTTTTGCAGCTCTTACTGAGCCAAACCTCAGCCCTCGATTGCCTTGGGGCAGGAATCCTTTCCAACCAGCTCACTGTTTTCTGGGCACACATTTCATTCCCTCTTTGATGCTTTTGCTCCAAAACCCCTTTCCCTCCTTCCCTCCTGGGCTGTTTTCTCCTTCCAAAGGACAATGGCACTCTGAAAGAGGACTGCAGAGGAGGGAAAAGACTGAAGTGAGTGGTGGTCCTCAGCAGTACTCAGCCGTGTGCAGTGTGGAGCCTCCCCACAAAGTCTTGGCTCCCCCTATGGATAGCATTCTTTTGGCCCCTTGAAGTCACAGGCTTCGATACCCTCTGTGGGGCTGGACACAGGAAAACAGCTAACCCTTGGATCCCTCACCCCTAAGGAAGGCAGACTGAACAGAAGGGACAGGAGTATATATCCCCCCTCCCACCACCCGCCACCGCCAAAGACCCGGCCAACCCTCTGTCCTGCTCTGGCCCCTGAGCATGGCTGGGGAAAGTTGTGCCCTTGGGCAGCTGGGCCTGCTCTCCGCTCTCCTTCCTATCACTTGATGGCCTTGACCCAGGTGTGAAGTCAGGCGTTGAAGTCCTGCTGTTCTTCCGTGCTGTGGTTATGTGATGACTGTTTTTTTGGTTTTTTTTGTTTTTAAGATTTTATTTATTTATTTGACAGAAACACAGCCAGAGAGGGAACACAAGCAGGGGGAGTGAGAGAGGGAGAAGCAGGCTTCCTGCCGAGCAGGGAGCCCGATGTGGGGCTCAATCCTGGGACTCTGGGAACATGACCTGAGCCGAAGACTGAGCCACCCAGGCGCCCTTGTGGTGGCTGTTTTACGGCTTTGCCTCTTTCCCCTCCCCACCTTGGGCTCAGTTCCGAGAAGAGCCCCCTGCTCAGTGCCCTTCAGGGAGAGCCCTCCACCTCCCTCTGCTCTGTCTCCACACTCACCCGAGCATTCCAGGTATATCACGCAGCCACCCGCCTTGCCCTTGCACAGCTCACAGGGATCTCAGACACCGTGTGTCCAGAACTCAATTCTTGATATTTTTCCCTCTACATGTTCCACTGCCAGTTTTCCCTTGTCTCAGCCCCTGCCTGCCTGGGAGTCACCCTTGCCACCTCCCTTCCTTCCTCCCACTTTCCATCCATCACTGAGCCTAACCTTTTCTTCCTCAGGGTCTCAGAGATCCAGCTGCCAGTTTGTGCCCCTCACTTCTCACCTAGACACCCCGCCCCCTTCCCCAGAGCTCCAGGGGCCGCTGGTTCTCTTCTGGTCCTGCCCCGCCCCATTCTGACTTCGCCCTTCTACTCCACTCATCACACCTCTTCCTGTGGAAAACCCCTCCATGGGATGTCAGAAAAAAAATGCAAACCCTGTAAGACCTCCAAGGCCCTGTCTTCCCTAGATGCTCTGGACCTAGACCTTTTGGTTTCTTGAAGTCTCCTGGACCCATGCCTCTTCCTGGAACCTGTCACCTGCCCTGCCTGATAGCCACCACCACTGTGCCTGGGATTGGGCAGGGGTCACTCCTGTGAGGGCCCCTGGCACATGTAGAGGATGCAAGAGGCCAGAGCCCCAGGGCTGCCTCAGCGAGCTGCTCACCTGACACAGGAGACCCAGGAGCATGAGTGAGATGCATGCGTAAAACTCCACACGAGACCTCCCCTGCAGGGCCACAGGTCAGGGCATGATGGACAGGACACCATCTTCATTGGTGTCATCACTGTCAGCATCATGACGTCAACGGTTATCACAGCAGGGGTCACTGAACACGGGGTATGTGCCAGCTTACACGTTTTACCTTAGTAACCCCTCACCACTGTCCTGAGACTCAGCAAGGATAATACATCTCGTCTTGGGGATCTGTGATGGGCTGAATTGTGTGAATTGTGTCCCCCTAAAATTCATATGTTGAGATCCTCACCCCATACCTCGGAATGTGATTGTATTTGGGGAGAGGGCCTTTAAAGATGTGATCAAGGTAATTCGAGGTCAGATGAGTGGGCCCTAGTCCAATATGACTGGTGTTCTTACGAGAAGAGGAGATCAGGACACAGCCACGCAGAGGGAAGACTGTGTGAAGGCAGACAGTGGGATAGCCATCTGCAAGCAAGGAGGCCTCAGAAGAAACTAGCCCTGCTGACACCTTTATCTTGGACTTTCGGCCTCAAGAGCTGTGAGCAAAGAAATTTCTGGCAAAACTGTCTAGTCTGTGGTACTTACTAGAGCAGCCCCAACAAACAAATGCAAGATGTGAATGCTGGGAGAGACTGCAGAAGTCATCCCATGGTTGACCCCCTTCTTATGGCAGGGGACATGAGGCCCAGAGAGGGCAAGAGCAAGGCCACAAAGCCAGAGACAGGACTCGCAGCCCAGGGCTCCTCAGACCAGGATGCCAAGGCTGGGGCCCTGGAGCAAGGGGATCTCGTGGAGGAGGGGAGAGCGATGCCCTCCTGGGGGCAGGGAGGGAACAGTGCTCAGTAGTCACCCCTTATTCATGGGCTCGGCTGCCTCACAGTGCCTACGTCGTTGACCTCACTCTATCTCATCCCCGTGGCATGTTCTCATCTCACATCTCTGACAGTGGGAGGATGTGTTCACTTCAGTAAGGTAGTTGGGGAGAAAGAGACCACACCCACATACCTTTACTGCAGAGTCCTCCAGTTCTGTTTCCTTATTGTTCATCTCTGTACGTAATACATAAACTTCATCACAGGTGTGTATGTATAGGAGAAAACATAGTCTATATAGGGTTCAGTACTATCGTGGGTTAGGCAGATACGGGGGGAGCTTAGAACTGGGAGCCCTGGAGGAAAGGTGGCACCCGACAGCCTGCCAAAGGCGCCTGGGAGGTCTCCTGACCTGGGAGGGCATTGAGGTAGATGAAGGGAGTGGACACAGGAAGAGGGGAGGTTGCTTGACCCTCCCCCAGGACCTTTGAGTTGACTTGATAGAAGGTGATTCAAGAGCCTAAGAGGAGTTCAGCTCAGTAGGAAGAAGTGACCAAGTATCAGAGGTGTATCTGGAGGCTGGCCCCCCCAGAAGGCATGGAAGGCGTGGAACTTGGTTAGCAAATACTTTCTTAATACCCGCCTTAGTGCAGACTTGGTTTGGGGACCGGGGACCCAGCAGTGACCCAGACAGACCTGGTCCTGAGCCTCTTGGAGCCCACCCTCTGCCATAACTACTCCTGCAGTCCTCACCGGGGCTGAGGAGAGGCCTGGAGGGCGCTGAGAACATTGCCTCAGCGGGAGCTTCCGGAAGGCTGGAGGACATGAAGGAGGGAGAGTGGCATTCACTCTGGGTGGGGAGCCTGCTGGACTGGCCTGACGCTAAATGTCACTGTGGGAGGCTGGTTATCATGGCCGCTCAGACTGCAGCAAAGACCTTGAACTTTGCTCTGAGACTGATACAAAGCTACTGGAGGGATTTAGGTGGGGAAATGACATGACTCCATTTATGTTTGGAAAAGATGTCTGGCTCTGGTGTGGACAGGAGTGGCCCCAGAGAGCCACTGGGAGTGTGAGATGGGTGGAGGGGAAGGGGGACTGTGGGGCCCGGCCGGGAGGTGGGCCAGGGCTGGAGAGTGGTGCTCGCACGTGGGCATGGGGGCACAGTGAACAGGCTGTGGAGCTCACCTGGGCTGGGAATGGTAGAGGCGGGCTGAAGGGTGCTGGGGGTGCACGGTGGTCTCTCATTGCATGGAGATCAGGGGTCTTGGTCGGGCACGTACAACGTTTAGGCCCTGAAGATGTCCAAGCGATCAGGAGAAGCAGGTGGGTAGACTGGTCTAGAATGCATGAGAAAGATCTAAGCAAAAGGCTTAATTTGAGAATTAAAGCCTAGGTTGTGGCAGCGGATGTAGCTACTCAGGAAATATGTAGACAGAAAGAGGAGGAGAAGCCTGAAATGGAGCTTTGAGAAATACACACTCCTACAGAATCATCATGAGAGGAGGTGCTTCTTTGAGCTTTCTTGTCTGTAAAATGGGTAGAATGATTTGAGTTTCTGGAAGCATCAGGGAAGTTAACATATATACAGTGTTTGACACAGTGTTGGTGCTCATTGACAGTTCTTGTAAGTGTGATACCTCCACAAGGGGCCTTCCTCCTCAGTCACGTTGACTTATTAATGGCCCTCTGAAAGATGTGACTAGAGGCTTGAACTTCCTTGCCACTGACTGTAGTCCTGCACCAGATAGTAGGTGCTGTTACTGCAGCCCATGGTTGCCCTTTGGTTTCTAGCCTTGCTGGCTGCTGAAAAGCATGGGCTCACCCAAGATCTCTGTATCTAAGTGAGGGGTGCTTTGAACCCAAGAGCTTGCTAGGAAGGATGTCAAGGAGGGGATCCGCCCTATGGCAGGACCTAACTAGCATCTGTTCCTGCTCTTTACAGCAAGAGCAGGGAAATTGGCAGACACCCCTGGCTCCGCCCTTGAGTGCTCTGCCCAACCCCCATACGCTGGGCCAAAGGGGGAAGGGTCTCCAGGCTCCGTTATGGATACGCTGAGTCCCCCATTCAAGTCTCTTCCATCTCTCAGTGAGGCTGCTGCCAGGTCTGCGGCCTCTGATGGAGGAAGTCTGACTTTTTGCCCATTTTGGGGAAAGCTGGACTCGAGGCTCGTGGGCGGTGGCTGGAGCAACAGCGCCCTCTCCCGGCTTGCTCTGAAAGTGCAGCCCGTGGGTGTGTGGGTGTGTCCCGAGCTCAGAGCTGCCCAGGGGCGCCCCACCCCACCTCTTCCCGGGTTGGTCTCTAGTCCTTGGCGGTCTTGGCAGCCTATCAGCCAGTCTCCAGCCCTGTGTACCTAAGAATGGCCCTTTGTTTTTGGCTTACGCTTGCCATCACTGGTGGGTGTATCTCTGTCCCTCTGTCCTGCTGGCTTCGGCTGTCTGTCTCTGTGTCTGTGTCCACCACCTCCTGTCTCTGTAGACTTAACGTCAGGCTCCACCTCACTTTCTGCCTGGGTCTCTCTTTCGGCCTCTTCTGCCTCTGACTTGCTCCTTGCCCTTCTCCATTGTCCCTGTGTCCTGGAGCTGGGGTCACAGCTGCCCTCCCCCTCTAGCGATGGACTGATTCTTGAGAAAGGCTGGGCTTTTCAGTTTTTTCCGTGATGAGTCAGGAACTCCTGGAGGGGCAAGGGCTCGGGCTCCACCCAGTAGTGACCTCAGAGAGGATGCAGGAGGTCAGAGAAGCTTTTGGCCAGGCTGGAGACTGGGACAAGATTTTCCAAAATCTGCTCATGGGGTCGGCTGGGGCTGGGTGCATTCCTGTGGGCATCTAAGAAGAAAAATGAGTAAGTTGGCTGGCTACCAGCGCAGAGCTATGCTGCAGGACCATTCTGGCTGCCGTCTGTGTGAGGGCTTTCCTATTCTTCTTAATCCTCACCAGACTTTCTATTGCCTCAGGGCCTTTGCACGAACTGTTTCCCCGGTCTTGGAACAGTCTTCCCCTAGGCCTCATCTTGGAAACCACCTTCTCTAGGAAGTCTTCCCTGAATGCACTGTCTGAGCTGGGGCCCTTCCCAGTGCCGGAGCAGCACCCTCCACTTGGTTAACAGGGCGTCTGGTGCTGTACTGTCAGTGTCTGGCCATTCTTGGCTCTCAGTAAATACTTGTCGAAAGAACATTCTGGAGTCCCACCTGGCCCCGCCAGATGTTGTCTCCTCCCTGAAGCGTCGTCCTCTTCCCTCTCTGTGCTCCCACAACTCCTCGGACTGTGTTGTCCCAATATGGTAGCCATTAGTTATATGTGACTACTTATATTTAAATAAGTCAATTTAAGTACCATTAAAATTCAATTCCTCAGCCACACTAGCCACATTTCAAGTACTGTGTCCACTGTGGCTAGGGGCTACTGACGTATTAGTGCAGTTAGAGAACATTAGCATCAGGACAGAAGGTTCCATTGGTTCCATTGGTCAAAGTTCCATTGAACAGTCTTTGGAAGCTGCACCTTTTCTGAGATTCTTTCCTACCCTGAGAGGGAGAAGGACCATAATGGGTCCCCCTCAGGATCCCTAAGGCCTGGCACTGTCAGGTAATAGACATTCGTTAGATGGGTGGATGGTGGCTTGGAATCAGGAAGGCTGGCAGAGCGGCCTCCGAGCTGGCCAGGGGAGCTTGCATGCTGGTCTATGGAGACAGTGCTCTGCTCCACGTCCTGCGAGTGAACAGAAGGCCTTTGGTGGCTCTCAGCTGGAAAACTGGGACTTGGAGGCTCCTGCTTATAGGAAAGGTGTGGGACTGTAGGCCAGACTCAGAGGCCTCATGTTTTGGGGCGAGCTCCGAGCTGTGGTGGAAATAGCAATGTTGGCTGACAGTTAATGAACTGTAGAAGGGGTTCCAGTCCTCTGGGGTGGCTGTTGGAAGCCACCCATTTGCAGAACTGAGCCCCAGGAGAGGGGCCCTGGGAGTGGGAGGGGCAGCTGCAAGGCAAGAGTCCAGCCCAGTCCAGGGCAGGAAGGAGTTGAGGCAGATCTCAGCGACAGCTGGGTTTGGACAGTCTTGGTAGCTGCGGGCCAGACCAGGGATCTGACCCAGCAGGAGTAGCAGCTCACTGAGGACCTCTGTTCTGTCCCTGTGAGCTCCTCTCCCCTTGGTACCCCAGAAGGCTCCTGCAACAGTCCTGCCTAATTTGGGCTGCTGTCTGGCGAAAGGGACCCCCCCCACCCCTGGAGGTCAGAGAGGGAGGTCAGGCCCACCAGAGAGACACACACACACACACACACACACACACACACACACACACACACATTAAAACAAATACACAGATGCATTCTCATTCTTGCAGACATACTGACAAATGCTCACGTATGCATATGCTTATAGACACACACACACACATACTCTCCCTCTCTCAAGTGCAACCCCCTACCTCCCGTCCCTTTAATGGCCTGCAGTGCTTCCTGGATACGCTGTCATTTTGTCTGACGAGCTTGGAACGGGCCTCCAGGAGACAGGACAGGGTGAGGATCTGCACTCACATCTGACCCACCTCGGAGTGAAGAGCCAGCCTGCAGTCTGAGGCCCCAGGGAGGCTGCAGGAATTAGAGGTGTCCCTGCCAGCCTGCAGAGGCACAGAGCTCCAAGGAGGCAGAGCTGAGTTGGGCCTTGGAATTTGGGTGACTTTCTGGGGAGGGGTGGTGGGAGTTTTCCTGTGCTTAGCCACTTGCCAGTAACACCGGAGAGGAAGGGGGACCTGGGTGGCCCAGATGGGTCAGGTAGCACCGTCTCCCCACCCCCACTTGTTCTGCCTGTTCCTTTCAGGCTCTTCCCTCCCCCTGTTTCTCAGCATCTTTGTGTCCTAGAAGTTCCAGGAAAATCTCCCGTCTGGCCTCTGGCCCAGAAACAGGCCCCAGGAGGTGGTGGGGGAAGTTCGTTCATCCTCTTTCTATAGCCCAGGTGGCTGGGGACTACCTGTGCACAGCCCAGGACCGTGGAGGAGGGGTGGAGCATGGAGGGGGAGGACCAGGGACACTTAGTGCCTGAGTCCTTTCTGGGGGAGTGGATGTGTCTTAAGGTGGCTGTGTGGCACATGTGGCATGAGGCCGGCAGGAGGGACAGCTTTCCCAAGGTTCCCACATGGGTCGTGGGTCACCTGACAGCCCGGAGTTGTGCCGGGACCATGGACTTCTCCAGAATGTTGTCGGGCTCAGAGCCCAGCACTCATGCACAGAGATGCAGGATATAACCCAGGGAAGGGAAAAGGAAATGCTCTAAGGGTGACCTCCGGTGCATGTGAGGGCAGGGGGCCTATCCCCCCTGATTTTTTGATGGGTCACCTGGACCTCTTTTGAAGGCTGAGGCCAGCTGTTGTGTGGCCATGTGATGCTGAATGATGGGCTTAGCTTCTTGCTTCACTAGGAACCTCTGTTTGAGAAGTGAGTGGACCATTTATAAATGGGGCTCTGTAGGGGTTGGGGGGTGCCACACGGTGGGTGGAAGCTCTCGACCTGACAGCAAACCCACCGGTGGACTCTAGCCCAGGTCCTCTTGGACAGATCTGAGACGGTCGGCTCCAGAGCTGAGGCTGGAAGCCCGGTGGCAGCGGGGGGGTGTGGGGGGGTGGTGCAGGCCAGGGCTGGGGTGCCATCTGAGTCGCAGCTCAGAAGCCCTCACTCACCAAGAGCTGAGGGAACATGGTGGAGAGGCGTGGCCTTGGGGAGGTGCATTTAGGTCCCTGCTGGAGACACTGGCCCCGCCCCTGGCTCCTCTGGGCCTTAGCATCCTCATCTGTGAAGAGTGGGGTGCCAACACTGTGTGGGGCATTTGTGAGCCGGTGTGTGGAAGGGCCTGACCCGTAGTTAGCTCCTCTCCTCCTCTGTTCTCCCAGGTTGTCCTGGCACTTCCCAGACTGGCTAAACAAGGACTGTAGGAAGGCTTCCTCTGGGTTCACACAGCCCATGGAGACTTCGGGAGACATTGCTTTAGACCACCCCCTCCCCTCTCCTGTGTGTGAATCATGGGCTCACCTGGCCCGCTGTGCCCCATGGAGCCACCACTTGCCACCCAAATGGCTGTGCAGTCGTCTTCTCCTGGGGTGGCCACCGGGGTGCCAGGATTATCAACTTGGGGGACAGAGGCAGTTCCCGTGGTCTCCCCGACACCCAGATGGCCAGGGCTGTCCCCTGCAGAGCCCATGGAACAGTGCCTGGGTCTGTGCCAGGAAATTGTCTCCTGGAGGAGCTTTGAGCCTTGCTGGCTGGAGCTCTTCAGTGGAATACCTGTCTGGGCTCGTGGGCAGGTGAAGCGTTTCCAGGCGGCCTGAATGCCCAGGAAAGAAGGCCTCATGTAAGCTGTCCTACCATCCCACCCTGGCCCTCATGTCTCACCGATTGAGGTTCACCCTGTTGGGATAAGCCCTGGCTTCTCTTAGCAATGTCTTAATGGTCCCTAAGTTGTCGTTACATGCCATCTAGTGTGCCTGCTCATTTTATAGATGAGAAAACCAACGCTCAGAGGACAAGGCCCAGGGGGACACTGTGACGTGGGGGTGGGAGGACAGGGCCTTTGATTCAGCAAGTGCACCTGGGGCGCTCCCTGTGCACCAGCTATGCACAGCCCTGGGCCATGCACGTGTAGGTCCTGGGCTCTGGGTTAAGAAGGCCATAGCCTTGCGCTCGAAGAGGGCATATGGCTCTATCAGAACGGCCCTGGGAGCGTCAGGATTTGGGGCTGGAGGCAGTGAGGCAGGAGCGGGAGGCTGCCTCAGGCTGTGGGTTCCCAGGCTGTAGCACCAGAGGCAGGGGACTTAGCCTCTTGTGCAATCTTCCTGTTTGTTTGTGTTTTTAAAATCTGCTGTGAAGAGAAGAAGCCATTGTCTGGAATACATAGGGTTGTCATGAGTTCATGTATGAAGTGTTTAGAATCGTGCCTGGTACACCGTGCTTGTTCTTATCATTATGGCAGCTGCGTCTCTGGGCTGTGGTACCTTTGGTTTGGTGCACTCATCAGATCCCTTCCTCCCTGGAAAGTGGCTGGAGGGGAGCAGCTATGGAAGAGATGAGGGTGGGAAGGGAGGTGTTGCTGGCTCTCTCCTGCCTGCGTGCTCTCCCCTGCCCAGAGCTGGTCAGGACCCAACCACACTCTGGCCAAGATTGGCCAATGCCTTCAGGGACACAGAATTGCCTGGGCTGTCAGGATGTCGGCCTGGGGAGGAGTGGGCCCGTAAATAGGGTGGGGAGGCACAGTCATCCTTTTTAAGTTACAAAAGCATCTGTGCTCCATGTTATGAGTTTAGGAAACACAAGAACATATAAAAAGAGCAACGAAAGCCCCTCTCTAAAGCACTTTTAACCCCTTAACTGCCTTCAATTCCTTTACCCAGACCTACCCCTCAAGGTTAAGCACCACTCAGAATCCCAGCTGCATCCTTTCTAGACCTTCTATGTATTGTAATAATATACATATGCACACATAAATACCATTTTTGTTTACAAAAAAAGGGGAAGTCAGTTGCCTGATATCACATACATTACCCCACAACTTGACTTTTTCCACCCAAGGAAGCATCTTAGAAACCCTTCCGTGTTGCATACATGCCCCCCCCCCGCCCCCCCCCGTTGTCTTCACTACAGTGGAGACTTCATAGTGCCGTGTACCGGGACTTATTTCACCATTTCCCCAGGAATAGACATTCTGGTGGTTTCTAGTTTTTTTTTTTTTGCTATTACTAATAATGCTGCCTGAAGCATCCTTGTATGTATATCTTGCATCTACCTGTAAATTTTTCTAAAGTTAAATTCCCCAAGAGGAATTGTAGAGGAGAAGGGAATGTGCACTGAAAATCTTGGGGGCGAACGTGTGGGCATCTTTTAGGCTTTGCTGTTGCAACCCCCCACGGGTAGACCTGCGTGCTCAGGGACCAGAGCCATGTCATGTGGGGAGTGCAGTGTCTGTAACCCACATCAAGGCTGGGGGAACACATAGAGTGGGAACCCCGGCATATTTACTGCTGCTCGGCCTCCCCCACAGGGGCCTACACACCGCCCCACAGTCCTACTGAATGTTCCCAGGCCATTCATTTCCTCACTCTGTCCTAAGCAGTCATTCTGTACTTTTGCTCTTGCTGGAGCCTCCCTCTTCACTCTGATGACCTCACTTCCTGGATCTCTGAGAAAAGAGAAGCCACCAGGAGAGAGTGTCCCCACTTGCCCACACCATCCCCACCTGCCCGCCTGCCTGAGTGCCTGCGGCTTCCATCTCTTTCCCGGCCCAGGGCAGCCCCTCTCATGCGTATAACCAGATCTTTTAACAAAATTATTACTGACGCATAATTACAAAGAACAAAACTCACCCTTTTAAAAAAGTGTACAATTCAATGGTTTTTGGTGTGTTCACCGAGTCGTGGAGCCATCAGCACTACCTAATTCCAGAACGTTTTCATCACTCCCCACTCTCCCTCTCCACAGCCCTGGAAAACGTGAATCTTCTGTCTGGGTGCAGATGCCCAGTCTCTATGAATTCCCCTGGGCTGGACATTTTGCATAAACGGTCATACAGTCTGTAGCCCTTGCTGTGTGGACCTATCACTGGGCATCACGTTGCCAAGGTTCATCCGTGCTCTAGCACGTGTGGGTACTTCTTTCCTTTTGGTGAGTGAATAAAATATTCCCGTGTGCGGCTAGACCGTAGTCTGTCTATCCACTCATTAGTGGATGGACATTTGGGTTGCCACTTTTTGGCTCATGTGAACAGAGATGCCGTGAACATTTGTGTACACATTTCTGTGGGGCCACATGTCTTTCTTTCTCTTGGGTACACCCATGAGGGGAATTGCCAGGCACACGCTAACTCCATGTTTAACTTCTCGAGGAAACTGCCCAACTGTTTTCCAAAGTGGCTGGACCATTTTATATCCCCCGGCAGCAGAGAAGGGGTCCGATCTCTCCATGTGCTCACCAACGTGCATCACTATGCTTTTTATTCTAGCCATTCCAGGGCATGTGAAGTGGTATCTCATTGGGATTAACAACCTGATCTCATCCTGTCACCTGCTTATGGACAGTGCTCTCATGACTTATCCCTACCTCTCCTCCCACAGCTTTTCCCCTCTCTATCCAGCTACTTCTGTCACTTTCAAGCAAATTCTTCTTTTTCCTTCCTTAAAAAAAAGAAACCTAAGAGGCGCCTGGGTGCCTCAGTCTGGTAAGTGTCTGCTTCGGCTCAGGTCATGATCTCAGGGTCCTGGGATCGAGGCCCATCTCGGGCTTCCTCATCAGCGGAAGCCTGCTTCTCCCTCTCCATGCTCCCCCTGCCTGTGCTTCTCTCTCTCTGATAAATGAATAAAATCTTAATAAAAAAAAACACAAAAACCTCAAACCTCTGGACCCCACCCCCACTTTTCTGGGCTGCCTTTTCTTAAAAACCTTTTTTTAAAAGATTTTATTTATTTGAGAGAGAGAGAGAGAGAGAGAGAGAGAGAGAGAGAGAGAGAGAAAGAGAGGATGAACAGAGGGCAGGGACAGAAGGAGAAGCAGACTCCCTGCTGAACAGGGAGCCTGATGTGGGACTCAATTTCTGGGATCACGACCTGAGCTGTAGGCAGACGCCTAACTGACTGAGCCACCCAGGCATCCCTCCTGCTACCTTTTCATCTTCCTTCCCCCTTTAATAAAAAAAAAGAACCACCAGAAGTTTGTCTCAACTGGTCTCCGGTTTCTCTCCTTTCATTCTTGCTTGCTGTTCCTCCTAGCAGGCTTTTGTCCCCACCCTGTCACCAAAACTGGGCCTCTCAGGATCACTGGTGCTCTCTGCATTTTGCTAAAGCCAGCAGACCTTTCGCAGCCCCGACCTGAGGATCAGTAGCTTTTGACCTGATTGCTCACTCCCTCCTTCTTGACATGGGTTCTGGGACACTAGCCTTCCGGGTTCCCTCCCTTCACTGCCTCCACCTCATCCTTCTCCTCCCTGTCCTGCAGCATCTTCCCAAGGACACCGAGAAGTTGAGGGCTCCCTGGCTCCGTCCCTGGTCCCTTCAGTTTTCTTTTTCCCCACCTGGATCTCAGCTAGTCTTACAGCTTTAAATATTACCCAAGGGCAGATGACTCTCAGGCCATAGCTGCACGCAAGCGCTTTTCCCTCAGCTCCAAACTCAGTCATCCCATTGCCTGTTCATAGTCAGCTCTGACCTGGCAAGTCTGCACAGAGCACCCAGTCCTTCCCACCAAGTCCGCCAGTCCCATATCTCAGTTAGGGCAACGCTGCTCTCTCTCTAGTTTAGGCCAGACCCTTGGCTCAGCCTTGACTCCTTTTTCACATTGCAGCAAATCCTGGCACTTCTCCCCACCCAGTCTCGGGCTGCCACTGTCTCCTGCTTGGAGCTTGTAGTGACCTCCTCACAGTGTCTTGTTTCCATCCTTGTTCCCACCCCTTCAGCTTATTCTCAACTCAGGGCCTAGAGAGCTAGAGAGATTTATTTGTTTGAGAGAGAGAGAGAGAGAAAGAGAGAGAGAGAGAGCACGCACCTGTGAGCAGTGGGGAGGGGCAGAGGGAGAGAGGGAGAGAGAATCTCAAGCAGACCCCCGCCCCTGCTGAGCACAAGCCTGATATAAGAATCCCATCTCAGGACCCTGAGATCATGACCTGAGCCCAAATCAGGAGTCAGAGGCTCAATCAAGCCCCCCAGAAATATCCTTTTAAAATGCAAATTGGATTATGCCATTCTTCTGCTTAGCCCGCTTTCACAGGACCAAAACCTTTGCAGTGACCTCTGAGGTCCTACAGGATCTGGTTCTACCTCCTCCTACTGTTCTCCCTACCCCCTGCCCCACCTTCATCCTCCCTGGCCCTTTTCTGTTCCTTAGACACAGCAGGCCTGGCCTGTGCCCTTGCTGTTTCTTTTGTCTAGAATGTTCCTGCCCAGAAATCCACACGGCCCTCTCCTCATCTCCTCCCAGACTTGTCTCAGTGACATGGTGTCCGACCACTCATACCTACAGTCACAGCCCCCTGAGCACTCCCCATCTGCTTCCTGATTTGTTTCCCCCTGGGGCTCCCGTGCTGTGTGCTGTATGTGTCGGCCTTATGCTTTATTTGTCCCCCCTCCCAGGTTGTAAGCAGCATAAGGGCAGGGTGTTCAGTCTGTTTTGTTCGCTACTGTGTACTCGGCCTCTGAAGTCATACTCGTCACACAGCAGGTGCTGCATAACTGTTTGTTGAATGGATGCCCGGAATGCCAGTGGTCTGGGAGTTCTTGCTGATGTAGAAGGACGGTCCCTCTCTGCTATGCCATGTGCAGCTAACAGGTGGCACTGTGGCCACAGAAATGGCAGGTGCCTCAGCCACTTTTGTTCTAGATGCCACCGCTGCTGCTGCTGCTACTGGGGGAGGTGGATTGCTGAAATGTGTGTGTGACAATGTGTGTGCTTCCAGGCCAGTCTGCTGCTGGTTTGTGGCAGGATTCCAGAGGCCCTGCCATTATTTCTGGGCAATGAGGGTCCCCTGCCCTGCCTCCCCCTTCCAGCTCCAGGCTCAGGGGATGGTGAAGTGTATGGGACCAGGCAGCCCGCTTTATAGCTACTGGGTGGCTTTCGCTAGACCCTGGGGAATCCTTCAGAGCCCTGGGAGAGGGGAAGGCCTTCCAGCACCCGCCTCCTCTCTGCTTTTGCCGTGGGACCTGTCCAACAAGCACCAGTCAGCCTTGAGCACTTGGCTCTGTCCAGCTCTGACCATTGCCGGCTGTCAGAGAGCCCTTCTTTTTCTCCTTGGGAGGTGAGGCAAGCTAAGACTTCTTAGCTCTGCATTCCTGTTGCTTCTCACTGTGGACATGTAGAGGTATGAGCCAGGGCTCTGGAGTCAAATCAGGACCCATTCCTTGCTCTGCCACTTGCTAGCTGGGTGAGCTAAGTGCTGAGCATCATTGTCATCTGCCCAATCGGGGAGATGTATCTGCCTTATTGTGGGGAAGGTTAGATGCTTCTTGCACTCGTGTCTGGTTCTGGGCTGACACACACAGGTGCTCTCGGTAAGTACTGGTTCCCACCTTGAAGGCAGGTAGTGTGGGGACTGACTGGGCCCCGAAATCGGACTTGGAGAGACGGAGGATGGCTGGGCCATTCATCGTTCATTCACTTATCCTAACAGCTGTGCGGTGTGCCTCCCATCTGCCTTGGGCTATGTAGGTCATTGGACCAAAAGGACTTGGCTCTAACATTCAAGGAGCTATGAATTAGTGGAAGAGACAGGACTACATGTAAAAAGTTAAATAATAAATGTAAAATAGAGTGCAAGAGGCGTCAGCAGGCTTCTCACGATGAGTTGGCCAGTGGACAGGACAGACTGCACTTGCTGTCAGCCCGGTGCTGAGGAGCTGGGGCATTTGTGGTCTGGCAAGGCCACGGCAGGCTCGGGAGAGGGGGTGGAGGGAGGACGTGGCAGTGGCTGGGACTCTGGAGGGAACCAGCTTGTGACGATGCCCGCCCACCCACCTTTACTGTCTTCTCCCCGTGGCCGGGGCAGAATCCAGTTTTGTTTCCATGGGCCAGGCTGGAGGGGTCCTACTGCCTGTGCAGGGCTATGGCAGGCATCAGCCGAGGCCTCCTGGAGTTGGAGCTAGCCCTCACCCAGGGAAGTGTTCTCAGGGTGGGACTGCTGTCTGCAGACACACAGCTCAGGATGTCCTGAGCAAAGGGCAGCTTGGTCCCACTGAAGCTGGTTGGAGGTGGGGGAGGGAGAAGGAGCCAGCATGAGGCTGGGGAGCTCCTCCCTGGGGGTATCTGTTATGATAGCTCAGGGGCTAGAGCTGACGCCCTGCAGGACCCTGAGGGTAGGGAGCACGAGGAGGGACATCTCCATCCCACAAAGTCCTAGTGTAACCTTGAGGAAACAAAACAATGAAGAGCCTGTGAAAGGCGCCCTGTATAGTAGATGATGGATGAAAGCCGAGATCCTGAGTGCTGTCTCCCCATGAGACCTCCACCACCATGTCTAAGAGTCCTGGGGACCACTCCCCTTCCCCAATCCATTTACCATGCTATACTATACCTAAGGCAGGAAACCCTTGGAACCCTGGAGTTAGCATTTCCGAGGGCAGAAATAGTTATATCCACGGCCAGCCCTTCTTCCTGTCTCAGAACCTGTGGTCCTCCGTCCTTGCCAGCTTCCCTCGGGGCGAAGTCCAGCCCATGTCCGACTTTCTATACCAGACCTCAGACCGGGCTGAGATTGACCTTCTTCCTACCTTCCCCCACCCTTATGCAGCTGCTCACGGATTCCCTGAGGCAGCGGTTGGAGCACCAGCAAAGGACCCAGGAGTCCTGCTATCCCCTCACTGACCTCCAAATCACTGCACCTGTCAAAGCTCACTCCCCAGAGCATCTGGGCTCTGTGGTTCCCATCTGCCAGGCAAACTGCCATCCCCCATGGCCCCTGGCAGGCCTGGGGCACAGAGGCCCAGACAGGTCCCAGACGGCCCGGCTGCCTATGCCCCTCTCCCTGCCAGCATGGGCTTGGCGCTGCTGCTCTGCCCACGTCCTTGCTCTGCCCAGCTGCCTACCTGGCACAGAGGATCTCTGCCGGACCCTCTGGGGCAGCTCTGGGAGGTGAGTCTGTTTACTCCACCGCCCCACTCTCCCATGGCACTAAGCAGAGCGCTCACTTAGATTAATTAATCTGCTGCCCAGCCTTCTCCTCCGACCCATCTTTTATTCATGGACACGCAGCGTTCTTCGCTTTACCAGGAGTTGGGCATCAATATTTTATCCTGGCTTCACTTGCCAGCTCCCCACTCCCTCCTTCCTGTTTCCCACTCGCTCTAGGACCCTGAAGCCTGGACATGCTGAACTAGCCCAGGGTGGAATCACAGATGTCCCTGCTGCCTCTTAGGCCCCTTACTTGCTCATTCTGCCAGTGGCATCGTTGGCAGAGTCAGGCCTGACCCAGAAGCTTCTCTGAGTGAGTGAGCTGGAGAGGCAGAGGAATCAGAGGGCCAAGCCTGGACCGAGCATCTGGGCTCAGGATTGTCAAGGGCAGAGGTAGATAAGCCCCAGCTTATCTGGAGGTGGGGGGTTAGATGGCCCAGCAGACCTGTTACCCTGTTGGCTGGGGAACAGATTTGTTGCTGGGATGTGAGATGAAGGTTGTGTGGGGCCTGGCATCGATCTGGTCACATAGCGGGTGCTCATTTTTCTTCCCCTCTTAGACCAGGCCATGTTAGTCATTTTTTATGAAGTTGAACGAATGACTACACGAAGGAATGAAGTGGTCTCGGCCATCAGGAGCACAGGGGCACCTCAGCCAGCTTGGAGTCCTTGTTTCATCAGCTCTGGGCTCTCTGGGCTTGCACGGAGGGGCTCAGGATTGAAGGGGCTGAACTGCCTGTCTGGAGGGGCCCTCACTAGGATCCCAGCCCGGACCACTCAACCTGGGGTCCATGAAGGACCTCATGGAGGGTCATGGACCCTTGGAACACAAAATTGAGCAGTGTGTGTGAGCGTGTCAGTGTGTGTGTGTGTGTGTGTGTATGTGTGAGTATGTGTGAGTGTGTCAGTGTGTGTGTGTGAGTGTGTGTGAGCGTGTCAGTGTGTGAGTGTGTGTGAGCATGTCAGTGTGTGTGTGTGAGCGTGTCAGTGTGTGTGTGTCTGTGTGAGTATGTCAGTGTGTGTGAGCGTGTCAGTGTGTGTGTGTGAGAGAGTGTGTGAGTGTGTGTATGTGTGTGTGTGTGTGAGTGTGAGTGTGGCGGTACTGCCTGGTCGCTGGGTGGTCATAAACGGATATGGTGCAATCGTGCCCTGGAGATTGTGCCCGTAGCTGGGACGAAAGCAGTAATGCTCAGGTGGCCCGTGAACAGGCTGTCGGGCTGCCTTTGATCTCAGGGTGACCCCGTGGTGGAGGGCGTCTCCCGTGCTGAGCCCAGTCTGGGGGACTTGCTCTGAGAGTAGCTTGTGCCAGGGGGCTCGGGGGATGAGAAGCAGCAGGCGAAACACCGCTGTGCTTGGTGCTGAAGGCTCCCTGCGGGCCCTGCGAGGCGCCCCGCTCCCTGCCTTTCCTCCTACCCCATCCCTGATCCATCAGGACATCCTGCCTGTGAAACCCTAAATACATCTGGAATCTGAGCCCTTCCACTGCCTGCTGCCACCCTGTGGGCCTCTGCCTGACCTCCTGCGCTTGCCCGTGTCCCCGCAGTCAGCGCTCAGCACAGCAGCTGTGAACCCCACCTGGCCACCGCTGCTCTGTGGCCTTCCCACCCCGGGCCCGGCTCCCGTGGGTCAGCCACCTTGGCTCCACCTGGGGCCTCTGAGTTCTTACTTTCCCCAGGCCTCCGGACGTGCTGTGTCACCTCCTTCAGGTCTCTGGAAATGTCAGTCCAGCCCCCCCTGCAGCCCCATAGCTGTGGTTTTCTTCCCTGATCTGTATCCCCCTGGACCATGTTTCTGTGTACTTTTGTCTCCGGCCCGCACAGTGGAAGCTCCCTGAGGGTAGGAATTCTTATACCTTGTTCACTGATCTGTACTAGCGCAGTGCTCACTTGCAGGAGCTAGTGGGGGGATAAGTGAGTGAATGAATGAATACCCTATCACATTGGGCCATGGCCCGTTTAGGACAACCCACCGATGATGTCATATTTCCCTCAGGCCTAAGAACCAGAAGGACCTTAGCCTGTGTTGAGAAACCAGTGTCTGTTCCTTCATTTATTCAGTGTCCTTATTGAGTGCTTACAGTGTGCCAGACCCCATCCCCAGGTGCCGGGGAGACCATGATCTAGGTCATCGCCTCCTGTTTCCCAGTGCCAGGTGTTTATCTCATGGTTCCTGAGGGTCTCGTCATAGATCTTGTTACTGCTTCCTCTCTGTTTTGGCATCCCTGATGTCCAGTGCTAATTTGGTGAATTTTTCTGAGGACTAAAACTGCCCGTCTGATCTCACTTTGTTTTTCTGTTTTCCCTCTCCTGTGTCTTGGTTGTTTTTAACAGACTAGGGAGTGTTTCTGTCCCCGAAGTCAGGGAAGCTGCCGGGTACCAAGGCTTTTCTCTCGGTCTCTCTCGGACACTATCACCTCCATCTCGGGGTCTCTGTCACTTGCCTCCTTCTTGTGTTACTTGTGAACCAGCTTTCCCCTCCCACGGCTGAAGATGAGGCCCTTCCACTCTTTGGCTTTGAGGAAACAGTCCGTTTAATCCATTTAATCTTAGAATCTCTTCTTTCAAACCGTTTCAAGGTCCCGTGGCAGCGCGGGTTACTTCAGTAGGGGAGTGTGCGTGTGTGGGAGTGGGGCTCGGACTGGGGACCAAGGAGAGATGGAAGATGCTCCGGAGAGAGGAGGGGATGGTGACAGACCTCTTGGGCCGGGGGATGGTCCTTGCTGCCACTCTTCCTGACACGCCTTCTTTAAGAGTCCATGTGATTTGCTCAGCCATGGATACACTTTTGTCACCGGCCTGTCATCTCCTGAGCAGTTCCCCTCTCCCTGGCCCTGCCTAGCCAGTCTCAGACTTCACAGCCTAGTTCCCACGTGAAGTCCCCGTCCTTTTGTCTGTTGGCCTCCTGTTACTGTCACAGTGGCTGGGGTGAGCCCCGCGTCTGAAGTTGGGTGCCAGGAAAAGGGCTAGGTGGGTATGGGGGAGGCAGGAGCAATTGGCACAGAGGGCCAGAGGCAGGGGACACTCAAGGCAGGGGATTGGGAGGTTGGGGTGGGGTGTGGGGGTGGAAGGAACCAGGCAGAGGTGTTGGCCTAACAGCCGTGTGTCACAGACATGCCCATGTCTCTCTTCCTTGAACCCTCCCGGCCTCCATCAGTACCTTGGCCTCACACAGCACTAAACAGATGGTTGGGGGTTGAGGACGGGTTGTGACCAAGAGAGAAGGGGATTTTGGCTTGAAAGCCAGAGGCAAAGGCACGCCTACCTTCCCTAGGTCTGGGGTTCTCACTCTGACCCTTAGCCCCACTTCACTCCATGGTTCCTGTGCTCACCCCCGTCCCACACTATACTCTCTGGTTTGAGAAGAGGAGCCTGCAGTAGGGGAAGCAACTTCCTTGGTGCCAGCACTGAGGTTTCAAGGTGTAGTGGCTAACTGGTCAGTGCCTTTGAACAAGTTTTATAGCCTCTCTGTGCCTCAGTTTCCCCATCTGCATATTGGACATAGTAGTACCTATCTCATAGGGTTCTTGTAAGGTTTAGGTACAATGAAGAATTCAGAACAGTACTTATATATAGTCAGCACTCAGCAAGTGTCAGCTACTATTATGGTAACTTAAGAGTTCTAGAGGTTTCTTCCCACCCCTGAATTTCCTCCATATATGCAGAGCCTGAAATTCTCCCTCCATTTATTCCTTTGGATGATAGTTTTTCCAAAGGCTTCTTTTAAGAGACTAGCACCTGGCAACATAGCCTGAAGGTCAAGAATGAGGACTTGAGGCGTGGCTTCATGCTGTATCTCCTGTGCGATCTTAGGCAGTTCCATAGCCTCTCTGAACCTTGATTCCTCCTCTTCAGGTGAGATGACAACAGATCTACTTGCTGGGTTCTTGTGAAGACAGAATGAGACCATGTGTCTCAGACACACAGTGCGGCGTGTGGCATGGCCCGAGGGTCAGGAAGTACGAGGCTGCCCCTCTGTCAGGTACCTGCTGTAGGTCAGAAGCTAGCCTCACCTCTGAGCTGGTACCGCAGGGCTCAGCCTGCCCCTTCCAGGGGAGGAGATGGAGGCAAAGGGAGGGGAAGAAGCTTTCTGAGCAGGACTGGAACTTGGGCCTGCTGGCTCAGGTCCGTGCTTTCTTGAGGCCTCCGAGGCCCGGCACATGTGTCTGATGTTCTTGGTGTGATAGGGATAATTAGGCACTTTGCTTGACTGAGGTTGGGGACGGGGAGTTGGTAGGCCCACAGGACAGTGACTAGGGAAGACCTGGAAGGGGCCAGCATGGTGTGGTAGCGTGTGAGTTTATGAATGCAGTAGGAGGTGTGGGGGGGGTCGGTTGTGCATCAGGAAACAGAGCCAACCTATCTGTCACTTCACAGATTTCTCCCAACTCAGCCCTACTCTGCTTCTGTGAGCCCCCCACCCCGATCCTCCCTGCTCCTGCCTCCCTCAGGGCCTGGCCTATGGGCTTGGGGGGCCCTGGGATAGAGCCTTCCATAGGGCTGGAAGTTGGGGTTGCCTGTCCCCCAGCCCCTGGGGCATGGCCTTTTCTGATGCCTACAGGCCTCAGGAGGGTAGTGACTGGCCCCAACACAGAGAAAAGCTTTAGACATGATCTCAATTTTCCTTGAGGTTATGAGGGAGGGAAAAAGGCAAGTAACAAGTAGTCCATCTAGACTGGCAGAGGGAAAAGCAATTTCCTTCTGAAATCTGTTTTTCTGATTCTTGAAAGATGCAATTTGGAAATGTGTTGGTGGCTCTGTCTGGGGTGTGGGCCAGGCCATGTACAAGGATTGGGGTGGGGACCCAGGGGGGTGGTTGGGGAGCAGCAAGGGCTGTGGAGAAGCAGAGCATGCGTTGTGGGTTTTAGCCCAGCCTCAAAGACAGTCCAGAAGAAGGAGATGTAAGAGGACAATTCGGCAGAGGGAGAGCTGAGTGAGGGGGGCAGAAGTTGAACAGACAGAGGAAAGAACAGTGGGGATGGATGTCCTGATGGATGGAACAGTGGGGACATGTGCTGGGAGAATGCAAGCCTAGATGGGGTAGAAGGGTGGTCCATTACTGGAAGGATGTCCATGCCTCGGGGTCAGTGTCTTAGGAGACTTCATGGGGCAGAGGCACAAATCCATCCTGAGGGACAACATACTTCAGTCCCCTTTCTGGGAAGGCCTCCAGGTGCTAGGTAACAGCTGGTAGCTCGTGGGCTTTGTCAGAGGCTATAGGTGCAGCTGGGGCCCAGCATGGGGTGGTAGAGGGATGTAGGCCATCCTTAATGTCTCTTACTCCTTCAGGCCACTTTCCATGTTCTCCAGAAGCCTCCATCTCAGGCTGCTGCTTCTGTTTGCAGAGATGTCCCAGTAGCCATGGTGGGGCTGAGAAGGTTCCAGCTTGAGGGGAAGGCTGCCCCTTGGGTAGGGCAGAAATGGAAACCGAGCCTCCCTGGCACTCTAGGGGCCTTCCTGGGGCTTGTCTGTCATTCCTCTGACATGATGCTAAGCCCATATCCTAAAGCACTAAGCCATCAACTGACTGTGCACTGAAGCCATCAGCCAGATGAGTCCACCAACCTGCCAATCAAGCCATCAGCCCCCTGACCAATCTGCCACCTACTCACCAACATATTACCCTAGATCGTGCCACACCACCAACCCAGCAACCTTCTAAGCAACTACCAACCAACCCACCAGCCAACCAGTTCACCAACCCGTTCTTCCACCACCCTACCACCCCACTAATAAGCCTATCAGCTAGCTCACCAATCACCCATTGTCCACTGTCCAATCAGGAGACCAAAACTGCACAGTTATTAACAGGAAAGGTTTAACATAAAGAATTCTTAACTATAACAGGGGATAACTTACTAAGGCTTACTTACTAGCTATAATAGGGGATTTCCTCCCTACTGTAAAGAAACATGGGGATAGCAGATATGGAGAGTGGCCCCTACCTCTGTGGCTGCAGCAGAGCCTCAGAGGAAAGAACAAGTCCCATAGAGCCTTCCCTGCTTATACAGACCCAGGGCTGATGTGACCCCATTAAAAGAAGGCACAACGAGGCTCACTGGGTGGCAGAAGAATTTGCTGAGGTGCCATGCTGATGGAACTCCCTGGAAGGCTGCCTTCTGGGGTGCTGGCGGAGGCAGTATGGAGAGGGATACCTCATTGTGGGGGCCTGGAAGGGAAGCCCCTTCACCCTGCAGTGTTCCAGCCCCTTTGACAAAGCTTAACAGAGCCACCTGGTCAAGGAGAAACATTTGCAGAGTCCAGCCGTGATCCCAGGCAGTCAAGAAGAGACAGACAGTAGGCTCGTAACTGGCACACCTATTCTCCCACTACTGTGCCCGCAACCTCCAGCAGCGCTTTAACAGATATGCCGGTCCAGCCACCATCAGCCTGCTCGCCCACCCACCCACCCTGTCACCCCATCAACTAGCCACCCTCTAACCACTGTACCAACCACTGTACCAAATCACTCACCTACCTGCCAACTCAGAGAAAGGAAGTTTTCCTGGTAGTAGCCTGTTCCAGGCTGTTGCTCAGGGCTGTGAGGATGCTGTCTCCACTTTGCAAGAAAGACACTTTGAAGTAATTCATCCAAATTGGGGAGATGAATGCAACTTATGCTTGTGACCAGCTAAGGGCCAGCAGGGACCTGTCACATAGGTGACACCCATTAAACGGACAAATAGTGGCAGAGGGCGTGTTCTGAAGTTGGTGGTGGGAGGGATGGCTCTGGCTTAATGGTATGGGATGGCTTCATGGAGGAGAAGGGCTCTGGGTTTTGAAGAATGAATAGAATGGAAATTTACACTTGACAAGGACTTCAGAAAGAAGGCAAGTGGTGACAAGCATCTCTGGCATCTCTAACATTAAGGAGGACTCAGGCACATGAAGACTTCTTCTGCAGGAAAGACTCAGCATGCTGGGGGAGTCCTCCACACGCAGCTTCCCTGGGCCTCCAGGGAGCCAGTCTCTGCTTGGCCCATGACAGGGAAGAGCCATCATGACTATGGGAAGAGATGCTGATCACATCATCAGCTTCTTTCTTAGGCAGTAGCTGGGCTTTCTACCTAATAGCGCTCTTCCTTTTGCATCAAGGACTAAAATGGAAAGGGGGGGGAAAAAGGCTCATCTAGTATCAGGCAGACATCAAGAAGAACTTCCAGTCCAGACCAGCAGGAGTCTCAGGAATATGCTTCTCTGGCTGAAATATTGAGCTGCTCAGAGGCAGGGGAATAACTCTGATGACCCTTCCTAACCCCATTGTTAAAGCATTCCCCGGGCCCTGGGTCCACCTGCTCCCAGGTTGCCATCAGCCCAAGTGCCATTAAGTATCTTGGAATAAAAATTGGACTTCAGGATCAATTGATGGAGAGAGGTTCTCCAAACATTCGCCGGAGAAGGTAATTAAATTCCGTTAGGAGAAGATGGAGCTGTGTGGCAGGGCGGTAGGGGCAGCGTGCTGGCGCTGGGCTGCCAAGCAGTGAAGTCACAGGCGTGCGCAGCCCAAAACTGGCAGCAGCACAAAGGAAATTGGAGCAGTCAAATATTTCCCTCCTCGTTGAGTTCCATTTACATGTTTATAATAGAGGTTCTTAAGGCCCTAATGAGAAGGCTGCTCATTGCAGGGAAGAAGATGATTAAGGCTCTGCCAGACGAGATCAGGGACAGGAACAAAGGCCTGTTAATTACTACAGAGGGACAGGAGGGGAGCCAGGCTTCTCTCGCTGCTCCCCCAGAGCCTTCCCAGACTAGTGCCTTCCTGCTCTCGAGGATCACCTTTGCCCCCAGCCCCAGTGACCTCTGAGGGAGGTTGGCTAGATCCCCATGGCTCCATTCAGGGGCTCCTGGACGTTTCCACCTCCCCTCCCTAGAGGGTAATTTCAGGGCTGTATCCATAGCACATGGACACCTGTCCCCTGGAGGTGCCCTGCGGCGGGGGTGGGGGGGGGACAGGATCAGAAGAAACTACCCAGATTAACCGCTGGGCCATTGTGTGAACCTACTGCCCACTAGGAGGCAGTTCACAGGAACTTCTGGGCTCTCGAAGGGGATCACCACAGGCAGAGGAGAGGTCCCTCTTCCCAGCCTTAGGACACCCAGGACACACGGAGAGGCCACACCCAGGCCAGATTTAGTGACCCTATGAGGTCATCTGACAAGAAGGCAAAGAATTTCTGCCTCTTAAACAACCAGAGTTCATGGTATGGAAAAAGTATGAGCTTAGGGCCAACAGACTGAGGACCAGATGGACCAGAGTTCAAATCCCAGATTTGCTATTTGCTAGTAAGCCTCAGTCTCTTCATCTGTAGAAATGGAATGGTCACACCTACTAATGGGCAACCGTGGGTTGGTTTGATGACTCAGTGAGATAATGTAGGCAAAGTCTGGCACATAAAAGGTGTTCAGTTCATGTTTGTGACCTCCCCCTACTCTGTGGGACTGGATCGGCAGTCTGAGGCCAAAGACCTCTGAAGTCTTCTCTGGGACCTTCCAGGCCCTGGGGCTGGTGGATGCAGCATCTGGGGTCCGTCAGCAGGTCCCTGCTCCATATCTACTCCTATCTACTCCTATTTATTCCATATCTGCGCTTCCCATGATGGAGGCATCTGGGGCTGTAGAGGGGAAGAACAGCTGTCAGTCTGTCCAGGAGTGGGTAAAAATCTGGCCCCTTGCACACTGCCTGCCTCTGTGTTCTCTCCGCTGTGCACCTACCTGAGGGCCTCACCTGGGTCCCATCCTTGGGGCTCAGGAGGTGAGGGGATAATGAGAGAGATAAGAGGAAAAGACTTGGGGAATCTCTCTGATTTCCCTGTAGGGAAGAGTGATCAGAGGAATGAGTTATGTTACACAGAGTAGGGCGAACCTGGCCATCAAGAGTTGAATTTGAAAAACTTTGATTTTTAGGAAAATGATCAACTCGTAAAGGCCCAAACCAGAGGTTTCTCAATTAGAATCTAGATTCCAGGCCCAGGGGATGTAGGGTTCTAATGTAGGAAAGGCAGAGACTCTAAGATGGGAGACCCAAACTCTCAAACTCTCTAGAGGAATGTGGTGCTCTCTTGGTCTTCTCAGGGGTCAGTCGGGTGAATAGCTCAGAGTCGTGATGTCGTTGGAAGAGATGGTGGGGGGAGGCAGCTAGGAACACCTCTGAGACAGCTTTGCTTACCAAGGCGCTTTCCTTGGAGCTGTCCACGGTGCTGGTCTCAGATCCCATCTGGCACTGTCCAGCCGGTTGTCTGCCAGGCTTGTTGCCTGCAGGATCTCCTGCCCAAGTCCACAGCACTAATCCTTGCTGCAAACCCAGAATCGTCAGACATATCTAACTCTAAGATGAATTTTAGTTCAAGCCTTACTGCTGGCAATAACCTAGTACCCAGTCAGCCTGTATCCTAGAGTTCCTCTTAACCACAGCTCTAACCAGAACTCACACTGGAACCCAATACAAATCTGAGGTTCAGCCCAACCCTATCCCTTCTCTAAGATGAATCTTAAACACTATCTTCAGGTGTAACCTCAACCCTAGCATTTCACTTCACCCCTCACCCTCATTACAGACTGAACCTGAACCCTTAAAACTTGGGGTTGTGCAGACTGGCGCTTCCTCCCCTCCTCTCCTCTCCCTCCTTAGGAACATGGCTGAGCATCCGTGGCAGGCACCAGGACTTGGCCATGTGCCCCAACCTCCTTCACTTCTAGGGATTGACAAACTCATGTCGAAGTCAGCATTGACAACATTCCTCCATGGGGAGAGGGGAGGTCTTTGGAGAGGACATCGTTATCACTTTGCAAAGGGAAAGGATGGAGGTGGGCCATGGCTCCTGCCCATTTCTCTCCACCTGCTGTGTGTCTCTGACTCTGATATCCTTGAGCCTCGGGTCCATTGTGCATGCTGTGTGGGGGAGGAAGAGGAGAGTGGGGTATTCTTCCTAGAGGAGGAAACTCTCACAGAGACAAAGCAGGTGGCTGGTTTGTATGTAAATGCTTAGGTGTGCTGAGGCTGTGTGCCTGTGAAGCTGGGCAAGTTAGAAAGGGGAAGGTCCTTGGGGGAACAGCTTCAGGGGTGAGGACATGGGACTTTTCTAGTGTCAGGAGGGGTGAGTTGAGAGGAGCACTGAAGGAATAAGGCTGGCCCTGGCTGAGACTGGCCAGTGGAATGTAGTGGCAAGTGTGAGCTGGTCTGGACTTCACCTTGGCCCAAAGCCAGGCACTGGGGAAAGCTCAGAGGGGCAAGTGAATTCATGGCCAATTCCTATCAGGGGGCCTGCTCTTGTGTTCCATGTGGAGAGCCAGGGGTGGGGGGAGAATGGCAGCTGGGAGAAGGTATGTGATGTTCCACAGGAAGGCTCATGTGTCCCAGTCTAATGCCTTCCACTCCTCCCACACCCCAGACCTCCGCCTCTGTCCTCTTCCTCTTTCCTCCATCCGATCTACTGCTCACAGTCAGAGGGACCTTTCTGAGATCCTTTTAAGGGCTCTTCTCCCCAAGAAGCTGGGCTCCTTCCTCTTTCCTCCTTGGCTTTCTAGTCACTTATAGTTGGGGTGAATATTATCTGTCTTCCAAACTAGGACATTGCTGAAAATGAAGGGAGGCCTGTTCATGACTTTTTGGAGTAGCAGATACAATACCAGGATGTACCCTCCAGTCTGACCCCAGGCCTCCCAACACCACCCTCAGCTCCTCGAGAGAACCTGCCACAGGGCACACCTGCAGCTGCAAGGGCTAGGGGCCTCTTTGCCCTGAGGGTTCTTTACCAGTAGGGGTCAGGATCTGAGCCCTGGCCCCGGCTCTCCACTTGCTGTGTGAGGCCTTGGCCAAGCACCCCTCCTCTCCAGCTCATCTCCCTGTAGAATGGGATGGTCATATCTGCTCTGCTGCTTTCCCAGCAAGGTGGACGGTGTGTCGACAAGTGGGCAGACACACACATGAGGCCTGCTGGAGTTATTGTCCCCTCTCCTGTCCATATTTTGGCTCCAATTATTATTTAAAAATTTTTAAAAATTACGGTAAAACATGCATAATTCAGAATTGCCATCTTTTTTTTTTTTTTAAGATTTTATTTATTTGACAGAGAGAAACACAACCAGAGAGGGGGAGTGAGAGAGGGAGAAGCAGGCTTCCCACCGAGCAGGGAGCCTGATGTGGGGCTTGATCCCGGGTCTCTGGGATCATGACCTGAGCTGAAGGCAGTCGCTTAACCAACTGAGCCACCCAGGTGCCCCCAGAATTGCCATCTTAACCATTTTTAAGTGTATGGTTCAATAGTGTTAATTATAATTACATTATGTACAAGACATCTTCAGGATTTTTTCATCTCCCCAAATTGGAATTGCATACCCATTAAACAACAACTCTCCATTCCCTCTCCCCCGCCATTCCAACACCCCAGACTTCTCTGGGAATCGGACTGCTCGAAGTACCTCGTGTAAGTGAAGTGGAGTCAGACAGTTTTTGTCCTTTTGTGACTGGCTATTTCATTTAGCATGTCTTCCAAGTTCATTTGTATCATAGCCTGTGTCAGAATTTCCTTCCTAGTTAAGGCTGAATCATACTCCATTGTTACATCATACCCCATTTTATTTACCTGTTCATCCATTAGTGATATTAGGATTGCTTCCACACCTTGATTCTTGTGACTAGTGCTGATGTGAACATGGTTGGACAACTATGTCTTCGAAACCCTCTTTCTTTTGGATGCATACCCAGAAGTGAGATTGTGGGCTGATGTGTTAGCTTTACTTATAGATTTTAAGGAAACTTCCTATTGTTTTCTATAGTGGTTTGTCCATTTTCCATTCCAGCCAGCAGGGGGCAGGGTCCCAGTTTCTCCACATCCTTACCAACACCTGTGATTCAGTTTATTTTGTCTTTGTTTTTCAAATAGTAGCCATCCTAAAAGGTGTGAGGCGGTATCTCATTGTGATTTTGATTGGCGTTTGGTCTTCTGTATTTTTTTTTTTTTTTTTTTTTTACATTTTTGGCTCCCATTTAGTTTAGTTTCTCTCCTCTGTAGAACCTTCCTTCCCTGTAGCACCCAGCTCTTCCTCTCTGTACCTTCTGGGATCCTCCAGTGGGGCTTGCAGGGCTCTTTGATTACTGCCTGTCCTATGAGCCTGGGACAGCCAGCCTGGTACGGGGGAGCTGCTATCCTTCACTGCCAGCCTTAGCACAGCCCTGGGGGCCCAGGGAGCTTGGTCAAGTTGACTGGGTGCTGGTTGAGCAGGTCTTTAGTTCAGCTGCTGTCAGACCTAACCCTCAATCAGAATTGTCTGGGGGGCTTGCTAAACTCCAAAGTGCTGGGCCCTGCCCCCAGTTTCTGATTCAGTAAACCTGGGGTAGGGTTTGTGAATTTGTATTTCTAACAAGTTCTCAGGTGATGCTAAGGCTGCTGGTCCAGGGACCACACTTGGAAAACAACTGTTGTTTTAAGCAAAAACCTTGCTTGCCTTCTAGCGAGGCTTCTATCTAAGGGGTGCGTGTGTAGGGGTGGCTTGGAGGAGTGGCACCTCAGACACTCAGGGACTAAGCTTCTCTTGGCTGGAGGCAGAAGCAGCCTCTAGTGTTTCTGGAGAAGGTAAGTGTTGGATATCCTCAGCTCGAGCTGTGACATCCAAGTTTAATCTGCACAGAGCAATTAGAGGGAGGGGGCTGCGCAGGGAGTGGGAGCTGGGAAGGCGGCTGCATATTTCATGCTCTTCCTGGCTTTGAAGGTCCCAGGAAGGCAGGCACTGGCAGTTGGTGACAGCTTCATCGTAGTAAGGGATGGGGAGATGCACCCTGCTGGGGGCGGAGTGCAGAACCTGGGGCTCCTTGCCCAGGGTGCAGAGACAGTGGATGGGAGGAGCAGGGGAGGGGCTGGATGGGCCCAAATGGGAGGAGGGGAGGAGAATCTGTGATCTGGGCCCTTCCCATAGCTCAGCCCCCTTCTCCCACAGGACATAAGGGTGGTGGTAAGCTTCCTGGAGGACTTCAAGGGCTTGCCTCTGTCCCCAAGGGCCCATCTAGAACATTCCTCCCCTCCAAAGAGGTGTCTCAACAGCTGTAGAAGCTTCTGGTAGAGCAAAGCCCCGGAGTTCCTGAAACTGCTCCCAACTGGGCTTTGGTGGTATAGGGAGCCTCTGAATTACAAGGGAATAGGGCTTATCACCATTTGGTCTCGGATCCACTTCCCTTCCTGCTCCATCCCCCATCCCTAACCTCCACCAGTAAAAGCCAAGGCCATTTTTAAAGAGTTTAATTTATAATTGAGGGATTAGGGAGAATCTGTGAACATTCTAAAAAAGTCCTTTCCTTTTTCTTGGTTTTGGCCATGTTGGCCCCACCCTCAGCCCGGCTTGATGTAGCAATTTAGCATCTGAGATCCAGGGTAAAGGAAGAGTAAAGGGGCAGGGTCCCTGCTCAGAGACAAGGTTTGTTCAGGGACGCTCTCTGGGACCAGAGGTGGGGGGGTCTGCATAGGGTCTGTGCCTCCTGTTCTCAAGATAAAGACTCAAAGTATTCTCAGTACCCCTCAGTGTGCTGCGTTGACAAGCGTGCCCCCTCCGGGATCAGCAGGGCACCATACCAGTCTCTGAGGAGACAGAACCATTTGGAAAATGACCTTGGTTTCTTTTCTCACAGATCTCCAGATCCTCAGTAAGAGACTGAGTGCAGGGTAGGTACCTGGGCAGGACTCCAGCAGACTCTGCTGCAGTTCCGCCTTGCCCTGTTCCCTTTCTAGGGCTGTACTTGCCCTTCCAAAGGACTCTACAGCCATGGACTGTTTCAGGGCCCAGGAGGTGGGGGGCGCGGCGATGATGGCACTGCAGTATGGCTTCCCATCAGACAGATCTGGGTTAGAATCTTGCTTTGGCTTCCTAATTGCTGGCATGGGACCTGGGGCAAGCCATGTGACCTTCCTTTCAAATTGCTCATCTTGAAAATGGGGACTTAACTGCCATTTTTGCAGGGATGTTGTGAGGATATGAGACGTGGAAAACACTTAACAAGGTGCCTGGCATCCCTCAAGTTCCTAATAACGGGCATGTGCGAGACCTTGAGATGGATTTGTGGAAAGCAGTCAGGGCCTTCCCCAGTCCCATAGCCCTTCCCTCCAGCCCAGACAAGGTGGAACCAGGGACCAGGCCTTGACCCCCCTCCTTCAGAACCGGTTGGAGTGAGTGTTCAATCCTGATTAGCTCCTCCGGCTCCCTCGTAACCTTTTCATTAGGAAATTATGTTTAATAGAAATTGTTCTGACACCTCTCAGCGCGTTTCCCTGCAATTCATTACCGTCTCCGGGGAGGGGGGCGGGCAGCTGAGGGGCTCTATCAGGGGAGCCCCACCCCCTCCCCCGGCCCAGTCATTGCCTGTGTAGGTGGAAGGGACATGGGACAGAGGTGTTCCAGCTTGACGGCCCCAAGGAGAGGCAGGCCAGCTGTTGGAGCACATCTGGATGGGACCAGCCGCACTCTTAGCGCCCTCCGCTGGGTCCGATTTGGGACCTCCCAGCTGCTGTCAGCAATGCCAGTGTGTTGATGGGATCTGATTCTTGTTTCGTCCTCGAACTGCCCTCAGCAGGGAGAGAGCGCAGTGGTCTCCAGCTGCTACAGAGCAGGAAGAACCAATGGGCTTTGTGCTCTGGTGCCTCTGTCTGCCCGCAAACTCTCTCCTCTCTCCCGCTCCCTTCCTCCCTGGATGAATCCCCTCCAGGTCTGCTGTCATCCTCTCCTCCCTTCTGCACCTGGTCCCAGATAGGAGGAGTGTATACCTACTGGTCACCTGACTCTGGGGAGTCTGGTCTGCCTCACACATCGTCCCCTCCCCACACTGACTGGGGAAGGCAGGGACTTCATCAGTCCTTGTCCTCATCCATCAGGAGCTCTCAGGATTCAGTTCCGAGGCCAAGGCCTTCCAGAATCCTCTGGTCTGTCTCCTATAACTCTGGACAGTTCTGTTTCTCACACTCCACCGTGGGAGGAAATGGCGGGGGTAGTAGATGCAAAGTCCCCCTCATCTCTCTTCCATCTTCTTCCAGACCTGAAAACTAGTTAGGAAATTCTTTTCTGCATTCCTCCCATTTTGGTCCCAGGCTTCTGGGTGCTGTTTTCCCCTTTCTTGGTGCCTTGGATTTCTGCTCTATGAAATGAGCAGGGTGTCTCATCTTGTTATCTCCTGAAAAAGAGGGTGCCGGGAGCTTGGCACTGAAACAGGTCCTTCCTCACAGTGCTTGGAGATATGGGGAGCCAGCTCGGATGCCCCAGCATGATTTTCCTGACCTGACAACTGGTGAGACTCCCCCTTGCCATTTCCGCAACCAGTATCTGAAATTAGCAGCAGCCTAATCTCTCTCTGCCATATCACTCAATGGTGTAATTGTGCAGAAAAAAATGTATTAAAATGCAAAACACTCAGTTGTACTTCTTTATGTTAAATCCCTTCTTCGCTCTATCTCCCTCTTAATTTTACAAGGTTTTTTCCCCCTCTCCCCCTTTCATAAAAGGGAGAGCTGGTCATGCAGGGAGTCATTTCAACTCCCCTATAAATCTCTAAAATGAATACTTAAATTCGAGGAAAAAAATACATTCTTACACCTTTAATTTCCCTGCTATGAAGTGTAATGAAAAAGCCTGATTATTTTTAATTCTTCCCTTTAATAATTCAGTGGCAGAGTGATTTAAGACTGGGATTCATAATTACCTTTCCACTTTCTTGGCAAATGGACTTTTAATAGAAATGAGAGCTCTGGCGACTGAAATGTATTTCAACAGGTGGCTGAGGGTCAGGCCTGATGCTGATTGGTACAGAAGAGCTCCCAGGGCCCCTCTGGGCTGTGGGGTCCTGGCCAGACACGTGGGCCAGGTGGCTGGAGGGAGAAGCATATATGCTTCTGCTTGCTGAGAACCATCTCTCAGGACAGTAATGAATGGTCACAGCATGGGCATTAAATGGCCCATTTATCCTGCAAGGGAGAAACTGGTACAAAACAGCCGTGAAGAAAGTCTTCTGAGTAGCAATAATAACCCAATAACCAAGAGCTGAATAATGGAGGCTGCAATTAATTGAGCAAATACTATGTGCCAGGAACCATGCTAAGTTTAAGACATCCCCTCTTCTTGTCTTTGTAATAGTCTATTCTAGTATGTGGAAATGGGGGTGTAGAGAGATCTCACAGGCAAAGTCAAGGCGAATGGCTAGGGCCTCAGTTTTGTTTGACTGCAGAGACACCACTCTCTCTCCTAGACTGATCCTCCAAGCACTGGCCAGAGTCCCTTACCCAGACACTGCCCTCAAGGAGCTTACAGACAGAGGCAGACACGGTGGCGGGTGGGACTGGAGAGAGACCGTGGAAAGGCACCAGGCTAGGTAGGAGTCGGGAGCCCTGGACACTTCCACTAGCTCCACAGCCAGTGAGCTTGGAGATACTGGGAAAATCACTTCTCTGAGCCTCAGTTCCCTCATCTGTAAAACAGGGATAATAAAAACTGACTTGCCTAGTTCAGAGGACTGTAATGAAGACTGAGTGAGGAAATACAGGTGGGAAAGCCTTATAAATCGTCAACTGCTCTACAAGAGTGAAGTATAGCTATTGTTATTTGATGACAAGAATGTATAAAACTGACCCATTTCTGTCCTTCTCCCAAAGCCATTTTCCCTGCTGCCTTTATGCCCAGCCTTTCTACCAAAATCCAGCTCAGACTTTTTATCTCTTCCTCCAGGAAGCCTTCTAGATTGACGGCTCTCAGGACTCATCATCTCCTGACTCTCCAGCCCCCTCTTTCTCTATTTTTTATTTTTGGTTGTTTGAGTCCTTAAGTTTCTTGAGAGCAGAAGGGTGGGGTGTGTGTGTGTGTGTGTGTGTGTGTATGTGTGTGTGGTGTACCTTCTCTCTCCTGGAAAACCCACTACAAGGCTTTTTACTCCCTTTCTTTTTTAACTGGAAAGTGCCTCTGTATTCTGACTGTAACACATCAATACAGTTGATTCACTGCCTGAATAGAGACATAGATGGTGAAAACCCACAGATAATCCAAACATGAAATATTGGTATTAGAGTGCTGTAGTATGCAGTGAGAGAGCTACACACACACACACACACACACACACACACACACACACCCTTACACACCCTTACCAGCTCGTACCTGCATTTGGCTCATCTGAGCTCACTTCTATTTGTGATGAGGATCTAGTTGGGAACAGTTGGACTAGCCCTTATTTATAGTTTATCATTGCTTTCCTGTACATTAAAGGGTGGGATTCCCAGACTAGCCTCTTACAGAGAGAGGCAGGGCAGGGATCCTTGTCCTTTGTTCAGAGCAGGAGAGGTTAAGTGGCTTGCCCAAGATGCTTCTCTGAGTTGGGAGAGCCTTAAAAGGCCTTCACATTCCTGAGCCATGACTCTTCTTAAGAAAGCAGCGGGGCATCTAGCTAAAGACAGGAAGTTTGGGTATGTGTCTGGAGGACTGTCTGGAGGAGGAGGTGGCTGCCTGGAACAGGGACTCAGGAGCCAGGAGCCTGAACTCTGGGGACAGAGCTCTTCTTGAGCCCCACAGGAATCTGAGTTCTGACCTGGCCTTCCCGCACATATCCCTTTGAGCCTCCTTATGTCCCAGTTTTTCCAAGGACCCAGGAGTCCCCATTCTCCACACTCTGGCTTATGGTAGCTTGCTCCTGGGGACCTCAGGAGCAGAAGAGAGGGCTAGCATCAGGGAGGCAGATCATGAGGGCTTTTGCCCAGACCTGGGTGGGTTGGATGCCTCTTCCCCACCTTCCATGAAGGCTCCCTGGAATGAGAAGGCAGCAGAGGGGCCCTCAGAGGCTCTTGAGCCCTGATTGGGAATAAGTGTCTGATAATGACTCCCATCAAATGTCAAGCTGCCTTCTCAGCTCCTCCAGGGCTGATTGCTCTCCCTGGGTGGGGGAGGGGTCCGGCCCTGCGTGCTTCTCCAGCACTGAGATCCCACCCTGGGGCTCTGTTGGGTTTTTGTCTCTGAGGAGAGCTCCTTTTGGGGTGGACAGCCTCAAGTCTCATGGCAGACCTCCCTGGTCAGAGCACTGGGGTCTTTACCCCTCCTGGATGCTGCCGTGGAATGGGGGGTTCACAGATGCCAACATGGGTGGGCAGGGTAGGACCAAAGCTAGAATTGACCTCACAGGTCCTGGGGCTGGGACGGAGCCTGGGGGCTGGACAGAGGAGGCGGAAGCTCCGTCAGGCTCTCTACAGAAAGGGTCCTACCCCTTAAAGACCCCACTGGAGCACTAACCCTGACTTTTGCCCATGGCTATGACTTGTCTCTTCTGAAGGCTCAATGTATTTGTTGGCTAGTGTTTTATAACCAATATAAAACAATGGCTTGAAACAGTGGCTTGAAACAATTAGATGAAGGATTTCTTGCGAGCCTGTGGGTTATCTGGGTTATTCCTCCAGTCTTGACCGGGGTCACTTGTGTCCTTGTGGTCAGCCGTGGGTTGAGAAGGCACCTCTGTTGATCTCTGGGCTCTCATGTCTGGGAGTCGTCTGGTTCCAGGCAGGTTTAGGGAGGCCTCGAATGGGACAACTGGGCTCTTCTCGACTTATCCTCATTCTCCAGCAGGATAACGCAGGCTTGCTCACATGGTGCTGGCAGGGTTCTAAGAGAGCGTGGGAGGCTGCAGGTCTCTTGAGGTTTAGCCTTGGAATTGGCATGCCATCACATCTGTTGAGCTCTGTCGGTCCAAACAAGTCACAAGGCAGCCCCCATTCAATAGGAGGAGAACTAGACTTTACTTCTTGTTGGGAAAAACTGCAAAGTCACATTGTTAAGGAGCACAGATATAGGTAGGGGGCAGATTTGGGGCCATTTTGCAATCTACTTGCTATATCCAGCCTCTGAAGCCTCTTGTTTCCCCTCCTCCAAGGTCTGAATGGGACAATGTGGCTTGATCACCAGGGAAGGACTGAGCAGGGCCTTCACCCCATGACCTCCTAGGCTTCTTCTGATATTTTGGGATAAGTTCCTGTTCTGTTAATGGGTTCATCACATCACCATCCAGCTGTGTGACCTTGGGCTCTTCACTTCTTCGCTTTCTGCCTCAGTTTCCTCATTGGTGAAATGATGTAGTTGGATGACATTTGATAATTAGATGATTAACAATCGGGAACCTACTGTGTGCCAGGAGATGTGCCAGATGTTGGGCTGGAAAATCTGAAAGGGCCTGCCAGGCTGGTGTGGGAGGACATGCTGGTGGGGGCTGAGTGCCCAATGGCGTGGAGGGAGAGACCGATGACAAAGTGAGTTCATATCCTCTACCAGCCTAAGCGAAACTGGCCAGTGCACGTACTTGGTAAGACATCAACTGACAGCGCATTTGTTAACTGCAAAGTGTGGTGCACGTGTCAAGCCTGGGGTCAGCAGCCCTTCCTGGACGTTGGCCTTCCTGTGGAGAGCTGCAAGGGTTCTACTTACTTCTGGTAAAATCGGATGTTGGTTTCTCACCATTAAATCCGTGCTCCTTGGGCTGAAGAAACATGGCAGAACTTGCTGGGTTGGACACGAAGGGGTGAAGGTTGCAGAAATGGGGTCCTTCTCTGCCATCGGGGGAGGAGGCTCAGGGAACTAAGTCTTGCTCACTGAGTGTGTGAGCAGATCCAGATTCAACTAACATCTTTGGCGACCTGCCATCCCAGGCGCTCTCTCAGCTGTCACTGCATTTGTTTTCATCCTCGCCATGACTTTGTTGGAGACCGTTCTCCTTTCCCGCTGTACAAACACGACCGCTATAGCATGTGGCTCAGAGAAGCAGAGAGACCTTCGTTCGTCCACACAGCTAGTCATCGCATGTTTAGAACCTGTCTTGTGCTGACTAGAGGTGAAGAGATCATAGCTACACACTTGAGCTGAGGTTTGGATGGAGTTCTTCTGCTTCCGGTACAAGTACTTTTCCCACCACATCACACTGGGGGCTGCTCAGTTCCAGGACCACTGGGAGCAGAACAAGCTGGTATGGTTCTCATCAAAGGCTGTGTGGATAGTATTCAGGTTAGATGAACCAAGAACTAAAACAGTCATAGCTATGATTATTAAGGACTTTGTGCCAGGCACCGCGCTAAGCCCTTTGCAAACAGTAGCTCATGGAAGCCTCAGAAGAACCTTGTGAGGTTTGTACCATTTAGGTGAGTTGCCCAAGGTCACACAGATAGTGAGAAGGGGCCTGGGGTTTGCATCCCGGTGGTGTGGCTCCATCCGTGGTGTAGCACTCCTGGCTAAGGTGGTGGCAGGTACTTGCTGCCTTAAGCCCCCAGCTGATGAGAGGCTGTTTGCTACCTGGGGAAAACAGAAGTACAGGTCCTGTCCGTGCCTGAGAAGTTGCAGCTGGGGCTTCTGTGAGTCCGCTCCAAGTACATAGGGCAATGTGTGGAGAAAACGGGTTATGGAGAGAGTGTCTGAGGTCAGGCTTGCTTTCTCAGGGAGTTGATGCATCAGATACCCAAGGCCATTAGCTCCCTCCATGGGTGCTGCTTAGTTGTTCATCATGCCCCAGGGCATGAAATTGATTCCAAAAAGCTTGTCTGTTTGTCTGTTTCCTCTGGCTCTTCCTGCAGAGGGGGTAGAGTGGGTGTGTGTGTGCAGGGCTGGCCAGAATGAGGGACACCCTTGGGTTGGCAACATAACTCATATAGGACTATCTCTTCAGGGGCCTTTGGGATGTCATCTCCATTCCAAGAATGGGTATCTTCTCAGGGCTCAGAGGTAGAGGGTAGAGTATGCTAAAGCAGAAATGGGAACTGTGAGTTGGAAGGAGCAAATGCAAGACCATCAGAGGTGATTAGGGAATGGGGTGTGGGAGTCAGAGGACAGTTGTCTGTTATTTTACGGAATGTTCTGGTGGGGACTGCAGTGCCTAGAGCCCATGGATGTGAACCTGGGAACAGGTTTTGCAGAAAGTAGGGACAAAATATGGGCCATTCTCTATGTATGTTGCTAAAACCAGTGTCAGGTATTGGTAGATTTTGATCCACCAATAATAATAATAAAGACTGTTAATAATAAAGACAGTGGTAATAATCACATTGCAACAAATACTTAGTGAGCACCCATTCTGATTCAGGTTCGAAGCTAGACCTGAGGATGTAACAATGAAACAGGTGTGGTCCCAGAGCCCATGGAAATCACAGTGTGTGTGTGTGTGTGTGTGTGTGTGTGTGTTTGCGGGGTAGTGAAGACTCCTACAGGGGCTCATGTCTTTATTAAGTCTGCTGGGGGAACTCAGAGAAGGGGCTTACCACCACAGTCTAGGTCCTTGGTTTCACCAAGGATGGGTCATGCTTCTCCATCAGTTGGGGTTCATAGCCATAAGCAAGAGGAGTGACTCTGACTGATTAAGCAGAAAAGGATTCTGTTAGAAGAATAGTGGGTGTCTCATCTAATCACAGGGAGGGCTGGAGAACCAGACTCAAGACTGAGCTTTCAGGCAAAATGCTCCCTGTAACCTCAACCTAGACTGATGGGGGAAACCAGACTGTCCCACCAGACACCAGGGAACTTTAGCAGTTCCTGCCACTCTCCACTGATTGTGCTTCTGGGCCAGGAACTCAGTCCTACTATCATTTCTACCCCAAAGCTGTACACTTACATATCTACCCTCACCAGCACAGTGAATTCTGGGCAATGAACTTACTCAAAGTCCTTCCTCTCAAGTGAAGTGTCCTATGGGTGAATCTGGTTAGTGGGGTCTGAATCATAAGTTTGTGCCCATCTGCTGCAAAGGAGTCTGGGTAACCAAGTTTCTATTTGGCTTATGAGACTGGAAACCCCCAGACTCAGCAAGGGTATTTGTGGGCAGCCAAACCAACCGACAACAAACATGATAAAGTCCACCACAAGGATGGAGAGAGAGAGAAGAGAGAGAGGAGATGTATAGGGGAGAATAGTAAATGTATCTTTGCTTTGCTGGTGAACCTCCTGCCCCTATTTTGTGCCTAGCACCAGGTGGATAGTATAGAATGAATGAGAAAATGGCAGTGATGGGGTGCTGCTGACCATGGGGCATGGACAAGCTGGCCTTTTGTTTATGGATATCTCAGGAAAGAGCTAAGGCATCTGGATAGTACCTTATGTATTACTTGGGCCATCTTGTCAACCAGTCTGCTATCTGGGTAATTGATTTGGTTCTTGCCTCTTTGGGGTTGGGCAGTGATCTGTTCTTAGGATTAGGCAAAAAGGAATTGACTTCCTTCAAGCAGGGCAGTTTGAAATAACGTAGTTAGCAATGAAAATATGTACCAGTTTCAACAATCTTTTGCTCAAATGTTATTCCAGTGGACACTGTCTTAGCCAATGTCCCGTCTTCTGTTCCTCCTCCCCATGCTTGGGTGTGCCTCAGAGAGAAACTGCCCCCCCTCCTGCCTTGCCCCCACATCCTGGATGACCTGATTGTTTTAAAGACATCCCAGTACCTGCTGGCAGGTGGTCAGCATGGGCCAATGAGAGGCAAGGAGACTTTTCCTGAGTGGTGTAGGAAAGTCTTTTGTCCACTTCTGGGAGAATCTCTTGAGTGTTGCTTTCTTCTGGTTTTCTCTGAATATTGTCATGGGTGGATATAAGGCTCCTAAGTGCCCTAGCCATCTTGTGGCCTAGTCTGAGGATGATGGATACACACACACACACACACACACACACACACACACACACATCACAGGGAAACAGGATCCGACTTCCAGATCACACCAGATCTACACCCAGATTCTGCCCTACCTCCAGGTTTCCAGACCTGGTCAATTTCCATATATGTGAGCCACTTTGAGGTGTTCAATGTTCAATGCTTCTGAAAACCCTCTAACAACTACTTCAGTTGCTGGTTACTCATGTGTAGTGGTGGCCAGAAGAGACCGCAAAGCCAGCATCTGGGTGGCACTAAGGGGGCCAAAGAATGGCCCCTCTCCTCACCTTCAAATGCCTTCCCGTTGCACATGGGATGGTGTCCAAGATGTGTGAAGAAAGGTTCTTTCCTTTCAAGGCAACTCTCTGCCTCTGGACCACCCCGTCCCCCTTCCTCCCAGAGGGGACCCTGTTTCAGATAGAAAAACTGAGAATAATTGTTGGCCCATAGTCATGCACCACAAAGGGCTCTGAGCACAAAGGACTACTTTGTCAGGGAGGTACAAAGCACCCCCTCCCCCACCTCTGGGGACTCAGATGGAAAGAGACCTTGGGCTGAAGGGGAGGGGGCTAGAGCCCCTGACCCATTGCCACTCTTCAGCAAATGGAGGCCCCTTGCTTTCTGCCCACATCTAAGGACTGGCTTGGCCATAGTTCTCCCTGGGTGGGGTTGGGGTAGATCAGCCTGTGGTGAGCACTTGACCTGTCTTGGGACCCCGGCTAGGACAGAGGCTGTCAGGAGCCTTTGTGTTCAAATCACCACCCTCCAGGGGCATAGGCAGGTCCCATATTGCTTACAGAGAAGTGGAGGGCCCTGGGCTCCAGAGGGCTCCAAACTGCTCTATATTTCCCTGGGAGGGGAGTCGGGGCGGAACATAAATAAGACAATTTATTCAGAGAAACCATCTCCCCTATTTACATTTAAATTGAATAATTTAAAACACCTTTACCCATTTCCATAAATTATCCCCCATTGGACGGGCAGTCCAACTGTTTAGAGGGGGTGCCTTCCTGGGGAAAGGCCTAATTACATTCCCTGCTACAGGGCTGATGTGGGAGGGGAGGAGAGGAGAAGGGGAGGTGGGGAGGGGTAGGCAGGCCTGGGAGGAGGGAGCTCCAGAGGAGGCAGACATTTGCTTGGCGCTGGCAGGAAGAAGGAGGGAGCTAATAAGAGCTTTACAACTGAGAGGTGAGGGACAAAAAAGTCTTCCTTTTATCGGAGGAGTGAAGTGTTTGGGACCAGCCAAGGACATCACTCAAGGTTGCTGTGGGTCAGCCGTCCCCTGCAGACCCAGTGTCTGGTCTGGGGGCAGGAGGGGAAGAGGGGGAAAGAACAGGTGTCCCCAACACCTGTTACTGGCCAGGCCCTCCATGCGAAGTACTGGGGACAGTAGGGCTAACCTGCCTGGCTCTGCTCTTCTGGGCTCCAGGGAAGAGGGAGAAAAACTGCTTCCACAGGATCATGGGAGGTGGGTGGAGCCAGGTTCCCAGCGGAGGGGCTCTCTGGATGGCCCTGGAAGGGTGGGTGGATTTAGGGAGGTGCTGAGGAAGACAGAAAGGCCTTGCTGGAAAAGGACCTGTGTGGAGAAAAGGCTCTGAGGGGGAGAAGACTTGGGGTGTAGAGCCTGAGGAAGCCAGAGTAAGTTCAGGGAAGGAGGAAGAGGAGTTGCTCAGGAGGGGACGCTGCTGCCCCTCCCCCCACAGGGGCAGTTTCCCTTCACAGCACACTGAGCCTGTGTGGGTAGAGCTTGGGCCTTGCCATTCTTTGTCACTGACTGGTTAGGCCTCTGAGGAAGGGGAGCCCTCCTAGTGTCCGTGCGTCTCAATTTCCCTGCCAAGTGCCCAGGGAGGCTGCAGGCTCTTCCCAGGTCCCCTAAAGCAGAGGGATCTGATTCCTGGCATTGGCCCAATTGGTCCTCAGGGTCCTGGTATCTCCGGGGCTGTGTCCCTACTTCCCTGCCCTCCTGGGATCACCTCAGTCTGGCCTTTTCTAGAGTGGGAGCTTTCTCCAGCTCCCTCCTCTCAATCAGGGTGTCTCTGGACACAGAGTAGAGCCCCAAATAACTGTCTTCTCCCTCGTTGAAGACAAAATGGCGGGTGAATCGTGTGGAGTAGGGGTAAATTGGCTTGGAGAGGGGCTGGTGACGAGCCCTTTGATGCTTATGACAGCCTTGGAAGGCAGGCATGATTAGCTCAGCTTAAGAGATGAGGGGACAGAGGCCCTGAGCTGGAGAAACCAAAATTTGAACTTTGTTCCGTCTGCCTTGAAAGCCCTTGCTGTTGATCGCAGGCGGAGCTGTGTGGCTCACAAGGATACTGACCAGCGGTCGCTGGCTAGTCACGCTGTGTGGTGGGCCATGTGAGCAGATGGGGCATAAGCCTCTCTGGGAAAACAGATTAAAATGGCCATGCTGGTGCTAAAAATCTATGCATTCCCCTTGCATGCTAATGGAATCTTCCCGAGAAGTGTTTCTTTGCCATCACCATGGGCCCTCCTGGGGGAGAGGAGGGGCACATCCAGCAGGGAAAAATGCCTGCGGATTAAGGCACACTTGGTTCCTTTCACCTGATTTTCTTGAAATAAGCTCCTATTCTAGGCAAGAGATGTCTCCCCCAGGGACCTCTGAGCCTGTCCCCAGCAGCTACTGTCCCTGCTGGTCAAACCAGTGGTTTTGTCCTCCTGGACTGGAACTAGACAGGTATAGGTTCAGATCCTGACTCTGTCATTTACTAGCTGTGTAACCTTGGGAAACTCACCTGCCGTCTCTGAACCTGAGTCTTGTTAGGATCAGAACACTGATCTCTGAAAGTGGTTGTGAGAATAAGATGAGACTGTGTAGTGAGCCGTGTGGCAGAGAGCTCAGCACACAGAGCAGTTGCTCAATAAACATCATTTCTGACAGCTCTGCCACCTGGTGATGAGGTCCTCCCAGGTACCCCTCGCCTTTTCTGTGAGACCTTCCACAGTTGGCTCCCTGCGATGGCTGTCTCAATGCTCGGTGTCCTCTAGACATTGAGGTGTTCATTTTGCAGCAATTTGTGTCTTACTCCACTTGTGTCTCATTTTCCTTTTCTGTTAAAAGATGCAAAATAATACCTATCTTACAGAGGTGCTGTGAAAATTAGGTTAGAAATAACGTGGGTTCAGTGCCCAGTACGATGTGGGGCACACAGCCGTCACTCAGCAGGTGCACTCTTGCATGTGGGTGGGTGGGGTAGGCTGCTTCCCATCAGGTAGGGTCCTTCCTGGCGGAGATGCCTCCTGTGTGACTTTCCCAGCACCCAGCAGAGGAGGTCCCCATCCCGGAGGGTTCAGACTTTTTCTGGGGAAAAAGTCCCTCTCCCTCCCTTCATAGGCTCTCAGGACATTCCTCTTACAAAGTTGGTAACTGTGCACTATCAACGAAGCCAGTTGTAGGAATGGTCAGTGGAGCTATTTAGGGATGATTTTCAACCCTCTGCTGAGGTTTCTCATTTGCGGTTAGGTTGTCAGTGATCTTTAAAATAAGGATCTCCTATTTAATCAACAAAGAGCTTTTGAGCATCTGAATGATTGAGCAAAGCAATCCCTGAGTTGTGTCCTAGGCTTGTATTTGGGGACTGGAGACACCTCAGGTCCCACCCCAGGTGTGCCCTCAGATACCAATCTTGCTCAAGCCAGCCCAGTCTCGGAGATGGTTTACTAGCCAAGTACCATCACTCTGAGAGAAGGGGGGCAGCAAAGGCTGATGTCATGGGGAAGTGCTGTCGTGGGTGTCCTGGATTATGACTTGGACACAACTGGCTGTTTGATTTTTTTTAATGAATTTCTAATTTCTGACTTTTAATGAATTTCTAATTTCTCTGGGCTTCAGTTTCCTCATAAAACAGGGAATTTGATTAGATGAACTCCAGGGTCATCTGCAAGTTTTAGAGTTCTGAATTTCTAGGTCTAAACTGAATCCCTCTTGCTGTATTTGAAGCCTTCAGAGACTATAGACTTGGTATAGACACTTATACTTGGTAATAAGTGACCAACATCAGATTAAGTCCTAGAGGGCTGTGGTTTTTAGTTTTTCATAGAGCTTTGATGGGATTGTATTTTAATTAAATATTTAATGGGATGTATCTGCCTGATAAAATTACTGCTACCACCTTGGGGATGGTTCTTATTTGCAGCTTGTCTGTAAATGGCAGAACTATTATGCCCAGCTGGAAACCTACCCCCCCAAGAGCATGTGGGATCCAGGGATCCAAATAGGTTGTCCAAAGAGCAAAGGAAGGTTCTGAAGCTGCCCTTCCTACTCCACTTTCTAGAGCCGATTATGGTACTGACAGCAGGATCCAGGGAATAGGCTCAGGTCCATGTTTGGGGCTGCTCTTTATTCTGCCTGCTCTTTGAGAGCAGGGAAGAGAATATGTGCTTTTTCTCTACTTTAATAAAACCCAAAATGAGTCTTCATTAAGGGCTCCATTAAGAAGCCACTGTTATTCTTGGCACTCATTAGTGTTGCTTCTTACTGCTAAGTTTCCATGTTGGTGCTTTCTTAGGGCTTCTCAGGGCCCCCTGCCCATGCTGGAGAGCTGCTCATAAGAGAGACCTCAACTGACTGAATCTCAGAGGCAAAAGAACTAGGGCTTCCCCAGTCCACTTCATCCATTCCCCTGTCTCTGGACAATTGCCTGCCTGACTTCTAGAGCCCCTGGGAGCAGTCTAGGGGTTTGTAGCTCTACTTCGAAGTCCTTCTTCTTGGGACGCCTGGGTGGCTCAGTTGGTTAAGCAACTGCCTTCGGCTCAGGTCATGATCCCGGAGATCTGGGATCGAGTCCCACATCGAGTCCCACATCGGGCTCCCTGCTCGGCGGGAAGCCTGCTTCTCCCTCTCTCACTCCGCCTGCTTGTGTTCCCTCTCTGGCTGTGTTTCTCTCTTTCAAATAAATAAAATCTTAAAAAAAAAAAAAAGAAGTCCTTCTTCTTGTCTAACTGCTCTCTTTCGCTGCAGTGTGAGCCAGTTTGAACCCTTCACATGGATAATGAAGAGTATCTTTCTTTCTAAGAGGACCCTTGCTTGCTTTCTCCTTCTGAGATCAGGTCCTAGATTAATTTTGGTAACTGATGAAACCCTGCCTCCTTCCTGTATCCTGGGGGAAGACCCACCCCTAGATAACACCTGTAGGTTAAGTGTGTCTCTTAGGGTCATGCCCATCTCCCCCCATTTGTGGCCTTCTGTCTCTAGCTCCCATATTCACTTTTGTTTTCTCCAGGCCTCCAGACAACTCCTAGGCCTTTATCAGGACCTGTGATGGCCTGACGCCTTCCCCCCAAAACACCAACTAACATACATTAAATGCATATGTGTGCCAAGCACCATGCTGGGTCTTCTATCTCATTTAGCCAGAATCACAGTCCCGCCAGTGATTGCTATCATTTTGGAAATGAAAAAAGCAAAACAAAACATGACAACAAAAACAAAAATCTGACACTCAAAGGGATTCAGATCTTTGGTCACACAGGTAGTTAAAGGTAGAAACAAAATTGACCCCAGGTGTCCTGACTCCAGGTAGGATGCCCCACCTGCTTCACTGAGCCATCCTTGTCTTCTCCCTTCTTTGGGTCTCAGCATAAGGATCAGTGAACATAAGAGAGGGCTTGGATCCACAGCTAGTGCCTCGCTGCTGATGTGACAAGAAAAGGTAGACTAAGTTCTTCTCTCACGTGTCTGAACTTTCCCATCTGAGTGCGCGTCATTCCCTCCATGTAGTCCACTTGGACAGTTTGATATATATGCCAGTCATGTCCCATTGTCAGCACTTTTGGAACCCCCCTATGGCATATGGTCTTGACTGTCAATAAATATTTATCTTTTTCAGGGTGAACTGTATCTTTGGAAATACCCCAAAGTCATGTGGATTCAAGTCTGAAGAATCAGGTAAGGCACCAAAATAGGTGATTCTACTTTGGCTCACTACTTTTTAACACATTGCTCAGTGAAATGTAGTACAGACAGTCACTGTTTCACAGGTCCCAGCTTATTGCTGTGCAGGAGATTTCCCAAATGTCTCAGAATCTTGACATGTGAAATAAAGCTTGAGTGGTTCTTTGATGGGGAAGAAGGGTGAGGGAAAAGTGGACACTGATGCTCAAAACCAAATGGCCTCTGACCTTTCCTCATGATTTTGAGCCTCTTTTTGGGCCTGGTGTGTTGGAGTTCCCCTGGCAGATGCATTGGTTCTCAGATCCTGGGTCTGCAGGGATATCAGTGCCACGCAGTATCACTTTACTGGAAGACACAATAAATAGAAATGATTTCTCTTCTGTCCATGACAAAGGTGTGGCTCAACCTTTTATGTAACAATTCCTTGGGTTTTTTGTTTGTTTGTTTGTTTGTTTTTTTAATAGGAGTCTGTTTCTTTGCCTTAGCTGAACAATTCAGTCATCACTCTCATTGTTAAATATCCATTTCAATGAACTAAATCTTTTACCTTTTTCAGTATTTCTACTGGCTTCAGGGAGGGTAGGAGAAGGGCTGGATAGCTGCTTCTGGCAATGTCCTGGTTATCTTCCTTTCAGCCTGGTGTGTCTGTGACATCTCATTGTCTTGGACATGATCTCACTTCCAGACCCTTCTTTGAGCCTCTCAAGTGTCCTCTTTGCAAGATTTCCATGCCTTAGGCCCCGTTTGGCCCTGATTTTCAGGCTTTAGGAATACCTGCTCACTGTTTGATGAGCCAGCCCAGCACACAGCTCCTGTCTGCGCCAGTCCAGTGGGAGCCGGCTGTGGTAGAGATGGAAAATATGTGATGGGTTGATACATGCCAGTCTCTCATCTTCTGCTTTCAGGAAAAATCTGGTGAAGTTATTGTCATACAAAGATTGTGCAGTTTAACAGGGGCCCCTGGGGTTAGGTTCCCTTGCCTTTGTTAGTTTAGACAAGTTTAATGAAAACCTTGGAGAAGTACCACCTCTGTGAGCTTCAGTTTTGTCATCTGTAGAGTGGGAGTAATGATAACCCCATCGTGGGAGGTTGCGAGGACCAAAGGAGATGATTTATACAAAGAGCTTGGCTGGGGGCCGATACAGAATAGGTGATCAAAAATGAAAGCCATCGTTATGATTACCAGCTTAATAGAGACTCCATTTGGCTGTGAGCTGAAGCTGGTTTTGGTCAGGTGAGCTAACTGATCAGAGTGGGCAGGAGTGCGGGGCACGGGGAGCTGTCCGTGGTGCTGCAGCCATTCCGCGGAGATCACTAAATGTTGGTGATCACCTGTTCTATGTTTGGTACTCTTCTAAGCACCAGATTCTGTAGACAAAGGGAAAGCCTTTTCTCAGGACTCCCAGACAGTCTCACGTGCACACAGGTGACACTGACGTGCCCCTGTTAGTAAGCACGGGACTGTCTCATGGGCGGGCATATATATAGGCATTTAAAAAGACATGGCGTGTGGGACATGAGTGTGTTCTTTGTGTGCGTCCGTGGGTGCGCGTGAGCCTGTGCACCTGCGTGGGGTGGGGCATAAATGATGAATGGGCGGGGCTGAAGTGAAGAAGTGAAGGAGGGGTATTGCTATAATGTAACTCACCTAGGTGAACTAGCTGGTAACAAGGCCCCAGCTTGGCCACCGGGGAGACGCTGACTTCCTAGAACTTCCTGGGGAGGCTGAAAGGTACACTGGCCCCCACCCCATACCCCTCCTGGCCCACCAGAACAGAGTAAATCTGTGGCCAGAGTGGAGCTGCTCTCCTGCAGGGCATTCCAAACTAATTTTCTGGTACATTATACACTTGGCCTTTTGAACAATCAATCGCTTTAAATGTTGTTTGGTTCCTGTAGCCAAATCCAAGAGAAACAAGACATAATCCATCTGGCTGATATGGCCAGAGCAGGAAGGGAAGGAGAGAAAAAGAGGGAGGCTAGAGCTGCCCTGGGGGTCTCTGCTTGACTCAGGGAGGCGGGGAACTGGAGGGACCTGCCAGCTCTTGAGAGAATGGACCTTTAAGAGATATTTATGGCTGGTTGATCACAGCCCCATTTGTCTCAATGCATCCTACCCATAGAACTGTCACTATGGCAGTAGTGAAGTTCAAGTGGGGAAGGGCGGAACAAGGTGCAGGATGTGGGGTTGAGAGCGAGGGATGGTGTGGGTGTCTTAGAATCCTGGGTAGAAGGTTCTGGCTTGGGTTTTAGTCTGAGGTTAGATTTGAGACATAATCCCCTAGAAATCCTGAGATGGCACCAGGCAGGGTGTCCCTGGAGGCAGGGAGCTGTGGTCCCAGAAAGGCTGGGGCTGCTTGGAGGAACCCACACTTGGCTTAAGAGAAGACAGCATGGGCTCTGCTGGACCCAGGGGCTGGAGTCATTTCCCTTGCAGATGGACTACCCAGACAGTGGGAGAAATGACATTCATGGTGTGCAGTCAATCACATAGCAGCCTGGCAAGCTGTGGGGCAGGCAGGAACACATCTTCCCAAAGGGCTATCTGGGAGTGGTTTCCCTGGGGAAGGCATAGCTGGAGGGGGGAGGAGGAAGATGTTGGCACCTCTCTTGCTCTACTCTGCACCTGGCTCTGGGGAGTGGGATCCACTCTAACTGCCTGTCTACATCCTCAGGCACTGCAGGGGACACCTCAACCTCTGAGCAGTGGGGTCAGGGAGGGTGGGAAGGCCAATAAGAGACCCTGTCAGGATCCAGAAAGCCTAGGGTGGATACATTCTCCATGCAGAGGGAGTCTCAAGATGGGCAGGTGGGGACTAACATGCCGAGTGGTGAAAAGCTGGGGAGAAACCCGGCTCAGCATTTGCTTGGGGTGTGGAAGGTTTCCAGCTACTCACAGCCAGGGGCCCGGGGCACCCCTAGTGCTTGGCTCCAGCTGGCCCTGCTCATCTGGAGGGCTGTTCCTGCTTCCGAGGTCCAGGGCGGCTCAGCCTTCAGCTAGCGGAGCGGCAACAATCCAGCAGTGGCAGCCACTCTGTGAAAAGGGTGGGGCCTGCGCACTTCTCTGAAGGGTAATTATGCTCAGAGCATGTTCTATGGTGATGCAGGGCTTGTCTGACAAGGCACGCTCTTGTTCCTGCTGCTGAGGCAGCTTGGGAGCGGAGCGGAGAGGCCAGGGGCTGGAGGTGATGCTGCTGCTTGGGGAGCCTCTCCAGGATAATGAGCTGCTGATCCCAAGGGGGCACTTGTCCAGTTGGGCACTCCTGTCCCTCCCCTGGCCAGGGGGAGGAAAGCAAGGGGGCAGGAGGCTCAGCAGGAGGACACCTTCAACACAGGGAATGCTGGGGAACATCACGTACTTACAGTAACAGTTATGATTGTTTATAATTATTATAATAGAGACACCAATATTTATATTGTATTCTGTACTTTTCAAAGCATTTTCACATTTGATGTCACCATAATCCTTTCATGGAGGGACAGATCTTTATCCCCATTTGAATGATGAAAATGGGGGTGGCTTGGTCATGGTCGCAGGTCAGAGCCACGTCCTCGTCCTCAGTCTGGTTTCCTAACTCGGATGTCAGAGCTCCTTCTCTTATCTCCTAGGTTGGGCAAGATCTCTGTTACAGCCACTCCCTGACTCTCTGATGTCCTTCTAGAGGCTCCCATGTGAGGTCTCCCATGGCAGGAGTTGAGGGAAGGGGAGCCCTGGGTTCCTGCTTTGGGAAGTTCCTGCAGTGGGACAGGCCCACCAGAAGTGGAGTGAAGCTGATCTGAAGGCACGGGCATGAACGTGACAGGCAGATAGGCTCGCTGCCTGTTTCCACAGACTCAACGCCATAGCTGTGCCGCCATTTTGGGAGGGAACTGGGATACGGATTCCACTGTGTGAACAGGTACACTTTAAAAGACACAGCATGACAAACAGCCGTTCCCATGCAGCACGCGTGTGAAAATGGTGCCAATGAACACCTCATGGATTCTTCACTGAGAACCTGGGAACCAGAAAAAAATGACAGGATTGTTATTTGGGGCTGAGGTCAACCAATGAGGGCTTCCTGTCAGAGGCAGTTCTGAGCAGAGTCTGGAAGGAAGCAAATGACAAGCACATTACAGGCAAAACAGAAGATGTGGGGCGAAGGGGTGAAAAGTTCGGGATGGTGAGCATGTTAGCTTGGATGGGCCTAGGGGTGGAGAACGTAGGTGGGTGAGGGATCTGCAGAACTGATGCTTGAGTTGGAAGGTCAGACGTGAATTTGATAAACTAGAAATTGCAGACTCTGAGCATTGTTAGAAGGTAGGAATAAGATCAAAACACAGTGTGGGATGCTTTGCAAAGCTTTGTGTAGAATGAAGTTTGGATGGAAAGACAGGACAGGTGTGGGCAGGTGAGCCCCCTGAGAATGAGCACCGTCCCATTCCGACTTGGAGTTTGAAGTGCTAACTGTGGAATCTGGAATTCTCTGGATGGCTGCAGGGCTTTAGGACCTGCTGCACATTCTGACCCAGGTTGAGCTGTGTTCTGGAACTTGGCAGGTGGATGGCTCCCACACCTCATTGCCCTGCCCTACGGCACCTTCCTTTCCGCAGCCAGGACTCAGCCTTCCCTCAACAGGATGCCAGTTCAGTGCTGGATCCTGCCTCGGGCTCTGGGAAAAAGCTTGCTGCTCAGGGAAGAGGCCCTGCTGCTCCTTCTGCTCTGCTCTGTAGTGATTGATGGCTGTGGGGAGGTTGGTGAGCAGCCTTCCTTCCCCCCAGACTGGGTCAGATGGTTGGAATGGGTGGGAAGCAGACTCCCAGAGTCCTGAAAGAAGAGTGGCAGGGAGGGCAGGCCAGGGGGTGGCCCAGGTGCTCCACAGGGTAGTTCTCGAGGGAGTGGCTGGTTCCAGGGGTCAGGAGATGCGTGCAGAGTAGCAAACAGTTCACTTAATACTGGATTCTTCTGAGTAGACAAAAAAAATAACATTTTGCTACCTGATTTCTTGGTTTCTCAAGCCGCCCCCCTTGGGCTAGGGCCTTGAAAGACCCAGGATGGTGGGGAGTGAGGGGAAACTGAGGCTTAGCAAGAAGGAGGTGCTTTATCCTTAAAAGGGTGTGCTCTGTAAGCCTCACAGTGAAGTGTCTTCCCTTAACACCGCCCTCAAGCCTGGGTTCCCACAGTGTGAGATCAGGAGGGGGTTCTCTGTGTCTCTCTCTCCCAGGCCTTCCTGAGGAATTTTAAAGGGACAGATCCTCTTCTACACATTGGGGGTGGGGGGAAGCCAAGAGCTATCGACACCTATAAAACCAATTTAAAAATCAGTCTAGCCAACCAGCCCCCAAAGGAACCAAAGGGAGCCATAGAGTAACTCAAAAGCAGACACTAATAGAGGAGAAAAGAAATGTAGTTACATATTCATCAGCTTTTAAATATTCATGAGGATTGTAAAGCAGATTAATTTTCATGCCTCATTTCTCCCACGGTTCTCGCTGTCCATATTTTACCGCAGCAGCAGAAGAAAAAGGGTTATGGATCACTCGGCCGGTGCCCTCACTATCACTTAAGGGGCAGTGTGCGTGTGCGTGTGTGCATGTGGGTGTGTGTGCATGTGTGCGTGTCTGCATGTGTGGGTGAGAGGCAGGGGAACAGGAGGGGCTGTCTCTGTGGAGGTGAAGGTGTTCGTCTCCTGAGGGATGGGCCTCTCAACCAGGATGCTGCGAGGACAGCTGCAGGACAGTGTAGGGAGATCGTGGAGATGTCTGAGGGAGGGGCGCTATTTGGAGCAGAGAGGACTCTGGGGGCATCGAGTTAACTTCTGGCCTCCCATGGGTGAAGAGGGCAAAGGACCGTCACCAGAGTCAGCAAGGGTTTCCTCTGTAGTTCCCCGAACTAACTGTCTGAGATGAATGGTCCACTGATGGAGGGAGGTGAGAGAGCAGGGCGGGTACTACAGTGAGGAAGGTGCCAGAGACACAGAAGAACAGAAGGGAGGTGGAGCACCCGGGAGGGAGCAGAAACAGAGAGGGGAAAGAAGGAGCCGCTGGGGGCGCATCTGTGGAGGTGGAGGGCATTAGATAAAAGGACGGTGGACGAAATGATAGGTTATGGAGGACTTGTGGATCCCAGGGCTGTTGGGAGAGATCTTCCCCTGAGTCACACCCCCACTTAGAGATAAATAAGATAGAGTTGGGGGAAGTAAGTGTCAAGTGCAGGGTGTCAGGTGAGCCATTCTAGAGCCAAGGGCAGCAAATATTGTCCAGAGTCATGAATGGGAACCAGGCAGCCAGCGGAGGAGAAAAGATGGGCCCTGGGGGACAGAGCCATGGATGCAGCCTCTCCTTTGGGCCCCAGTATGTTGCTCTGGGCACGGATGTCACCTGACAACCCTTAATGGTCTGAGCCAACTTTCTTGGAATGAGAGGAGGGATGAGTTGGCCTCTGAAGGTCCCATCCTGGTCTGCCAGCGGCTGCCCCCTTCCGTGGCGGCAGAAGGGTATTCTGTGGAATATAATCCCTAGGGTGCTCTCTCGTGAGCTTTGGGCATCACTAGGCCAGACCTCCCGGGTGGGCTCCTTCCCCAGCTTCATTCCCTCTGTGCTGGATATTTCCACGAGGGTGTTTAGTACCTCAGACCTAACATGTCCACACTCCAGTGGACTGCCCCCAGCACGCAGACCCGTCAGCTTGCAGCCTGCCCTTTGTTGGTCAGTGGCAACGCCACCCTTCCAGCTGCTCAGGCCAAAAAACTGAGAAGTCATCCTTGACTCCTTTCTCATCCAGTCCTTCAGCATAATACCCAGAATCTTCTGACTCCACTGGCCACCACCCAGGCCCAACCTCCCGCCTTCTCGTGTCTGGATGATCACAGAAACCCTCTGGTCTCCTTCTGGGGCCTGTGGGGCTCCTCACAGTCTGGCCCCTCCCCTTTGTCTCTCTGAACTTGTCTCTTTGTCACTAGAACCCCCAGCACTACACTGGTCTCCCAGCTATTCCTGGAGCAAGCCGGACCTGCTCCCACTTCAGGGTCTTTGCGTATGTGTTTCACTCCTTCATCTCCTCTAGGACTTTGCTCAGTTTACCTCCCTAGTGAAGCCTTCCTGAGCACGCTATTGAAGACGCTGCTCCCTTCTTACAGTAGTAATTTTTCCAGTGAGTAGTTACTGCCCAGGGAGCTTCGTCTTCTGCCCACCGAGGAGTTAACTGCTACAGTAATTGTACATATGATGAAAACAACTGAAAAGTGGATAAAAAATCTGAAACAGTGACTTTCAGACAGTAGGCAATAGGTAGCACAGCGGGTCCCTGAGAGAAGGGAGGCTCCACTTGTGTATCAGTGCCTTCAGGCCGGAGCAGAGTGGGAGAATCCCAGACAGAGCCTGGGGGTTGAGTTGGGACCCAGGTTTGAGGATTGAGATTGGGGCTGAGGTTAGAATTTGTAACGAAGAACACCAGGGAGGGAGAGCTGTCCATGAAGAGTTCTGAAAGTCTGCAGAAGTGTCCTTGAAACTTAAACTATGAACACTGATCTGCACATAATTGAAGGACCATGAGGTCGGGGAGAGAGCTGCTGGAAAGCAAAAGACCGAACAATTCCTGAGCTCACACAGGGCTGGGAATGACTCAGATTTGTACATGTCAGGGTGGTGAGGGCTTGTAATATGTGGCACAACGGATATTACCTTAGTGGCCAAAGGCTGCCTGGGACCCATCTAACAGCTTTAGAGCAAGCTTAGGGTCATAGTGATTCCAGACAACTGGGAGCCAGAACAGAGTCCTGCTCTCTCTAAAGGCCTACAAAATCCAGAACCCAGTGCAAAATTCACAATACCCATCACCTAATAAAAAAATAACTGTCACGCAAAGAAAAAGGGAAACGTGACCCATGACCAGGACACAAATCAATCTACAGACACAGATGCCCAAATAAGGATGATGGAATTAGCAGACAAGGATGCTGAAGCAGGGATTACAAATACACTCCATATGCTCGGAACTGTAGACAAAAACATGAACACAGTGAGGAGGAAAATGGAAGAGCTCAAAAGCCAAATGGAACGTATAAAGAAGGAAACAATATTTGAACTGAAAAATACCATTAAACAACTAAGCGATTGCTATTTCTGCCACAACTGCTATCCAGACCACATGGAGGGTGGGGGCATTTTCCCCTTCTAGCTCATTCTCCCAGCAGCCAATGCCTCTCTCTTCTGGGAGGGCACCACATTTGGTTTCTCAGTTCCCCAGGACTCTAGAAAAACAGACTCTTCTCTCCTTGATGCCAAATGCAATCTGGACTTCAGGGAACAAGCAACAGCTCTTTTGAGCTTCGTTTCAGCTGATGTTTCCTGAATCCCTCCCGTGTCCTCTGATCTGAGTGCTCTACCACCCGTCCAGCTCCATAAGGATCCGCTCTTCTCTATCCATCTCTATTAAAGTAGTTTCAGAGCTCTTGTAATGGGGGGATCAGCAGGAGCTGGCCTGCCCCATCGAGTTCACATCTAGCCTGGGTGGCACAATGAGAGGAAGAAAGTACAGCATTCAGGAAATCAGTGAGGATAAAGTACTTAGAGAACTTCATTTGGAGATCAGGGAAGGCTTCATGGAAGAGGTGGCATTTCTTCTGGGTTTTGAAGGATGGATAAGGTTTGGGCTGGTGGGAATGAAGGGACAGGTGCTATACGTGAAATAGGGCATCATCTTGAATTCCCTCACTTCTTGTCTTCCCTTTCTGAACCCCCAGGCTCCCCCCTTCTCTTGGGGTTCTAGTCAGCTCTTTTGCTTTCATGAGTGAGTCTTCTGGGCTTTGGGCACCCTGGTTTCCCCAGCAAACTAGTGATACTCCTGCAGGCAGCCTCAGAACTCAGATACCCTTCCCCTCCTTGGGCTCTGATCAGATGGAACAGCGCCCCACGTTGGGCAGTTTATGGTAAGGGTCTTTCCTGGACAGGTTCAAAACCCAGCAGGGGGGAGGCGGGTTTGAGCCAAGACGACATGATTCAGTCTCTCTGGCCTCCAGCCCCCCATTCGGCTGCTCCTTGACCCCCAGATCAGCATTGCTGCCACGAGGTTTGGGGGCCTCTGAGCCTCTCATTTCTCCTCTTCTCTCATCTCATCTCTGCCCCGTCCCCCACTCATTTTGGGTGCCATATGGTCAGCTCCTAAAAAAGGCAGTTTTTCACAGGCTGCTTCCCACAGATCACCTGACCTTCAGGGTCACTCTGGGGCCTGGTGGGCGTGTACAAATGAGCAGGGCCAGGAGAATGGTGAGGTGCCCCTCCTTCAGGTGTGTTTGGAATAGATAAGGCAGCACCTGTTTGTGACAGTGATGTCACTGCACAAAGCCCGAGGCGGGAGGATTGGGAGTGGGGTTCCCCAAAGCAGGAGGTTTGAGCGAGGTGGGTGGGGCGTTCAGACTCGGGCTTTGAGGTGACGTGTGCCCCCTTCCTTACCTCCCACCTTCCTGGGTCTGCCACCTCATAGTCTCCACATGTCATCCGGGCCAGATGTTCCTCCTCTTCTGCCCCCACAAAAGGGTGGAGAGGTGGTGGTGGCCCTAGGGCTGCCAGGGAGTCTGGGTGAGCTCTCCATCCCCCTAGGGCTTTGCTGCCTGCTACCCAAAGCCCCAAGCTGGGCCAGTGCTCCCTGTGGCCCTGGCGGTGGGGGCAGGGGGAGGGCGTCCCATGGGCCCAGTGTGGGGAGCGCATAGAGAGGGCCCCATGGCGGGTGGTTCTGAGTCCTGACTTTGGTGCCAGGTGGAGCTGAGCACGAATTTCTTCTTCATTGTACTCCAGACAAGTGACTTAACCTCCAGTCCTTCCTTATGTTATCCGTAAAGGTGAGACAGTTGCACTCCCCCCACCTTCTAGTGGGGGCACGTTGGACACCCAGTTAATGGCAGGTGGTGTTGATGGATTTGCTGAGAGGGGTAGAGGCTGCACCCCTCCAGGCCGGTCCTGGCCCCCCTCTGCCTGACTTCCTACCCCAGCTGCTTTACTAAGCCCCCAGCTCCCGGACCCTTGTTCTGGACCCTTGTCTGACAGCCCCCCAGAGGGACCCACTGCATCTTTAATTGCAATTCTCTTGCTTGGCAAAGCCATCAGCACCTAATGTCCCATGTCATCGCTGCTTCTGTGCCTGTGGACACCTCGCTCCTGAGGACTGCTCAGCCACCCAGGGCAACTCCATCTGGCCAGGAATAGCCACGGTGGGGAGGAGGGTGAGCAGGGCTAGGATCTTCCAGTGATGTTTTGATGACAATTTGCTTACAGATAACTTAATATCAGAGGGCAAAAGTCTCTATGACTCTATCACCAGTCCTTTCTATCACTCTGGACCTTCATTTATGGCCCTGGAGAAACCACAGGGGTCCCTCTGGTCTCTTAACCCCAGAGCCTTATGCATCCTTCTGCAGGAAAGAACCCTGAGCCCAGGGAGAAACTGAACCCCCCCCACCTCTCTGCCTCCTCACCCTCCCTATGTGGCTGATGCCCATGTAGAGTTTTTAAGGTAGGGCCCAGCAAAATGTCAGGGCTGGGGAAGCTGAACTCGGAGGAAGACATGGATCCTGGTGGAGACGAGGACCTGAGGAGAGCTTGTCCCAGGTTCCCATTCCCTGGATCCCAGGGCAGGGCCTCCTCCTCTGGGCTTGCCCCTGTGTGATCCCCTTCACTGCCCCAGCACCTGAGGAGCAGGCGGGGAGCACAGCTTCTTCAGGAGTTCACGTTCAAGACTGGCCTGGGGGGTGGCATTGACGACCCCCAGATGGGGCAGAAAGGAAGTGGGCAGCTCTGCCACTTTCTCAGTCAGTTCAGGCCAATAGATTTTGTTCAAAGGAAGCCTGGAGCTTCCCCATCTTTGAGAGCGAGCTTGGAAAGAGGCCAGGGGAAGAGGAGCCTCTCAGCCGCTGTCCTTGTCGCATTCCCCGCCCCTCCCCTGTCCTCCTGGCCAGGTTCCTGCCACCTCCACTCCCAGGCTCCAGGATGTTTCTCTTTTACCTTGAGCCCAGGAAGAGACACAAACCCCTCTCTGGTTCCTCTCAGCCCTGCTGGGATCTGCTGGCATTTTCACAAAGGACTTCCATAAATACTGAGGGAGAACAAAAGGGAAGTAATTACAGAAAATACAAACAGCATGAAAATAGTCAAGTTTCTAAAGTACAGGTTTCCCAGCCTCAGATAACCACCCTGGAGCCCAGGAGGCTGGCCTGCCTTCCCGGCAGGCCCCATGCCAGGACTCCAGCCCTTGCAGGCCGGCCCGCCACCATGCACCTCAGTCCTTGTGGGGCCAGGGGCCAGGCGGTGTGCCCTTTACCTTCAGTTTCCCCACTCGAGGCTTGGCCTCTGCCGCAGCTGGCCCCCTGGGTGTCCTTCACCACTGGGCTTCCAGAGGAGGCCTTGACCACCTCGAGAGCACCTGCTGATACAGGGAAGCCCGGGTCTCTGCCCCCAGCCCCCGGGTCTCTGCCCCCAGCCACACACGTCCACGCAGGGGTATTCTCCCTGAGTCGGCCTGCTCCCACGCAGCGCTGAGCCCACGGCAGCCACCGTGTGACCCAGCCCCCTGGACCGAGGTCAGTGGGATTAGAACAGGCACCTGAGCCGAGCTGGGCCAATCAGAGTTCATCTTGCGGGTATTATTAGTAGGGCCCAGAGGCAGTATCTTCATACCCTTCTTTATCACATGTGGGCTTGGGGGCCATGGTGGCCGTCTTGAATGTTGAGGTCTTCCCAGATGTTCCCGGAGAAGCAGAAGGGTGAGATGGCCAGCGGGAACTCCTGGTTCCTGTAGGCTGTCCTGTCCTTTATACCAGTCTCTGACCACTTTCCTGCCTCCAAGACACTCCGGTGTCCTTTTTGTAAACTTCCCTTTTATTAAACACTTGTTTGAGCAGAGTTCTGCAGCCTGCAAGTCCCACGTCTCAACCCATCCCATCACTCTATAAGTGGGACAGACACAGTAGAGCAGCCAGGCCCTCAGAGAACCAAAGGGGCCCCATGCAGGGACCTGAGTGAGGCGCTGAGAAGTCCCTGAACAAAGGGTAAGAGCATCCACCATTAGCCTTTTCCACGCTGTCGTGGGTGGGGAGCCCAGGGAGCTCACGGAAGGGGCAGTGCTAGCAAAGGAAGACCTTTGGAATATTGCTTGCTCCTTACTGTCGACATTGAGGAGTCAGTGAGTGTACCTCAGCTTTTATTCTAGCATCCCACCTTCTGGCCTCCTCCACCCCGCCTCCCTCCCCCTGCCCCGTTACTCTACTCCATGGGGGTGTGACACACAGACTAGGAGTCTGAAGCCTGAGCTTGAGCCCCATCTCAGCCCCTGATGAGCTGTGTGACCTTAGATAAGTGACTTCACCTCTCTGAGCCTTGCTTCCCCCCACCAAAAAATGGTAACCACAACCCTTTTGTACTTTGTAGGGCTCCTTCAAACTTTCCCTCCCTTGTCCCATCTTTGCTCTTCCACCTGCCTTCTCTTGCCCAGCATTTGCCTCCCCAGCAAGCCTTTGCCTCTGACTCCACCCCCTTCAACCCCTTCAGATTCCCTTTCTATAGTTCCAGGCCATCCTGTGTTGGTCATGGGTGTGTAGGGTTTCTTTAAACCTTACTTTTGGGTGTGGTGCGTAACTCAGTCTCCCCCCCAAGGGCAGGGATCCCATGCCTCTGCCTCCCTCTAGAACCCTCAATGTGCCTGGAACAGCACGGAGTCCAGAGAGTGTGCCTGGAGGCAGTCTGCCCAGCCCCCTTCCTTCCTAACCTGTATATCTGCTCTTTTCCTTTCTTCTTCTGGCAGGGAGAACATTCCAGAATCTACTTTCTAAACTAAGCCAGAATTATTGGCTCTCCCAGCATCTTTAGAAAACCAACTCCAGCTATGGGAGGGTGTATTCTGGCCACTTCTTCCTTACAAGGCTGTCCTTCCATTCCTGTACCCTTCTCTCTGCAGGGGAGGTGGTGTGCCCTACCTGAGCCAGCCACCAGGCACCCACCCCATCTCATTAGGCTCCTTCCCTTCCTCTCCCACTGCCTGGCTCTCCCTTCCATTGCTTCCACCCATCATCGTGCCCCCCACCCCCTCCGTCTCTCCCAGCCTTTCTATTCCCATCCTGGCTTGTCTCCCCAGGCAGCTGGGAGCAGGGCGCCTTCGATTTCTCTATTCAGTCTGAGGCGTAGCAATTTTCTGCTCTCCCGTAATTAGGGGAATTTTAAGCAAACTCCCCGACGGATGATTACAGCAGGTTCAATCCAAGCTCCTTTGATCAGGGAAGAATGAGGACGTTGTTGGAATATTCCTCGACCTGCTGGCCAGACAGACTCTGAGGTGGAAGTCTGGCTCTTGAGCTCCCCCTGGAGGGCTCTGGGCCTTGATCCTGGTGCCTGAGGGACCCTGGGTGCTGGAGTTTCCCAGGAGGGAGGACTGGGTTCAAATTTGACTTTGTTAAGGATTATCCCAGATGTGGCTTTTCTGGCTTTGGGTCAACTCTGAACTCAAAGACTGTGTTGGGGCTGGTGACTTGGGTAGGAAGGGCAATCAAGGAGGCACATAGGGCAGTCTCCCAGGACTGCTGGGGAAGGCTGTGCAGGCTCTCAGGAGTGGGCCATCATTCCTGCTGTAGCCTCTGTGACCTCGGATTCCTGGGCCTTTCCAGTGTCCAGCCTACACAGCATGCTTGTAAGCTCGAACCAACCTCCAGGAGGCTTGAATGACTACATTTTTCTAAACTGTCAGAGGGAGAGGCACCTTCTGAGAATTGAAAGGGCTTCTTTTCTTTCTCTTGTCCATTTCCCATGAGCCTTTTGTGTCTGCCAGAGGCAGTGACTAATAACAGGAAGAGTATGGCCTTAGGAGCAGCCTGACTAGAGAACGGATTCCAGTTCAGCTATTTCCTGGCTGTGTGACCTTGGTCAGTAAAGGAACCTCTCTGAACTTTGATATCTACCCTAAATGATTGTTTTGAAGATTAAAGAAGAAACAAATTAAAATACTGCTTGGCTCATAATAGGTGCTCAGTAAATAGCATTTCCTTCTGCTTTCCCTGCCAACTTCACACAGTTTAAACATCATCACCCTTCAGGGCAAACCCTCTTCTCTGGCCCCCCCAGCCCTGTGTACCTCCAATGCCGCGTTCCTGAGCATACTGAGTGTATTAATAGACTACTAATGTCTCCGGCATTCCCGAGCACTGGGTCTGGCTTTTCCATAGGTTAATTAGGTCATATTTCAGGATAATTATGGCAGTATATTCCTACACTAATTAAGTGGCTTTAAACCATCTCCACAACGCAACTCCATGAATCATAATTAAGCCTTACTGCTGAGTACCTCCGCCAGCCACAGGGCCCCGCACATGGCCCGCTCTGCCTGTTCAGTCGCGGGAGAGGAAGCACTGGAACCGTGGGTTTGAAAAGGACTTATTTTCCTGGGATCATGTCAGGATGACTCCTAGTGAATACTGGATGAGGCTTTGCACGGTTTCTCTTTTGTGTTCACAGTGAGAGAGATGAAGAGAAATACAGTGTTGGTATAGGTTTATCCTCTTCTCCCTGCTGCTCTGTTGACTAGATTTGAATAGATTCCCAGAGGATGCGGGTGGGACCGAGAGGATGCCGGAGCACATGCTTGCCGGTGGCAGTTGATGGTGAGTGTGTGGAAGAGTTCATGTTACAGCTCTTGTTCACTGGGCACCGTGTCTAACGTGAGCCGGCTCAGTTCCTGGCTACCTGGAAAGGAAGACAAGAGCACCAAGGAACATGTTTGGGAAGGCTGGGCGGACCTCCGCACTCCTGATTATTCTGTTCTTGATACGCCATGCAAGGTGAGCGGCTTGCATCCTCCACAGGGGCTGCCGTTTTGGCTCCTGTCAATTTTAGCTTGAGTCATGGCGGGATTATTGGCGCTGCTGTTGGGAGATCCGGTTCTGAGTCCTGGCGCTTCCGCTTGCTGGGGGTTACCTGGAGAAAGCCATCTGGCCCTCTGAGCCTCAGCTTCCTTATCTGGAGAGTTGAAAAGAGTGCTGACTGTCTCAGGACTGCTGAAAAGAAATTGAATGAGACAATGGGATGAGGCCAATGCCTCTGGTGAGGAGTTAGTGAAGCCTGGGCTATTTTTCCAACCATGGATAAGGGCTTACATGGACAGAGCCACATTCCCTTCCAGACTCTGCCACCAAGGTGCTTATTTATCTGCTGGCTCTGGGGTCTGGTGTGTTCTAATCATGTTCATGGAAGCCACAGATGTCCCTGGGGGACCGGGATCCCGGACCTCGGGTGCGTACCGCCAAGTGTTCACCATGGGGGCCCCTGGAACACACGTTTCTCCAGCCTGAGTGAAAACGCAAAGGCTGTCTTGTCCACTCCTACCACTGGGGCTTGGAGAGGCCACCATGGGTGGTGACGGCGTGTGGAGGATGATCAGAGGATGTCTGGAAAAGGTTTAGGAATCAACATCTGGGAGCTGCGATCCTAGGCTCACAGTCCTCAAAACTCCTGATCTCTGTGATTTTCTTCCTTTTCATGTCTCCCCACCTGCTCCCTACAGTTCTGCCTCCCGCACTCAGCACCTTCCCAGAGCGAGCAGCTCAGGTGGCAAAGAGCACAGGGGAGGCTTGTCTTCTCTCTCTCTCCTCCCCTCACCCTTCTGTCTGTGGAGAAATGGCCCCAGGCATTTGGAGTAAGACAGTAACCAGCTAAGGACAGGTGACAGTCCCAACATCTTCCATGGAGGCAGGAAGGCGCTCGGCGGTCCTCAGCGAGAGGACAGGGAACTGGGGGTAGGTGGCTGGGAAGGAGGCTGCATTTATTTAGCCTGGTTGTCACACGCAGCCCCTGGCTCCTCTGACAAGAGAACGCCCTGTGAAGGCACACATAAACCCAGCTGGAAAACTGATAGTCATGAAGATGGCCTGTCTCCGCATTCGCTCCTGTGGCCTGCGGATGACGCCTGTGTTAGAAGAGAGAGCGGTTAGAGGCAGGAGAGGCATCCCCCAGACACCACCTGTAGGTGGATGGGAATGCGGCTTGTTTTCCCCGCTAGGCAGAGGGCCATCCTGGGCTAGCAGGAGTTGAGAGCCCCAGGGTGTTGGTGGGGACATCCAGTTGAATTCAGATGCAGAAGAGGGGCTGTTTCTTTAGGAGAGGTGCAGGTCAGATTCAAGGTGAACTTCCTGCTGTCTGTGTCAGGCTGATGGAGGAAAGGACCAGAGGATAGAGCAGCGGGCAGGGGCCCAGCGCACAGTGGTGTGAGCGGGACAGTTTCTGTGGGATGGGGTAGCTGCCGCGTGCCCACAGAGCTCTGCGGGCAGCGAGAACAGCACGTTGGAGATCTCAGCCCAGGAGGAGGACCGCTCCTGGAGGGGGAGGCTGGGAAGGGGTGGAGAAAGTACTTGACAAGGACCAGAGCGCAGATAATGGGGGTGGATAGAACTCCCAGGCAGCAGAGTCCGGAGCTGTGGGGCCTGGCTTAGGGAGACAGCTCCCTTTGCCTATGGCATTCACACTGGCTTCTTGTGCCTGGGAAGGACCACACCGTTGACATTTAAACCCCAATGCACGTCTACATGTGAACGCGTGTTTGTGCGTGTGTACCCATATAACCGCAATATGTCACCTTGAGACAGCAGAGGGTAGTCCTTCCTTGTAGACCACCAATTCAGGGTCATGGGCAGCCTTTGGTATGTGACTTTACCTCGAGGGCCTCAGAGCCCTCATCTACACAGTAAGAATGAACAATCCCTTGCCTGCTCACTTCAAAGAGCTGTCATGGTAAGAGACGGAGGGTGGGAAGGCCCTCTGCAAACTTAGAAGGTCTGCTGCAGAACTTAGAAGGTTGCTGTCGTACCCAGGCCTCACCTGACAAAGGAGGGATGGGCACAGTGGCAGCTCCATGTGCCTCCTCAACCAGCGTGTGGCCCTGCCTGTGGGGAGGAGGATGAGCGGGAACCACTCCTCCCTTACTCTTGTCAGAGCCCAGGGTTGCAGGAGGAGACTCTGGGGCTGAAGCTCTCCTTCCCTCCAGCCCAGTTACACATGCGGATCAACTAAACCCAATGCTGCGGAGCTTCCAAGGATACATACGTCTCAAGGATCTCTCCCAGGGATAGAGAGAAACACTGTAAGAACATTAAGACATGAAGGATGAGAGTACAGTCACAAATAAGTGTCTATCATGGAGTAGAAAAAATATAAAAGAGTACACAGAAAGGAGAATATGTTGAAAGAGACAGTGACTTAACTTTTCCCTGAATTAAAGGGAAATATATACCTTCAGAGGGGAAGGGGTTAAGACAGTGCTGAGCAAGATAAAGAAGAAAACCTCATTCACAGACATGTTAGGGAGATATTTAAGTGCATCTCAGAGAGGGAACTTCCATGCAGATCACGTACAAACAAAGAGGAATCATAGTGACAATGAAATGACAATCAAGTGATAGCTAGAAACTGTTGAAGTCTATATGTAGCTACATGTTTAAATGTGGGGACAAAATAAAGATATCCTCAGGCATAAAGAGGTATGCAGAATGTATTCCCCCAAAAAAGTGAATCTAAGAAGCAGATGTAAGACAAATAGGAGTGAAAAGGAATTTATTAGATTTAACTATTGCTTGAATAAATGATGACTCTGTGGCACAATCTGGAACTAAAATACAGATCATGTCAATAGGATAGCACTCTGGAGAGATAAGAGGTGGGAAGAGACCAAAACCAAACCAAATCAAACCAAAATAGCCCAGGGGCACCTTGGTGGCTTAGTCGATTATGTCTGCCTTCTGCTTGGGTCATGATCCCAAGGGCCTGGGACTGAGTCCTGCATTGGGCTCCCTGCTCAGCAGGGAGTCTACTTCTCCCTCTGCCTTTCCCCCTGCTCATGCTCTCTCCCCAAAAAATAAAATCTTAGGAAAAAAACCCTAAAATAGCCCAAATATCCCACATGTGAGAAAAATAAAGGCATACTAGCAAATAGCCCTTGGACTAAAGAGAAAATTTTGAGGGAAATGATGAATTACTTAGGATTAAATGTCAAAGAAAGCTCTACATGTCAAAATTTATGTACTGTAGCTAAAGCGGTCCCATGAGGAAAATTTATAGCTTCCAATACATCTATCAGAAAATAAGAAGGGCTGAAAACAAATGAGTCATGCATTCAGATCAAAAGGAGGAAAAAAAAGCAGTAGAGAAAGCCCAAATAAGCAAGAAGAAAATAAGTTTAGAAAAGAAATCAGTGAAATAAAGAATGATGCCAAGAACAGCAAAAACAGTATAAATGAGTACTAAAAACAGAAAATTCCCTGAAAAGACAAAATGAACTTCCTTTGAAAGACCCATAAAATAAACATCAAGAAAATAAAAGAGCAGATTTTAAAATAAACTGCAAAATCAATCCAACTCTTCAGAGCATCAGAGGGTGAGAGCCAAGGGTCCTCTCCCAGGGGTAGGAAGAAAGACCGGAGTCTTTCTTGGAACTAAGATTTTAAAATAAGAAAATAATATTAGAACAATATACATGTATATGCAAGTATATACAGTTGGCCCTATATTAAATGTACAGATTTCTGGGAAATAATGATGAAGTCTACACAAGAGAAATAAAAGACCTGAACAGACTAATAGGATGTGGAGGAAAAGGACGTCCCTTGTGCTGTTGGTGGGAATGCAAACCGGTGCAGCCGCTGTGAACAGCTTTACTGGAGGGGCCTCAGAAAGTTAATAATAAACCATCCTAAGATCCAGTAATTCCACTACTGGGTATTTCTGAAGAAAATGAAGACCCTAACTCGAAAAGATACCCTCATCACCGCCCCTCCCCGCCCCCCACTGCCTGCCCTGTGTTGCTGGGGAGGGGAACTGGGATGGAGATACCACAGTCTGGACTGATTGTGGTTAAAACACTCTACTTCCTTGCAATTTTGCAACAGCTCAGACACATTTCTAGGCCTCTCTTAGGGTCCCCAGAGAGGATAGCAGAACTGTATCTAGATAATAGTCCTGAAAATCACAGAGGCCTCAGGCATTAACAACAAAGGTCCAAGACCAAAAGGGAGGGAAAAAAAGGCATTAAACTTTACGAAAACCATTAAATGAAAGACCTAAATTAAAAAAAAAAAATACTATATCCGTGTTTGGAATGACTTAAATTTGGAAAGATGTCTATTAGCCCCAAATTAATTTCTACATTCAATTAAATTCCAGCAGGAATATTAGGGAATTAAACAAAGTGAGTATAAATTTCTATGGAAGAATTGAGATCCACAAATAGCTAATCCAATTAAAAAAGAAGCAACAAAGAAGCAACATTTGTTCTGCTAATAATCAAAGCAGTTACAATAAAAGTGTAATAATAAAAGCAGTGTGTTACTGGCGTAGGGGCAGACATATAAGCCAAAGGAACAGAATAAGGGACCAGAAACAGACCTAGACACACATAAATAAACTGAATAAAACCAAGTCTAAATAATAATTAAAAACCCTATAGGGGAACTCCCTATGAGAGAGAGCTGGTGTCATAAGTTGGTGAAAGAATGAATTATTTTGTAAAAGTAATCACACACAAAAAATGGTTCACTTGTTTTGGAAATGAATTAAGTTGGATTGGTACTCAACATTATATTTTAAAAAAATTTCCAAGTAGAGAAAGACCTAAATGTGAAAAGCAAGATTATAAACACAAATGGAAGAAAATGTATTAAAAATAACTCGAACTCAAAGTCAGCATTTCTTTGAAGCAATTTAAAAGAGAACCAGACACAAACCATAAAGCACAAAATAAAAAAGATTTGATCACATCGACATTAGAGATTTTTGTTTTTTAGAAAAAGTATAAACAGAGTTAACAGAGGAGTAACAGACTGAGAGTAGATATTTTTTGGAAGTCTAAAAGTGACAGTTTTAATATCCAGCATAAGCAAAGAACTGCAAATCCATAAGAAAAACATGAATATCTAAAAGGAAAAAGGGAAGAGAGATATAAACAGGCCTTTCATAGAAGTGGCCATTTGAAGAGCTAATAGCTATGCAAAGAGTTACTTAATTTCTTTAACACAAATTAAAATAGGGTATCATTTTACCCCCTCAGATTGGCAAAAATTAGAAAATTGGTGAGGCGGCGGGAAAGAGAAAGTCTTCAGTTCCTACTGATGGAAGGTGTAAGTCATGGGCAGAGAAACCCACTGACCTTGGTGCGGAGGGTCTGGTACCCCATCGCTGCCCCTCACACACTGTGGGTGTACAGGCTTACAGAGTCTCTAGCAGGTGCACGGGAGACACGTGCAGGGGGGTGTGAGTTGTGGTCAGGATCTGAGCCAGCCTGGCATCCTTCACAGGTGGGGGTGGGGGTGGGTGGGGGGGTGGGGGGCAGGTGGCTGGTCGTAAAGAAAACATGGCATTGGCTGGTGATGGAATACCGCCTTGCAGTCAGCAGTCATGAACTGCATCTCCGTTGAGCATCTCAGGGAGATCTTGCAAGCAACCCAGAGGGAGGAATTGTAAGAAACAGAATGGAATTGGTAGTGTGAAACCATTTATGTAAATTTCAAAGCGGAGCCCACACACTGTGTTTTTCAAGGGCGCCCATGTGTTTAAACAAACAAAATCCCAAACAGGAGAATGGAAGGACATTTTAACTCCTCAGGTTGGACACAGGAGGCATTTGATGCATTTGATACCTGTGCCTAAAGGTAGTAGGTCTGTTCTTTATTACCCAGAAATGTTTGCTGTGGAGACTCTTGTCTCTTACCTCACCCCTGCAGTGGGGTTTGGGGGTGGGGTGAACAGCTGCTTTGTACGTAACTGACAGTTAAGAGTAAGCTAAAGGTTTAATGGCTGTTTTGAGGCCACATCAAATGTCTTCATGTCAAAATGGATTCATCAAGATGTCACTTACCCTCCCAGAAATAAATTAAAAGGCCCTGTGTTCCAGTAAGTTCTCTGGCCTGTGGAGGGGCTAATCTTATCTTCTCCTTTGAGAGTCATTGGCCCTGTGAATCTCTGTGCAGCTGAAACAGGTCATTTTAAAATGGGAACATTGGTCTTTTCTGGGGGACCACATCTCAAGTCAGGGTGCATGCTCTGGGGTCCCAGGTCTCATTAGATTCCTTCATGGCCTCACCTTGATGATACTGCTGCCTCTCTGTTTGCATTTAAAAGCAAAGAAGAAAAAAGAAGTAAAATAAATGAGATCAGGAAAAAAAAGGCAAAGGGATTACTTAATAAAGTAGCAGAGACCAAAACAGTAAAAACAGACAGCGCTGGTAAAAAGACAAAAAGCTCCACTGGATGAGACCATAAAGGGCCAAGTGAGGTCTTTTGTCTAAATTAAAAATAACTAAGCCATAAAGTAGGCAGCCAGAGGTTCAGTGCATGGAGATTCCAGAGGCTGCAGCATGGGGCCAAGCACAGGGGGCTCTCCTGCCTTTTCCCTTAGGCTCGAGATCCCAGGCCAGATACTGAGATGTGCTGGCGACCTGATGGCGCAGGGCCAGTGGAGGGTGTCTCTCCTTGGGGGTCTACAATCCTGGGCTGGGAGCACGCTACTGGCCTCCCAAGTCACCTCTGCTTGTGCATCTACCTGCCCTTTGCCCCGGTGGTCCCTGCCCCCTTCCTCCCTTCTGCCCTCCTCACTATACCTGCCTGCCTAGTAGGGAAGGGTGGAGTCACAACTTGTGGGCTCCTATCACAGTGCTGTTCTCTTGTCCACAGGACCCTGTCTCTCAAACGGGGAGAATCATAACATGGGCCCTGCCAGCCTCCCAGGCGCCCTTTGGAACCCGAGGCTACCACGGAAGGCTGAGTGGTTTTTGCTGAGGGAGGATCCTTCAGGACTTCCTCCCCCATGAAGCCTTAAGTGAATACCCCCAGACTGAGAGAGTGCACCTGGTTATCTGTGAACTGAGTGCTGTCAGCACCTAGGATATCCCCTCCATGCCTGGAAAAGTGTGGAGGTTATTAGTCAGTGCTTAATAGATATTGACTGATTGATCAAAAAGGGCTTCCATTCTCATTGTTTTCCTGACTCTCCAATCAGACTGAATTCTTTGAAAGATTACCCTTTTCTCTCTCCCTCTCCCTCCCTCCCTTCCATTAGTCACATCAGTTTTCAAATATTTGAGCATCTGCTGTGCTCTGAGCCCCGTTCTAGGCCTCAGACACAGCCCTGCACTGAGAAAGCCTGCAGAGGAAGGACGAGGCAGTTAAAAATGAAGGAAACAAACAAATAGCAAAAAGAACTGCAGTTCTGAGAAGTGCAACAGTCACCAGAAAGACTGAGGCGGTAGCCCCTGGGGGAGGGTGGCCGGGGCAGGCCTCTCTGGGGAAGGGGCATTCCTATGTGGGAAGAGGAAGGAGGGCTGGCTGTGGCCCAAGAGGCAGAGCTGAGAGGGCTCCTTCTAGCAAGAAAGAACCCCATCTGCACTGGCCCCCAAGTGGCAAAGGTGGGAAAGGTAGCCCGTAGGACTGGAGCAGGAGGAGGAGGAAGGGAGGTGTGGATTTTAATCTGGAGAGCAGCGTGATCTATTTTATACTTTGGAGGTGCGCTCAGAGATTGAAGAGGATGTTAGACATGGTGAAGATGGGATCCATTGGTCAGAATGGGCCTACTTGAACAAGGTCAGAGTCGTCCGAGGGAGGTGGGGAGACAGTTAATGACTCAGAAGCCTCAGGAGACATTGGCCAAATGCAGTGGACCAACCTTGTTTGCATCCTGATTTGAACCAACCAACTGTAAAAAGTCGTTTTTGAGGCAATTGGGGAAACCTAGATTGAGTATTAGATAATGCTATGGAGCCATTGCTAATTTTGTTAGGCGTTTTAATGGTATGGTAATTAGGAGAAAGGAAAAGAAGTCCTTATCTGCTAGAGATACAGATTGAAGCCTTTGCAGGTGAAATGAAATGATGTCTGAGATTTGCTTTAAAATACTGCAGAAAAAAAAAATCTATGTCTGGGAGAATAGATGAAATGAGATTAGCAAAAACTTGATAAGTTTTGAAGCTGGCTGAGGTATAACAGGGTTCATTACACCAGCTTCTGAAATTTTCCACAATAAAATGTGAAAAAAAAAAAAAGAATTTTCTTAATGGGAGGAATTGGAAGGAAACTATTTGTGGACACTCTGCTCACTGCCCCGGGCATATCCCAGCCTGTCCCCAGCAGAGGATTTGCTGTGAGCTGTGGACTCGGATAAACCTGGGGCAGATTCTTGGTTAACCAGTTGCTTTCTGTTACCTTGAGTTGTGCTGCTCAGTTTCTTATCTGTAAAATGCTGGGTTGTTACAAGTAGTAAATAGTGCATGTAAAGCCCTCGCTTAGCACCCAGGCAGGGTGACTGCTCAGTTCCTGGTAGCCATTGTAGACGTGGTGAAGACGGAGCTGAGGCACAGCATGACTGGATTCTGGAAACTTCTCTCGGGCCTTCATCTCCAGAATCTGGAAAGCCGAGGCCAAATACGTGTGTTGGTATGCCCAAGCCATCAGACATTTGCACACATCTGGGTTTGCCCTAACGTACCTGCCTCCACGGGGAGAGCTCATGGCGCAGCCTGAGCAGGGTTGGAGTTTGACCTCTAGGAAAGGCCGGGGCGGCCCTCCCCACAGAACCAAGAGTGAGATGAAGAGGGTTATGCTCAGAGGAGACCGGCTTTGTGGCCCACAGAGGAACTGGGCACCGGGCAGCCCAGGTGGGATGACACAACCGAAGGGAAGGTCATACCATGGGGTAAGCAAGGGGCTGAGGAGACACTGTAGTGAGAAGGGAGACAGGCTGGGGCCTTGGGGTCCCTACAGGAGGGGCAAGAGGAAATGGCTGACTGGAAGGTCTTCAAACACGGGAAGAACAAGGAAAGCCATCACCAAACCTACCAGCAGCGTGAAAACGGTCATTTTCCAGAGGCCTGTTTGTAGTCTCTGAGTTGCTAAACTTGAGTGGTTGAGAGCTGGATGACCGCACAGGCCCTTCGTGGTCCCCCAGCTCGTCTCTCTGTGGTGGGGCCAGGCCTCCTGAGACCCTTCCTTTCTGTCCTGGCTCTGTCCTGGTTTTTGATCTGAGAGCCATGCAGCTTCCAGAGCCGAGGAGGAAAAGCTTGGATCAGAGAGACAGGCCCTGTGGTGTGTGTGGGAGGGGCCAGGGAGCAGAGGTAATCATAGGATCCGAGGCCTGAGAGAGACAGGGAAGCCCAGGGGGGCCTGTGCCGGAAGCGTGGGGAGTGAGGGAGAGGAGGTTGGGGGCAGAAGAGGTGTCTGGAGCTCAGGTCTGGGGGAGGGCAGGAGTGCAGACAGAAGTTTGGGGTGCCGGGGCACCTTCAGCCTCCCCTTACCCTCCCTTCCCCCTGCTGCGGGCACAGGCAATAGACTAGTCCAGCATCTGTGTCATCTCCAGGAAGGTGCTTTTAATCAAATCCTAAGTTGAGTGGCAGGAGGGAGGAAGGAGACCCTTTCCGCCTTCACTTGCTGTATTCCAGAGAACAATTTGGGGAGTTGTTAATCCTGCCCACATCACATTAACACCAATAAAACACCCTGACGACTTCCACTCTTCAGATGTCGACATTTATTAATTCCAGAGCCCGGCACCAACTTCCGAGTGGCCTCCCCCTGAGCGCAGACCTGGCGGAGAAGCAGGTGGAGGGCCCAGTCCTGCGGCCCCCACTGCCTCCCCTTGGTCTGGCTCTGAGCCCTTGGGGTCAGTGCTGGGAGTGGGGGCTCCGAGCCCCCAGAGTCTTGAGGATACCTGTGTCGGAACGGGGGCTTCTCTCGCTTCTCCCAATCCGAGGGAACTTGTGCCCTCTGTTCATCCTAGGAAAGAACATTTTCCCTGCCAGCCTGCTCTCCTCACCCCCACCGTGGAAAGGAGTCCTCCTGGTGGTATGGCCGGGAGGACGTGGTTCGAGCCTCAGGCTCCCTTAGGCCAGCCCGGGATGGGGGCGGGGGTCCTTCGGCGGACCAGCCCGGCAGACACCACCAAGTGGACGTGGTTTGCTGAGGAGCCCGGTCCACTGTGAGGCCCGCCTCGCCTCAGGGCACAGCCTGAGAGCCTTAGGCTGAGGAACAGCTTCTGGGAAGCCCAGCAGGTTCCAGGAGCTGAGCCTCCTCGTGTGATGGCTGCAGTCACCCCCTGCTGGGGGAGAGCTCTGTCCCCAGGGGTGAATGTGGACATCCCAAGGCGGTAGTGATCCCAGAGGTGTCTAGGAGCAGAGCTCCAGAATAACCACAGCTTTCTGTTGAAGCAAATTTCTTATCTGAAAACAATTCCAATTTGGGCACGTGGGCCCCCCTGCTCTCTACCATGTACCTCTTTGTTTTTAATTATTTGCCGTTCAAATCACTTAACTTTCTCCTAACCTTTGAGGAAATTCATATTCCAGCAGGCGGGTCCCCTTTGGCGGGTGTCTTCCTGTGCTCACCAGGACTTCGAGGGACTTAGGAGCCCGAGTTGGGGAGCAAGGCTTTCAGTGATCTGCGTGCCTGTCTCACTGGCCAGCAGCGCTCACGGATAGGGGCACTTTTTATTTGGGGTATATGTGGGGGGGAGTCTCTATTAAGGGGGCTGTAGTTGATTCTTAGGACTGCTGTGACACATTACCACACGCTGAGTGCCTTAATACAACAGAAGCAAAATGTCTCACAGAAAGGAGACCAGAGGTCTGAAAGCAAGTGGTGGCTGAGCCGTGCTCCCTGGGGGGGCTCTCCGGCAGGGTCTTTGCCTCCCTCCTCCAGTGTCTTGTGGCTCCAAGTGTTCTTTGGCCTCTGGCCACATCACTCCCGTCTCTGCCTCTGTCTCTACGTGGCCTTCTCCCTCAGTCCAGAAGAGGAGCGGCCCAGGCTTGTGGGGATGGGGTATTTAAGGAAAAGCACTCCCCCACCCTTTGCTTGGAGTTGTTGAACCTTAAGCAGATGAGAAGAAGGTGGCTCTAGGTTTTGGAGGTTAGGAGAACCCTTACCCTGAGACCAGCTCGTACCCCAGGGTGGCTGGCAGGTGAACAGAGTGAGGGGGCCTGGGGACTTCATAGGGCTGTGCTGCTCTGAGCTCCACTCCTGAGAGACCCTCCCACCGGGGTGGTGACATCAGCTGGGGTCAGTCCCCTTCTGTCTTGGCACTTTGGTCTGAGGTTCGGGGGCAGCTTGGTTCATAAGGAGTGTGTCCCCTGCTTCACAAGGCAGTCTCCCCTCCCAGAAGCATGGCGTGGGGGGCTGAGAGCTACCCCGGGGCATCGTCTCCTGAGGGCACCGGGGGCTGTGGCATGAAGAGCCCCAGCACCGTCTCCCTGCTGTCCCAGTGAGGGGGGTTGGAGTCAGCCTCCAGGCTTCCTTTAAGACACTGGAAAGTGCCATGGAACCTGCATGCGTGGGGGAGGGGCTGGCTGGGGGGAGTATTTGCTCTCTGAGAGAGCCCTTCCCCTTACTTTCCCCTCATGCTGCCTCCATTGTCATGCTCTACATTTGAATACCTGTTGTCCCATGAAAAATGCACACTTAAGGCCACCCTGACTCAGCGTGCCTCTCCAGCTCTCCCTAGGCGCCGTGGTCAGAGTCCGTTCACAGTGAGGAGATGCCTTGCTTTACAGTCTTGCCGGCCCATTGACCTTACAGCAGCCCGCAGCCTGATGGCTCCAGCGTGCCACGCTTGGCTCTGGATGCCTCCTATTTTTGAAAAAACCACATCTGGTGCATCAGTGGCCTTCAGCCAAAGCCTTCGAGAATCCACAAAGGCAGCAGATATTTGTTGTTTGAGGTCGGGTTTGTGTTTTGGAAGTGGTGCTGAGGTCTCCGGAGCTGAGCTAGAGAACCATGTAAGAGGGAGAGCTGTGCAGAGGGAGGAGTCAGGCCTCCAAGGGGGCTGGCAGGCTGCCCCCCGCGGTCCTCTGCTCTTAGCCCGCACCTCTGGTGGCCACAACTGACGCGGCCACGTAGCGCCTGGCCTTGCTTGCTACCCACTTCTTTTTTTTTTTTTTTTTTTTTTAAAGATTTTATTTATTTATTTGACAGAGAGAAACACAGCCAGAGAGGGAACACAAGCAGGGGGAGTGAGAGAAGGAGAAGCAGGCTTCCCGCCGAGCAGGAGCCCGATGTGGGACTCGATCCCGGGTCTCCGGGATCATGACCTGAGCCGAAGGCAGTCGCTTAACCAACTGAGCCACCCAGGCGCCCGCTTGCTACCCACTTCTGTTCTCTCTCCTGTTCCTCCCTTGTCCTGGTGCGTTTTGCATGGTTCGCAGGGGTTCCCCAGCAGGACCGAGCCTCAGTTGCCCTTCTAGTAACCAGCTTGGTTACTTTGGGTTGGCCTTTCTTCCTCCCTGTTTCTCATTTCCCACCACAGCTTCTCCAGGGATCGCTTCCCCAACAAAGCTACCTCCATGGAAGGCTATGTTTGGGGGACCCAGGCTGACAGCTGCCCTGTGGGATTTCTTTTGAGGTTTTATGAATGAACTGTTTTAACAGAGCCTGACAAGTGAGTCATGGCAGATCTAGTGACATGTGTCCTCAGGTATTTGTCTCATAGGCCATTTTTTCCTCTCTTCTCATTTTTAAAAAACAAGTTTATAGAGATCTAACTCACAGCATACAACTCGCCCATTTGAAGTGTGCAATCCAACGGTTTTTAGTATATTCACAGAGTTGTGTAAACATTACCACAATCAATTTTAGAATATTTCCATCACTCTAAAAGGAAACCCATTAGTAGTTGCTACCCATTTACCTCTCAAACCTGCCCCCCACCTCAGGCAACCAAGAATCTACTTCCCGTCTCTATAAATTTGTCTATTGTAGAAGTTTCATTTAAATAGAATCCTACAATATGTGGCTTTTTATCTTTGACTTCTTTCCCTTAGCATAATTTTTTAGCATGGATTGTAGCATGGATCAATAATTCGTTCTGGTTTTTTTCAGTCCCCTCACCCACTTCCCCCATTCCCCCCATCTTTCCCCCTTCCCCCCCATAGCCATCAGTTTGCTCTCTATCAAGAGTGTGGTTCTTGGTTTGTTTCTTTCTCTCTTTTCTCCTTTGTTTTGTTTCTTAAATTCCACATATGAGTGAAATCATATGGCATTTGTCTTTCTTTGACTGATTTATTTCACTTAGCTTAATACTCTCTAGCTCCATGTCATAGCCTTTATAATATTGAGGTACGTTCCCTCTGAACCTGCTTTGTTGAGGGCTTTTATCATGAATGGGTGTTGAACTTTGTCACATGCTTTTTCTGCATCTATTGAGATGATCATATGGTTTTTATCCTTTCTCTTATTGATGTGATGTAGCGCATTGATTTGAGAGCAGTTCATCTATTTTTATGGCTGAGTATAATCCATTGTATGATATACCATAATTTGTTTATACCTTCATCAGGTGACAGACGTTTGGGTTGCTTCTGTCTTTTGCTATTATGAATAATGCTGTTATGAATATTCATGCACAAGTTTTTGTGTGGTGTGTGTGTTTATTTTTTTAGGGTATATACCTAGGACTGGAATGGCTAGGTCAGCTCTCCTTTTAGTTTTTAATTTTATTGTTAGATTAGATAATACAATTCCATATTATTTCACAATTTAAAAGGTACGGAAGAATTCCTGTTCTTTCCTCAGAGGCAACCAATATTTCCCAGTTTAAGTGTATTTTGGGGGGATGTTTCTAGTGTATATGAACAATTATGAATATATGTTCTTCCTTTTTTTTACATAAATAGTGACATATAATACACACTGTTCAGCACCTTTTTCTATTTATTTAACATTAAACCTTACAGATTATTCCATATCATTACAAAAAGAGCTTTTTATTTTTATAAATGTGTAAGACTCCTTTGGATGGAAGAAAATAATTTATTTAATTTGAATCATTTATTTCACCAATTTCCTATTAAAAGACATTTAGTTCTCCCCATCATTTGTTATTACAAACAATGCAATGAACAGTCTTGAAAAAATACCATTTTCCAGGGCGCGTGGGTGGCTCGGTCAATTGGACATCTGCACGCCGCTCAGGTCATGATCTCAGGGTTCTGGGGGTGAGCCCCAAACCGGGCTCCCTGCTACCTGGGGGGGTCTGCTTCTCCCTTTCCCTCTGCCCCTCCCCCAGCTCGTGTTCTCTCTCTCTCTCAATAAACAAAAGTCTTAAAAAAAATACCATATCCTTTGTGTTGAGCTCATTCATAGGATATATTTCTAAAAGTAGAAGAACCTCACCAAAAGGTCTGTGAGCTTTAAATCTTGACACCTGATGCTAGATTGCCTTCCACAGAGGAGGGGACACCAATCTGTTGCCTATCCGCATGTATGAGCGGGCCTGTTTGCCTACACCTTCCCCAATCTCATGGGTGAAAAACATGCCATTTTAAATTTGCAGTTTTCTTATTATGAATGAATGAAAGCATCTTTGATTCTCTTTTCTGTGAAATATTCAGATCTTTTGCCGATTTTCCTACTGGATGTGGTCATTTTCTTGATGATTGGTGGATGCTTTTTATTTATCAGAGAAATTGGCTCTTTGTCTGGAATATGAATCCCTAAAACTGCTTCCGATGGGCTAAGCCTGTTGCTTTTGTACAATTACTGTTCATAAACATGCAGATTTTCTCCCTGTGAAGGTGTTATATTGCCCACCCTGTTGACCAGGGGTAGCTGTGGGACTGGCTTTGGCCAATTAAGTGTGGGTAGAGGCATGTTTGTCACTCTGGACTGAAGTCTGAATCACCAGTGCTTCGCACATTCTCTTTCCTGCTGCCGTGGTAATTTGCACCAGCAGATGATAGCTGGGCCTCCAGCCGAGGCACCCAAAGTGAAGGTGGCAGTAGTGACAACGTGGGAGCAGAGACCCTGGCCAGTCTGCGAGAGAACATGTAGTGTAGGCAAGAAAGTGTCCTTTGTTGTTTGATGCTACTAAGACTTCGGCTTTTTTCTTGCTGCAGCATAACTAGCCTATCTTGACAGATATAGATGATTCTTGCCACCAAGAAAATTTTTTCATTTTGTTGAGGTTAAAATTATCAATTTTTTATTTCAGGACCTCTGGGTTTGTATCAGAAGATCTTTCCCCAGTTCTGGATCATTATTTTAAACATTCTTCCATGGTAGGTTGAAAATCCGCGATTTCCTCCCAGTTTGAAATGCCATCAAGCAGATGTGAATACTGTTGTTTTGTAGTTGAAGAAGCGGGAGCCTGGGGTAGCGACCGAATCAGCCACCAGAACCAATGTTGGATTACATTTGGCTGCTGCTAAGAGACTTGACTGTGGACACTGACTCCAATTAGGAGCTTGCTTTTTCCACACAGAAATGCAGAGTTGGGCATTCTGGGGCTTCGAGGGCAGTACCAAAGGACCTCAGAGACTTAGGCTTCTTAGGTACTTCTGTTTTACCCTCCTTAACATGTGGCTTTCTTAGACTTCATGGTCCAAGATGTCTGCAGGAGCTCCAGCCATCCAGTCTGAGTTCCAGGCAGGAAGTAGGAGGAAGAAAGTAGGGTTAAAAAGCCCGTCCAATCATTCATCTCCCTTTGGGGGGACTTTCTTGGAAGTCTCACTCAAAAACTTTGGCTTATTATTTATTGCTCAGAACTTAGTGATAGGGTCATGACTTGTTTCAAAGGGGCAAGAAATGTTTTACTATGTATGTATTTTCAAGGAGTGTTTTACTAAGTATGTTTGCTGGGCAGTCTGGATGCTGATATGATTGAATGGTACCAGCTGCCACTGGGGTGTGTTGGTGACAAAGTCCGCTGGTAGCCTCGGGGCTTTGGAGGAGCACCTGCTCCTCAAACAAGTGCTCCCCAGTGGTGAATGCCGGCAGAAGACAGCACAGCCGGCAGCATGCCCTCCTCCATTCCTCACCCTCCCCCGGGGCCAGCTCCAGCTTTGAGGGACTCCTGGGATGTGGCTGCACCTGTGTGTGGGAGAGGACGCCTGGAGGGTGAGCTGGCCTTCGCTCTGGGAGTTGGAGCTCTGGCGGGCAGTAGCACATCTAGCCCATCCGACAGCCTGTGGCTTCCCCTCCTCTGAGCCTGTTTCTTTCTCTGTAAACTTGGGTAATGAGAACCACTTTCCAGGGCTGCTGTGGTAACAACCCCTTTAGGGTTGCTGCTGTTGACCTTGGGACAAGAAGAGAAGACTGTCTGAGAGTCTCCCCCCGCCCCCCCCTTGCCAGCTGCTGGCCCAGGGAGCAGGGGCGGCTGGTGTCATCAGAGAGACGCCGGAGGACAAGGGTGTACTGCTCACCTGTTCACCTGCTCCCACACTTGCCACTGCCTCCTAACCTTCCTTCGGGATTTCTTCACCAGGCCCACAAAACTGGAGTCACTCACTTGCTGTCAGAACCAGCTTCCCTCCCCCCTCCAGCCCCTGGTCTGGCGTCTTATCTCTCAGCCAGGCCCCTCACTAAACTCATCTGCCCCTTAAATACCTTCATCTACTTCATCTTCCCCTTTGCTAACATCTCTAAACATCCACTATAACCTCTGCTGACTCTTTCTCTCTCCCCACGTCCACCCTCTCCCTGACCCGAGTCCCCTCAGCCTCCAGCTCTTAGTCGCACAGGGCCTTTTATTAGTCAGGAGAGGCTAGACTTGCACCCTGGTCACTAAAGCCCCTCATCTCAGTGGCCTCATTAGTATATACGTGTTTGTTTCTTATTCACAAAAATTTGCATGACTCCCTAGGACAGCTATCCCCGGGGATCCAAGCAGCTCAGATCTGGCGAAGGCACCATCTTAACTCATGCCACACTTGTCACAAAGAATGAAGAGAAACTAGGGGATTTGCTCGTCTATGCTTCCGGCGGAGGTGACATTCAGAGCTGCAGCCCACTGGTCACAAGGTGCCTGGCTTTCTCGGCTGCGGGGGCTGGGAGATGTGGGGAGCACACCTGCAGTCAAGTCTGTTTCTCACAGTAACACGTGCTGCAGCCGCCTCTGCCAAGACCCTGTAGGAACCTCCTACCAGTTCAGGTCCAAGTTCCTGCCAGCCCCTCGATGACGATCTGGCTGCACCTGATGCTCCCCTGCCCATCACCTGTCAATCCCCAGTGTGAACTCGGCTCCAGGTGTCATCAGCTAAGTCCTTCCTCCAAGACTTGTCTATCAGTCTTTTGCTAATTCTTTCCTACGTTCTTTAGAGCCCAGGTCAAGGTCAATCTCTTGTGAAAAAGCCTCCTCTTGGCTCAGCCCCTCGTGCTCTCCCTTCTCAGAGCTCTTCCACGACTTATTTTTAAGCGCCCACTCAGCCCTGAGCATATGTTCCTTCTACAGCCCGTATAAGATTGCAGCCCTTGGAGGTCAAGGGCTGTCTCATCCTCTTTACCTTCTCAGTAAGGGCTCTCGGTGATTTTATTTCATTAATGGTTATTAAACACCTACTAAATGCCAGACATCAAGCTCGGCAAGAAGGATGCAAAGAACAAGGAAACATGATCCCGAAGGAAAGAAACTAGCATCTTTATGTGCCTGCTGTGTAACATTTAATGATTAAGAGGGAGCGCTCTGGCTTTGGTTTGGGGTTGAATCCTGCCTCTGGTTAAATTAGATACAAGATCTCAGGTGAATTACTTAACTTCTTTCACCTGAATTTTCCCACTTCAACAACAATACTGATTGCTCTCTCCTGGTATTCGCTTCTCAGGACTGCTATAACAAATTACCGCAGTGAGTTCTCTACAGCTCTGGAGGCCGACAGTCTGAAATCAAGGTATTGGCAAGACTATGCTCTCTCTGAAGGCTCTGGGAAAGAATTCCTCTCTTGCCTCTCTTCCTAATTCTGGTGGCGCCCAGCAATTCTTGCTGTTGCTTGGCTTCGAAGTGCATCATTCCAGTCTCTGCCTCTGCCTCAATACCACATTCTTCTGTCTCTGTATGTCTTCTCCTTTTTAAACAAAGACATCAGCTGTTGGACTTAAGGCTCACCTTCATCCACTATGACCTCATTTTAACTCATTACATCCGTAAAACCCTGCTTCCAAATAAGGTCGCACTGTGAGGTTCTGGGTTGACATATATTTTGGGAGGGGACATATACTCAACCCATGACACCCACGTCGTAAGATTATTGTGAGATGGTGCCTATAATCATTTGGCACAGTGCCTGGTGCACAGGAAAACTCCTCAAATGTTTCTCCTTTTAAGAACAATATGGTAATCAGGATTATTTAATTTGCAAGTATCCGAAACCCAATTCAGCCCTGATGTGGCTGGATCTGGGGGCTTCAATGAGGCTATTAGGAATCTTTCCCTCTTCATCTCTCAGCTGTCTGTGTGGTCTATATTCTCAGGCCTGGATCTCCCAGTGAGGTGGCGAAGATCCTCCCTCAGCAGGGCCAGGGGTCTGTTTGACCAGACGATAATCCTCAGTGGAAAAGCAACACTTTTCTTTTCAATAGCTTCAGCAAAAATCTCAGGGCTGACTCGCACGAAGCTTGTCTGGACCGTGAGCCCATCCTGGAAACAATCTCTGTAGCCAGGGAGATGCATGTCTTGAACGGTGTTGGCTGGCGGGTGGTGGTGAGGAATGGTGTGGAGCATTAGCCAACCTGGAAACACTTGAACAGCAGATGAGGGAGGGGCCGTTCACGAGAGGGAAATCACCATGCCGGCCGATCAGATGCTAAGGAGATGCTGTGCATGGTGGCAGTGCTGTGTGCCAGCCCCCCACCCAGGGCCTGGGACGGTATAGGAGGGCAGTAGATGCTTACTGAAAGATTGCATGGGGCAAGAAAGAACATGCTAGTCACCAAGTCAGTTTTCTCATGTTTTTTCGTTATTTCCCATAATAGTAGGTGAAGAAGGTATTATTATCCAGCTTGCAGTTGTAGAAATTGAGACTTAAGTGATTGATCCAAGATGACTGAAGGGACAAGTGGTAGAGCCAAGATTCAAAGCCAGGTGGGTGTCACTGCAGAGCCTGTGCCCTAGCTGTCATACCACAGTATCTTTGCTCCCAGACTCACAGCCAGAGAAGAGTTTGAAGCCATACTATGGCTTTTAGGTGCAACAACAAAATAGTGCATTTCCTAGTCACCTTCCCACAATTTACCACTCCAGAAGCTCAAACCACCCTGTTCCTTTGGCCACTTCTTCCAATGTATCGCCCTTTGTTAAATGGTAAATAAGGCCCTGGACTTAACCACCTCTTTGAGTTTTCACTTCTTTCCCGTGAAGCTCCACACCTGTACAAATATTAACGTCAGTAACATTTGTATGCCTTCTTCAGTTAATCTGCATTTTGCTAGTTTAATTTGCAGACCCCAGGTACAGAACTAAAGGGTAGAGGAAAGGTGGTTCATTGTCTACAATGATATTTAGGTTGTTTCTAGTTTTCAGCTATTAGGAATAAAGTTGCTCTGAACAGTCTTGTCCATGTCCTTTGGTGGACATAAGCCAAAGCACTCATTTCTGTTAGATAAATACCTTGCAGTGGAATCATTGGATCATCTGAATATCTTCTCTCAAATAATTGTTGCTCTCTATCTCCTTCCTCTCAGAGTCCCTCAAATTGCGCAGAAACCCTGCCTGCCTAGACCTCGCTAAGTCTAAAGGCAGAAGGTTGAACAAAATGACCTCCTGAGGCTTCTCAGCATTTCCCAGAAGGATTTAGCCATAGGTCTCTGGCCTCAGCTCCTGCCAGCGTGACTGTTTGCTCATGAAAACGTTTCATGTGATTAGCCAAGTAATGACATCTTAAAACTGTAGAGCTAATATATTACGTAATAAAACACAGGAGCAAATCTCTTTGACACATACTGGTGATTTACTCTGCCAGCCATAAAGATAATTACATTTCAGGTTGATATATAAAAGGCAGCAGGCAGAGCTTATGAAGAATTAACATAGCTTTGTGTTGGACCTCTCCATCCTTGCCGACCTGTTCATCATTCCTCTCGCAACCAGCCGGCAGACACTGATGCAGCTGGGCCTGCCCAGCCAGTGGTCACTGGTGCCACTAGAAGGACCTGTCGGCGGCATTGAGGGGAGAGCTGAAGAGGCTCAGGTTTGGGGTACAAGGCATTCATTCCTCCAGGCAGCTCTGGAGCATTGCAGGGGAGACTCCAGCCTGTGGGACAGGGCACTTGGTCTCTGAGCCTGCGCTGCCTCTTCTCAGTCACCAGGTCACCACCCCCCTTGGAATCATAATATGCCCTATGGACAAGATGCGTGCCCTACCTCTTTGGCCTGTTACCCAGTAGATGCTTATAATGAATGCCCTGAACTTTTTAGGACCAAAGCAGAAGTCAAGTGTCTCAGTCTGTTTAGTGTCAATGAACTTCTAAAGACAAAGGGGCCAGGCATTTGTACCTGAGCCTGTCCTCATGTCACTGACTTCCAGGATTCCCTTCCCCCAAATGGGGCCCCATTTGCTGCCCCAAACCAGGAGGCAGGGGCCCAGAGGGGGACCAGGAGAAAAGAATCTGGAAGGACAGAAGTATCCAAACTCCTTGTTTGGAAACAGGAAACTGAGGAAGAAAGAGTGTTTATGGCCATCTGTATTCACAGAGAAAATCGGTGTCAGAGCTGAGACTAGAAGCTGGGACAAAAAGTAGAGGGTCAAAAGTAGGAAGCTTTTGCTCCTATGCCAGGTGAGGGAGCCTAGAATCCTCCGTGGTATCTGCTCCTTTTACCTTGACACAAACCAGGATTTCAAAAGGAATGCAGCCCCATGCTGCTTGGCTCTTGCTTCCCCGTCCCTTCTCTGTGGCTCCACTTGGTGGTAGGTTGTTTAGGGAAGGTCGGGCCTGGGGCTGGACAGAATGAGCTCTAGAGAGGCTGGTGGCAAATCCTTAGACCTGGGGAAAGGTGGGGGACCTTGGTGGTGATTATGGTCGGAGTAGCCATCAGGGTGAGCCCCTGGGAGCTGGACCCCAGGATCTTGGGGTCTCCTGCTGCCTCCCCCCACCCCGGGTCCCATCTTCTGAGGCCCTCACCTTTGGTTTTCCCCTAGAAACCGGCTTCATCTTATCAAACCTGGGCAGAGCGCCTCCTCCTGGTCTAATGGGGACACTGTTGGGTGAGCCCCAGGACCTCAGAGTTTGGGAAGCAACACTGCAAGGTTCATCAAAACAGGTTCATCAAAACAAACAAAACCCCAAAACACACACACACAAAAACCCCAAACCCCCAGTGCTTCCAGGGATTGGCAATGCATCCTCCTCTGAGCTGCAGAGCCCTTCCTCCTTGGCATGAAGGTAGGCAAGGCAAGTCTGGGGCACAGTTAGCTAGGGGTTGGTTGAGGGGGAAGCCTGTTAGCAGGCCCAGAAGAACCACACAGAGTCCCTTCCATGCTTTGGAATGTGCAAACTCAGACACACCGCACACCCCTGAGCATCTGGCCCTAACCCCCTGCCGAGTCACTAAGGCTGGTGGGCGGTGTGTGTGTGGGGTGGTGGTGGTGCTTCTGAGCCCCCTAGAAAGCCCAGGCCCCTCCTCCCGCGCACCGCCACCCACCCACCCCACCCCCCGCCCCTGCAGACAGGCTTGAGGGCAGCCGGCTTGCGACCCGCAGCCTGGGCGGCAGTTACAGGCCACCAAGCGAGGAGCACGGGCTCCTTGAGTGACAACGGGGCGGGGGGACTGCGGGGCGTCCATTTGTTCTCCTCAGCGGAGGAGGCTGATGACGACCGCGGCACCACGTCCCTGGCTTCGCAGAGTCGTCCCAGCGGGGAGCCCGGGAGAAGATGAATCGCGTTGAATGACACAGGACATGGCAGATTGGATGTTTAATTTGGGTATCTCTTTTAGAACACCCCGACACCCACCTTCTCGGCTCCCACTTAGCATCCTGCTGGAGAGAAAGCCCTGCTTCTCACAAATTGCCTTGTCAGGAGCAGAGAAAAAGCCCAAAGTGACTGATGTCTATCTAGGTGGAGCCCTCCGAGTGCCAGGGGGAAAGACACCTGCTCGACAGTGCGCCTTCTGAAGACTGGGCGTCGTGTGCTCGGGCCGCAGATTTGAGTTAGACACCGGGAGGGACCGCTGGAGGGGCATGGGTGGGGAGGGCCGCTAGCTGGGAGGGGGGGGTTGTCTAGGGGCCCGTTGAAGGCAGAAGCAGGGTCAGGTGACCTCTGCTAGGGTCTAGGGGCGGGGAGGAGGAGGCTGGCACTGGGTCCTTAAGGGTGGGGTGCCCGGCACGGCTGCTGGGTGCAGAGGCGGGCGCAGCCTCCAGCCGCCAGCCAGTCTTCCGAGACTCCTCTCTGGAGCAGTCTGATCACAACCTGTCAGTCCCGCTTCCCCTCCAACCTCAGCTGCCTCCAGATCTTTCCAAACAAGGAAAGGAGCTGCAAACATGGCAATCACCTTCACGGGCAGCGGCAGACAGCTGCCAGGGCACAGCGAGGGCTGGAGCCGGGCCCAGCCTGCGAGGGGGAGCTGCCCGGGAGGGGAGACCCAGTCATGGCAGCCCTCTGTGCCTCTCTAGAGTTCGAGCCGAGGGTGCCCCCCACCCTGGACCCGTGCACAGATTGTGTGTGTGGCTGTGGACGCCCCTGAGCCAGCCCAGGGACCAGCATCTGCGAGGCCACCAGCTCAGGCAGCAAGAGTCCTAGGGGTGGGGATAAGGGGTGAGCCTAGGGCCAGATACTGGCATTTCTGCAAAGCACTGGTGTGACCTGAGCAAGTCTCTTGTCCTCTTCAGTTGTGGAACACGGGCTGGGGACCTCCTCCACCCAGTCGGTCCTTCTGCGGTCCTGGAGATACCTTAGGAGGACCCGGGCTGGCATTTAGTCCTGAAGAACTCTTGCTAGGCTGTAGAGCAGCCCTGCCCTCTCTTCATCGCCCCTGTGGCTGCCTGGCACCAAATCCATGCAGCGCTGGGGTGGCTTAGCCGGGCTGTGTGGGATGAAGAGGATTGTGGAACAGACTCCCGGGGCCTGAGTGATCTGGGACTTCTCAGTGTCCCCAGAGGGCTGGAATGAGAGGCTGATGGAGGGGCGTCTGGACCCTTCCCACCTTCCTTCCCACCAGCCTTCGGAGTCTTCCCGCACAGGCCCAGGATAGCTCACTGGGAACACCAGAATCCCCAGAACTGTCTGCCTCTCATTCCGTGCGCTGGCTTCCTGAGGCTGGATGACTACCTCTGAGTTCTTGAAAGCCTGGGGACAAAGAGAGGAGGGGGTGTTCTCCACAGGAATGTGAAGCCACAGTGCGGATAATTTATCTGTACAGATCGAGACGGATTTTCCATCTGGTCTCCCTGAGATTTCCTCTCAAGTCAGAAAACATCCACTCTTTAGCTCCCAAGCCCGCCTTCCCGTCCTCCTCCCCCGCAGTGGTGGACGGCTCTCCCAGGTGCCATTCAGGGAACAGGGCCAGCAAGGTGGCCCGAGGATGAGACAGCTGACAACTGGGGGGAGGGGACTCTTGAGAGAGAAGTGCCACTTAAAACACGAGGTAGGTGGGGAAAGTATCGTAATCATACAGAAGCTAGGGCAGCAAAGGGTGTCAGCAGCTCATCCTGACACATCGCAAGAAAGATGTCAGGTTCCGGATGCTGAGGCAGTCCCCAGTGAGCCGTGTCAGAGCTCCCCATCCCATGCCTCCCCCTTTCCAGGTCCTCTGCAAGGGAACTTACCATCCTCATGTCCTGTGCTCCCAAAGTGCATCAGGAGCACTTACACCTGCATTAGAAGACAGGTTACCAGGAGACATCGTATGCAAATTCCGGGCTCCATTTTTCTGAAGCTTTTGGAATCAAGTTAAAGAAGACTTTTAAAAATCTAACTCTGGCCTTTCTTCCTTGGTCACGTAAGACCAACACTGACAGCACTCAGGGTCTGGGGCTCCTGAAAGTAGCAGGTGGGAAGTATGCTCTGAACCATCAGATGGGGCAACCTTGTCTAGACTCTGGTGGTAGAGAAGCCTCAAAGATGGCAAGTAATGCAAGTGGCTTTTCTCTTTCCCACTTTCTGTTCCAGGTCGGTGGGTTGGACGCCAGGGCTAAGCTTCGGCTAAGCCCAGACATTCCTTGCCCAGAAGGGCCTGAGAGGGTCCCTTCCTGGTCCTCTTTCTAAATCAGCCGTCTGGGAGAGCAGATTACAGAGGCAGAGCAGAGGGAAGGGCTGCAGGGAGGGAGGGAGGGACCCCAATGCCAGCAGTGCCCTCCCCCTCAGTCCCAACGCCTTCCCTCTGGGGGGTGCTGGTTAAGGGGTACCCATGTTTCCTAGCCACTCGCTTTGCCCTGCCGTCCCCACCCTTAGCCATGCTTGGTGGAGGCACGTAAATGGGCCTCTGGGTTGGAGTAGGTAAGGGAGGAGCTGCAGGTTGGCGACAGAAGAGAGAGGAGAGGGATTAGGCTGCCACTCCTCCCCTCTGCCCAGCTCCTGTAGTCCCCTCTATCTTCAGGTGAATCACGCGGGGTGGAACAGAAGCTCGAGAGATGTATAGTGGGAAGATCTGACGCCTCTTCTTTTGCTAACTGTCCCCTAACTTCATTTAGCCTTAGTTTCTTACCTATAAAGAGGCAGGCCGGCCAGAGAAACACTGGGCTGGAGGGTTAAGAGGGAGCTTCAGCTTGGAAAAGACTCCATGTCTGCAGAGTGATGTGCCAGCACGAGTTATTTCTGTGTTCCCACTCCACTTTGCTTCATAGCAGACATGGCTCATCAAGCCACCGCCCACCTAGGCGGGCGTATGGTCCACAGTAAAAGGTGAAACAGCAACCGCCATCAAACACTGGGGGTGTGATGCTTATCCATAGGGGTCCTCCTCCATCCAACAAGAGGTTCTAGGACCTAAGCCAGGTGAGGACCCTCTGAGCACTCGTGGAAGCTTGCATGGGCTCCTACAGAGGGAGGGAGGGGGACTTCCCAAGTGCAGAAAGAAGGGAGCTGTTCACCCCCCAGGCCCTCCCTGCAACAGTAGCCCTCCTTGGGGAAGTGGAGTTTCTTCAGCTGGGCAGGGAGCTCGAGAGCCTGGGACAGGGGGCCATTGGGTGCCTGGCAGCATGTGGGCCCAGCTTCTACCTTTCATCATAGGTCTTTGACACCAGCTGGCTCTCCTACAAGTCAGATCGGTTCTGACCTGTCACAGGTCACGGGGCTCCGTCCCACCACACTGTCCCCACCTAAGATGCCAGCTGCAAGTCCTGGGTCCCTGAGCCACCCACACTTCTTCCTGGCTGGCTATTAATTCTGCTTCCCACACTGACCCCCACCCCTTTCAGGTTTAACAGTTTTCTAGAATGACTCAGAACTCACTGAAAGCGGTATGCTTATGGTTATTGTTTTATTATAAAAGATACACGTGAATAGCTAGATGAACAGGAATAGGAGGCCAGGTGTGGAAGGGCCCCGGGCACAAGGGCTTCTGCCCGGTGATGGCAGGGTGCATCTCTCTCCCAGTTCAGCTACGCAGACACGCCCACCAACCAGGCAGTTCTCTTGAGTCTCATGGTTCAGAGTTTTAATGGAGGTTTCCTTACTTAGGCACAATCGATTAAACCCTCTGCCTCTTGATTGAGCTCCAGCTCCAGCCCCTCTCTCCTCCCCGGAGACCAAGCCTGACTCCCTGCTCACTTGCAGTGGGTTTTCCTGAACACCAGCCCAGCCCTCATTCTGAAACTTATCTAGTTCCTCCCTGTGAGTCATAGCATTAGCATAAACTCAGGTATGGTTGAAAGAAGCCTGCAAGAAGCAAGTTACGAGCAGCAAAAGGTACTCCCAGTGTTCAGGAAATTCCAAGGGTTTTTGAAGCTTTGTGCCAAGAACTGGAGGGCATAGACCAAATCTTTTTCTTAAAAAAATTGGAACACAACCTTCCTACTCACTAAATGGTCCAGAGCCTGGCTGCAATGGGGAGAACTGGGACAGTGGTAGGGGTTGGTGGCTTCCCAGGAGGAACAGCTGGAAGAACTGGGGGGCAGGGGGAGTTGGGGAGGAGGTTGAAGAAGAAAAGTAGGAGGAAGACAGGGTCAAGATAACCTTTAGTTAGCTAGAGGTTGGTCCTGGGGAAGAGTAGGGTCTGCGGAAGGAATCTAGATGGTGAGTGGGAGTAACAGCGAACCCGGTTTTGGCAGGAGCTTTCTGGCAGCAGGTGGGCTGTCTTGGGAGGTAGTGAGCTCACAGAGCTGGAGACATTTGAGCCAACCTGAATGCAAGTTCCATGTGAGCAGGGACTCAGATAGGTGTGAGCTCTGCTGTGTGCCTGGGACCTGGAGAATTATCAGGCAAAGAGTAAATATTTGGTAAATATTTGTTGAATGCCCAGTTGTGAAGGCTAGAGAAGCTAGATGAAATAGCAGGAAGGCACAGGCCCAGTGAGAAACCCTTAGAAGCTCCTACCATATCCAGCCAGTTGTGCTGTTTGCTGTTTTGTTTTGTTTTGTTTTTGAGGCCAAAAAACAAAACAAAACAAAACCCAAAACCCGGGGGCGGGGGGAGGAATCTCTTAAGCTCACAGTTAGTGGAGAGAAAGACATTTATATCAAGAAAGAGGTTCAATAAAGAACAATGTGGTTCCAGTTAAAGATGGCAAGTTAAAACCATCCATCGGCTTGTATCTCCTCAAACCCCATGAAAAAGGCAATAAAGGGATTTTATTAAGAATGGTGGGTCCATCCGTTCATAGGTGAAGGGCAGGTGGAAACTTCTAAGTAAAGATAGTGAACTGAACACACACAATTAATTTTGCTTTTCTTGAAAACCTTACTAAAGTGACCATAAAGGGATTTTTGGAAAGTCAGAAACCCACGAGGATGGAGAGAATAGGAGGGGTGAAATCAGCTACAGAAGTATGGAAACGAGAAAGCAATGATGAGGGGACCTAGCCAACTGAAACCGCTGAGGGGATGGAGCTGAAAATCCACTCCCTCTCCTCATCCCTCCACGATCTCAGGTGTCACTGGAAGTGGAGTAAGAGAGGGAGCTAAATAAGGAATCTTGGTTGAAAATGGAGAACTTTGATCTCTGTTCCCCTCCCTCAATTTGTGCAAATGGACAGTTGCTCCCCCCATGTGGGCAGAAAACTGAGATTTGTTCCCCGAAATGGTGAAATAGAGGGACTTGAATTGGGATACTAGGTGGAGGATGGATAGCATGCTGAAACACGGGGGGTGTGAAATGAACTCCCGCATCCAGGACACTGGGCACCCCAACCCCCTTCCCTAGCACGTGGTGGCCAGGACTTTACTCTCTGGGGACTAGAGGAGGGAGACCTGGGAGGTTTGCTCTGGAGAATCGCATCAGCTCAGGAGGGAAGACTTAAAGATACAGATATATGGGGTTCCCCAACCAAACAGCCAGTCACCTACATGAATCTCACTGTCAGCAAGTCCCATTCACCTACTAAGAACTCCCAATCCGCATTTGGTGTTCTACTCTTACACTGTTGCCAACAACTAAGGATTGCGATTTATATGAGGAAAGTGGCCAACGTGACGGAGCCCAGGCAAACACAAAGAAGCAACTCAGCAGAAAGACGTACTGTGCAGGAAGAGGAAAACAGCAGAAAACTTACTGTGAGTATCCTTCTCGAGATAAGTGAAGATAATTTCTTATTAGAAATGGATGTTATAAAAAAGGACAAAAAAGGGAGTTCTTGTAAATTAAAAATATGGTAGCAGAAATGAAAAATTCAACAGACGCAGAAGAGGATACAGTCTGAGAGGTCTCCTGGAAAATAGAACAAAGAAGACAAAGGCAGGGAAAATAGGAAAGATTGAAGGGGCACCTGGCTGGCTCTGTTGGAGGAGTTTGTGACTCTTGATCTTGGGGATTTGGGTTTGAGTCCCCTATTGGGTGCAGAGATGATTTAAAATAAAATCTCAAAAAAAAAAAAAAGAAAAAAAATTGAAGGTGTGATTCAGGGGGCTCTTTACGCAAAGCAAAGGGTTTCTGGTAAGAGAAAACACAAAGGAGGAAGTTGGGAACTAACTGGAGCTGCTCCAGGCCTGAAGGATTCAAGTTTTCCTACTGAAAAGGCCCACCAAGTACCCAATAGTGGGAATATAGCCATCACCAAGACACACATGAAATTTCAAGATGCTAGGAAGAGATTCTGTAAACTTCCTGCAGAGGATCAGACCTCAGTGGCAACCTTACAGTCCCAAATCATGTACCTAATGATCTAACAGAAATCACAATATAAACACATAGTCAGGATGGGGAGGGTGAAAAGTGTGTGCGCACACGTGAGATAGAGATAGAGATAGAGACAGACAGGAGGGAGGGGAGCCAGATGCTCATTCTATATAGTAGAAAGTCAACATAATGCCAAAAATGGAAAAACAAAGAAGTAGTAATGAAAGCACATTTTAAAGAGATGTGGAGGTAAAGATTCAAAGAATTAGCTAAAATCGGTGAAGTAGTTGCCTCTAGGGAGTGGTGCCTTGCCTGGGATGCAGGTGCGGTGGGGGAGCAGGGGATTGCTGTTGTGTTTTGTTTTTAAATATTGTCAAATACTGAACCTGGTAGAAGTATGTAACTCTTTGTACATTATAGCATTGACAAAACCATAAAGTCAAAAAAATTGGCTGCATACATTTTGTTACATTATTATACATTTTTTTTGTATGTCTGTAATCTTTCATAACAAAAATGTTCCAAAGGGAAAACCCCAGGCCATGGATTTCTGTGGGTTGGAGCTGCCAGAGGAGCCTGTGGGAGGGGGTTCTTCTAGCCAAGTATTGGAGTTGGAGGAGAAGAGTTCTATAGGTTTTGGGGGAGAAGCAGGAAGACTTTTGGGGAAGAGGGAATGGCCAGAGCAAAGGCTCAGGGATGTCCTGATGCCAGTGTGTTTTGTAGGTTCTTTGCTCTGATTGGGTGAAATGCCCACCTACCTGCACTTTGCTCACAGATGGATTGTTGGGGAGACTAAAAACCATGCAGAGGGATCCGGACTTTCCCTGGGGGGCTGGGGCGACTGGAGTTTGCTTTTGGTGTACCTGAAGAAGGTACAGTGTCCCCGCCAAGAGCAGGACAAAGCCACAGAAGAAGCTGGAGGCAGGGAACCAGCCAGTGACTTTTCAGGAAAGCAGTGATAGGCTTGAGTGATGGCCAGGGAGATAGAAGGAGAGGAGGGGAAAAAGAAGCTTTAAAAGTTGAAGGAGAAGACAGTGGTGATGATTGGAGGGAAAGGATGGAGGGAGGAGCCTGAGGGGAAGACTCTGGGAGTCAGAGGATGGAGTCAAGGGGAGAAGCAAACAGCAGGAGAGGAGTGGCAGGAACTGGGAAGGTTAGGCAGTGTGCAGGGCAGTGCGAGGGGCTGATTCTAGCAGGCGCTGCTGTCTGGCTGCCATAGTTCTGGAGGAGGTCTCCGAGATGATGAGACAAAGCCCACCATGACAACTGACATGTGTCTTAGTCTTTGCACTCAGAGTCTGTTCTCAGACCTGACCCCATTCAGCATTGCCTGGTGGGAAAGGCAGGCACCGTTCTCCTTATTTCACCGGTGGGGAAACTGAGGCTCCCAAGAGGTTGGATGACTTACTCCATGAGCTCATAATCAAAACTCATCTTTTACCCCCAATTCCGTAGCTTGCCCCAACCCATCCTAGTAGATGATGAAAGTGGCAGTTGCCTCTGAAGGATGCTTATGGAGGGATAGGCATGGAGGATCCGGAGGACTGGGTACCCCTGGAGAGGATGCAGGAGGGGCAGAGGAGGGGAAGGCGGGCCAGCCGACAAGAGGAGGAAGTGGCTATTCTCACAGGTTGGGGTAGGGGGTGGGGAGGATGTTTGGGCTGCAAGATGATGTTAGCGATGTTAACAAAAGCGTGGCCAAATGAGGTGTCCTGGGCTCCTGCCCTCTGCCAGGTGCTGTGCTTATCTCCTCACCCAGGCCTGTCCCGGCTCCTTGAAGTAGGGGAATGAAGCCCTTTCCAAGGTCATTTCATCAGTGGGGGATGGAGCCGAAATTTGAATCCAAGCATCTGACTCTGAGACATGGAAGCTCAACTCTACCATGTCCAAGGCCTTGTGGGGGACAGGAGCAGTAGTTGTCTTAGTAAAACATCTTTTTAGGGATGCCTAGGGGCATTGGTTAAGTATCTGCCTTCGGCCCGGGTCATGAACTCGGGGATTGAACCCTGTATCAGGCTCCCTGCTCAACGGGAAGTCTGCTTCTCCCTCTCCCTCTGCTCCTCCACGCCCCATGCTTGCTCTCTCAAATAAATA
>PITA01000466.1:226041-274820 GCA_004023965.1 Spilogale gracilis
AAAAAAAAAAAGCAAAATCCAACCCCCCCACATCTTTTTAGTATTAAAAAGATATATTTCTTTTTTACTATTTACCCAAAGTAGTGGTGATCATCATACCAACAAGGGAAAGTAAACTGTTCTTGAAAGACTGAAATTTCCCCATCCCCTCCTCCTTTTGTGCGGTCAGCCTAGTGAGGGCGGGGCAGGACTGCCTGGGACCCCCAGATTGGGGGACGTAAGCTGGAGACCGTGGGTGGGTTTCAGAGAGGATATAAAACATTGGATCAGTGTACGAAGTTTTGTGTGTCCGTATATTTTCCTCTGTGGGGCCAACCATCCCACAGAAGCTGATCAGCCGCTGATACGGCCTGGCAACCTGGCCGGCTCTGGGGTGTGGGGGCTGCCTAGGTAGAGCGGAGAGTGTGTGGGAGAGAATTCATCACAATGTGTGCACGCATGCGGGCCTTGTTTGTGATTATGAATCGCATGTCTGTGAACAGATAGTTATGATGCCTGTCACTCTGTGTGTGAGCAGGTGTGTATGTTCGTGCGTACATGCATGTGAGTTTGTATGTCAATGAAAGCCTGGGATTCTCTTTTGTGATTGAGTCACTTGTGAGAGAGATTTATATAAACATGTAAATTATGTGGATTTGTCCGTGGATGGAGGTGTGTGTCTGTGGGGGGGGGCGTACGTGGGTATGAATCCTGTGTGTCTGGCAGGTAGATTTGTGTGTGTGTATGGTAATGGTACCTGGGAATGAATGAGTATGTGGGTCCAGGTGTGTGTGTGCAGTCCGTATGTGCTGGGAAGGAGACACATCAGGGATTTGAGCCGTTTTCCATCTCCCCACAGCCGTCAGGTCCTGTTCTCATTTGGGTCTAGAACAGCAAGTTAGGGAGAGAGAACATCCTTTCAGCTTCCCGTCACTTGCCCAGGGAACAGTGACAAGAAAATGTGCTTGTTTATATCCAAATACCTTAATAACCATCAGTTTCATGTGTGTCAGGGGGAGGGGGAGGGACAGACAGCATTCAACTTAAGGACACACAGATACTAAACTCAGTGTGCAAGTTAATTCGGGAGCCCCCAAACCGGTGGCTGCTGGACCCAGACTCCCAGGCCGCCCAGAGATCTTGGGGCACCATTTCCTTTTCCACTCCTTTCTTCCCTTACGTGCCTTTTAGCAGAGCCTTGGAATAACATTAATTTATCCAAGGCGTGCATGCCATAAGTTACTTTTTTAATTATTATGATCAAAATATTGCTTAAAATTGACGCCAGCTGCATGTGTTTCTGTTGGAGATCATAATTGCAATTGTAAATTGGGGAGCAGTTCAGAGCCGGGAGCTTCCCTGTGTAACAGCCCCGACACCATTATAGAGAGGTGGATAAAAATAAACCGGCAGATCGCGTGGCAAAAATACGCCAGTGCAAGTTAAAAGGATAATTAGCAGAGCAGAAAGGGAAGACGCCAGGCTCCCTGTTCAGAGGCTCCCTGTCTGAGACTGGGTGCTATTGGCGGGGACAAGCGTGGTGGGGGATGTGGGGTAGGGGTGGTGCTGAGCTGGGGTTTGGAAAGAGGGTGGGGAGTGGGGTCTGTGTGGAGGGTGGTGGTGGGAGACTGGGATCTGGGGGGAGAAAGGGGTTGGAGGAAGGAGAGACAGATAGGTGGGGTTCCCTCTATGGACCCCAGTTTCTCCTGTAAACTGGAGATGATAAAAACAGTGGTTCACACTAGATGATGCATGTGACAACTTTCCAGAAAGTTCCACAAATTTCGGTATCTCGGTAAAGGGCTTGTTACTGATGTGGCTGGAGAGACTGGGTGGGTTTTTTGTTTGTTTGTTTTTACCTTCCATGTCAGGAACTAGTTAGGTTGCCTTTAAAAAGACGCTGCAGGTCTAAGACCGGAAGAAGGCTGCCTGAGAGCAGGATGGCTAGGAGCACGAGCCCTGGGCTTCTTTCGCTTCTTCATTCGTTCGACAATGTTGACTGTGTTCTGGACCCATTCTAGGCATTTGGGAAAGGTACAGCTCGGAGGGAGCCACAGTGGCATCCCTGTCCTTGTGGTGTTCACATTCTAGTTGCAGAGCTCATAAACAAGGAACCTGATTTGTAAACAGTGTGATTTTATAAAAGTAAGTTCTGTCAGCCCGTTACTTGACCCCGCACACCACAACCGGGTGGACTTGCCCCATTGTGTGTGTGTGTGTATGGTAATGGTACCTGGGGGACGCGCCCCATTGTCATCGTAGTAGTACTGGTATCACAATAGCTCCCATTTATGTCACACCTGCCATGTGCCAGACTGTTATTCTAAGTACTTGCGGGTGTAGTAAGCTATTTAATCCTCAGAGTGAACCTGTGAGGCAAGGAGAAAATGGTATTTTAAGAACCGTGGGGTAGACCCATGAAGCTACCATCCTTTGGCTGTGCCATCCTTCTGTCCCCACTCCTGTGACGTCTGTATCGGCTCCATATCTCTCCAAGCATGAATTTCCATAGCTGAGAACGTGCCCAGCACAGAAGGGTTGAGAAACTGCCTGGGAGGTACTCAGCACAGAGCACAGCTCCGAAGGGAAGCAACGGTCCCCCGCCCCCTCCATATGCTTGCTTTTGTTAGGAAGCAGTAAGCCCTGACAGGGGCGTGTCTGGAGCCTAGTTGGGAGCAGGGAGAGGGGAGTTCCCACCCATTAACCAGGCTCCTCAAAGAGGGGCTAAGGCAGGTGAGTGACTGGAGGTCACTGGGGACACATGGCCTCTGAAAGGGGGCAGGGTCTTTTTCCTGGGCTGTTATTGAATAAAGAACAAATCAGGCTGAACTGAGGAGAGGCTTGATTCGAAAAGACAATTGCAGTAGGAGGAAGGGACCTCAGCATCTCAGGGGCCAGGCAGAAAGGACTTTTTTTCTTTAATAGAGGAGCGCAAACAAGGCGAGAAGAACCAGATGGGGGATGGGACAGCAGGTGGTCTGGCTGGAAAGGTTCTCTGAGTCAGCCAATTCCTGGGAGAGGGGGTTAAACCCAGAGGGGTTGTTCCCAGGTGCTGATGCTGACTCAGGCCATGGTGGGCAGGGGGGGTCAAAGTCCAGTAGGAAGCTGTGGGCCTAGTCAGATCAGGTGAATAGGCATTTTGTCCAGATTGTCCAGTGGGGACAAATGGTTTGGCTTATCATTTATGAGGCAAAAAGGGAGTTTGCAGGATTTTTTCTGGCGTTGTCCTAGGTAGACAAGGGGGCATCTTTGAGTCTGATCTAAGTCATATGGGGAAGTGTGGTTTTCTTCAGTGATCCTTTTCTTGGAACCCAAAAGGGTGGGGGATTTCTGTACGATTGTTGTTTTCCAGGAACGTCGAACTCAGTCAAGACGCCGTCACTGACCATGGTGGATGAGGGTGGGTGCTGGAGAGAGGAGGCTGGTTGGTTGGTTCCTGATTGCCCTGGTCTCCACTTTGGAAGGGGGTTTCAGGTGAGGGACACGTTGGAGGGTAGGAAACCATGGTGCTGGGCAGTTCCCAGCCTGCTTGGCCGCCCCATCCTCCCTACTTTGACCCAGATTGGTGACAGCGGGGGGTTGGGAACTCGGGGTCTGGGCCACCTCTGAACCACCCTCCCTGTTTGTCACAGGAGCTTCCCTAAATAACGGGAAGAAGACAAGCTCTGTTCTCCTGGGTCTGAGCAGAAGGCGAAGGTGAGAGCCCAGGTCCCACCAAGTCAGTGGACAGCCAGCTCCAGGCCTTTTGCCTCCCGCATCCTTTCCCAGCAGCTGCCCCGAGAGCCAGTAGTCTGCCCTGCACTTGTCTATGGTTGCAGGGTGCAGGGAAGCCGAGCTGGCACCTGGAGGGCAGATGGAGGGGCGCCCCTTTGTCTGCAGAGAGAGCCTCCTGCACTGGGCTGGCTGCCTCTCCCAGCCCCCCCAACCCTGTCCTCATGCACCTCTGGCTGTGCCTACTGCAGGCCCTTTTAGGGCAAGATGGATGCCTCCCTGCAGGGAGAGGACAGGAGAGAAGGCTGGCCCCCTGCTCTTTCCCCAGGCTGCTCTCCAGCCCTAGCTGGCCCCGTCTCAGCTGCAGCCCCCGCCCCCCCTTCCAGGCCACCATGCTACCAGCCGCCTGTCTTCTTGTCGCTCCCAGTGACTCCGTAATGACTATAATCAGGGTGTGCGCTGAGAAGCAGGGGGGACATTGAGTGGAGAGGGCTTTCCAGCTACCCAGTCCATGAGCGGGGCAGCACCAGAGGCAGAGGACAGGGAGGGGCTGGGCAGGAGCCCCTGTCTCCCTCACCCCTTCTTCCCTTCCCTCTCCCAGCCTCCTGCTTAGAGCTCTGCTCTAATTATAAATGGTTTGACAACTTTAGGCCAGGCCCTGTAATTAAAAATAAAGAGGAAGACAGGCAGCATTGTTTTCTAACGACGCCTTTAATTGGTGGAGTTAATTTTAACGGGGTGGCTTGGAGGAGGGAATTCCAGAGTTGAGGCTCTTGCTGATATTCCTGTAACACTCCCACAGCCCACGTACCCATCTGTCCCCTGGTCGGAAGGGAGCTCCACGGGGGCAGGGGCTGGGTCTTTCTTTATTCGTTTTTATGCCTTGTGCCTGGCACACAGTAAGCACTTAATAGATACTTGTGGAATGAACAAAGGAGTGAACGGCCTGCTGCGAGGAAGACAAGAATCATGAGCTTTTAAGTGTGGTTCCCCCCCCCCCCCCGAATTCTTACTCTTAGAATCATGCCTTTGGGCTAAGACATTCTTCTAGTCAGGGATGGTGACTTGAAACTCACAGAAAGAAAGCCTCTCAGACCAGCGCAAGTGAGAGGGGAGATGTTGAAGGGCAAGGAGAGGGTGCCTGGGTGGCTCAGTTGGTTGAGCATCTGACTGTTGATTTCGGCTCAGGTCATGATCTTAGGGTCCTGGGGTCAAGTCCCACATTGGGGTGTATGCTCAGCATGGAGTCTGCTTGAGATTCTCTCTCTCTCTCCCTCTGCCCTCCCTACTCTTTAAAAAAAGGGGGGGGGGCAAGGAGAGAGCTCTCATAGGTTCCCCAGGGCAGGAAGGGAGCTGCAGTTGGAGTAGGGGAAACCAGGAGAATCAGGATCCAGCCTCTCTCTATCAACCGAGGCCTCCCTACCAGTCAACACTCCTCCCCGGGCTCTCCCATCTGCTTGGGGACCAGCCCCTCACGGGGAGGGGACAGCTTTTCTCTTTTAACTTCAGCTCAGGCTAAAGTTAAATCTTTTCTTTGGTTCTCTGAACATGGCCAAAGATAGGCTGCTGTTTTCAAATTTAACTGCATTTTTGGAAAGGTGGAAGGTAGGAATAGAACACAAGCAGCAGAATCAGTTTACTTGAATGCTAAGAGTCCTGCTAGCATTCAAGTAATGGGCTAGTGGGGGCTCGTGTTTCTAAATTCCAGATCACACGAGGAGCTCTCTCCAGCCTCCCGAGAGCCTGGACCATTCTAAACCCCATCCTTCCAGGTGAGATCCCCACAAGGTGCTTTAGGAGGAAGTCACAAAAGCCAGACCGTCCCAGTGTTTGGGGGAACCTTTTCGAACCAAGCAGTCACGGCGTAGGCGCTCAGTAAACACACGCCATTCCTATTTCCCACCAAGTGGAATAGTTCAGCAGGCTGGCTTAGTTTCTCCTAGGAGGAACAAAAAAGTCCCCCCAAACACAAACCTTTCTATAATTCAAACCCCTTGGATCTAATCCTCCTCTCATGCCCCATCCCTCACACCGCATCCCTAAATCCTGCCAGTATCCTAAGAGGCTGAATAATGTTTTTGAGATATTAAGCTGCCGTGTGAGGCAGGGTGCCCGGCACCCACTCCCTCAATGGCACCCGTGCCTCCGGGGAGAGCAGCTAGAGCCTAGAACAAAGAAGTCAGTTGAGTTGCGGAATGGATTTTTCGGCTTGAGGCAGACACAGATACAAAAGCCTATGAACAAAATGATTTTGATTGGCAAGATCTAGAGCTTAAGAGAGGAATAGTTTAGCTTTAAATTTCAAGAAGGCTTAGCTGATCACTGAATTTTTAATACTTAACCACAGAGTGTTTAGGCAGGTGGGAGATGCTCACGCACTGATTGAAGTAACCTTTCTCCATGTGCAGACATCTATAGGAATTAACCTTTATTTTCGTTCAGGGCTTCTGACATTAGATTGGAGATTTAAGGACTGATAGTGGTTAATGTTGTGCTTACACAGCAGCTTCCTGTGAACGACGCACCATGCTAAGTGTTTGCTGTAAGCAACGTCTTCGAGGGTTCCCCAGGTTACAGATGAGCTCCTGTGAATTGCGTACCACTATGCCCTTCTAACAGTGCCTCTCTCTCTTTAAATCAATCTGGTGACTTCTCTCTTCATGGCTGCTACTCTAGTCTGGGTTCTTTTGGGTGTTCTTCTCTAGGGGAAGATCTGTTGACTTTTTGTGGGCTTGGGGAGAACTAACCTCCCTTGTCCCGAGGCTTCCCGGGAGAGGTGATCATTCCCTCTTCCCTGCCGTAACCAAGCCTGTGCACACACTGATTTTTGTACTTTTTATGCAAGACTTTCCTATCCTTATTTGGGTAGTTTAGTCCCTCTTATTGTTTGCTCCACGAGTAGTGGGTTTTTGCTGTGTCTCTGGCATCAAACAAATGCTTGGCACAGAGTAATGATCAAGGAGCCACTGGAAATGAAGGACTAAATGAATGTGTGAATGAAAGCACAGTTATAACCACAGGGCAAGGACTTGAGGGTAGTTGCCCAACACACAGGAAGGCGCTCCTTCCCAGGAAGTTGCAGAGCCTGAAGAGGCAGAGAGCCAGAGTTTAGAGGAGCAGTTGAGCCTCTCATCTGTCCCCCTGTCCTTAGCTTTCACTTAGGAACCAGAATGCTAGGGGGTGATAGAGACCATGGGGTGAGTCTGCCCTGCCCAAGGCAATCTGCACCCTCCTGCCCCTGCCCCCCCCCCCCCCGAACTCCCAGGGCATTCTGTGCCGGCAGGGGACCAGGACCAACACGGCAGAGCAGAAGGGTACTTTCTGGGCTGAGAGTGCCGGAGATATGAGCTCTCACAGCGGTCTCCCGCTGCGGCCCCTTCTTGTTCCGGCCTGTGGCTGGCATCCAGGAAATCCAGAATGAGCTGGTGGGAGAAGACAGGACTAGCAGGAGAGGAGCACCCCTAGCAGGAGAGGAGCACCCCTCAGCACCCAGTAACCACAGGCCACCCACCCACAACCACTTCAGTGGCGGATGCAGCAAAGATTGGGACCACTGCCCAAGGACCACAGAGAGCAAGCCCTATCCCTGAGGGTTATGTTGACTGAGGCATCCCAGGGAGGAGCAAAGGTAGAGAAAGCTGGAAGCCCTGACAGGGAGTTTGAACTTTGAGTCTGGAAGCAACTATGTTTTGACCCCAAAGAGACATAACTTTTAAAGGGGAAGTGACTCGATTGCCTTTACTTGGCAAGAGGACACGTTCTCCGCTCTCAGCAGAACTAGGGCTTCGGGTTGTGTTAGTTCTCTGCTTCTGTGTGCCGATGACCTCGACATGGAGTGGCCTGGTGCATCGGTGACTTTGGTTATCTTTCACAGTTCCTGTGGACGGGAATCCAGGGAAGGCAAGCAGGAGCAGCTTCTCTCTGCTCGGTGATGACTGCGGCCACAGCTGGAAGACCCAGAGGCTGGGGTTACCCAAGGACCTCACTGGGTCTGAGGCTCTGCTTCGGGGTGGTGCGCTTACGTGGCTGGCGGATTGGTGCTGGCTGTTCACGGGAGGGCTCATTCCTTTCCATGTGCGGTCTTCACTGATGTGCTTGGGTATCCTCATGGCACGGCAGTGACTTTGTCCAGAGCGAGCTGCTGAGAGGGACATACAGAGAGACGGACAGACATGTCCTCTTATCATCTACCCTTGAAAGTTACGTATGCATCTTCACATTCTGTTAGTTAGAAATAAGTCACTAAGTTTGGTCTATGTTTTGAGGACATTTTCTTTCTTTCTTTTTTTTAAATTTATTTATTTGACAGAGAGAAACACAGCTAGAGAGGGAACACAAGCAGTGGGAGTGAGAGAGGGAGAAGCAGGCTTCCCGCCGAGCAGGGAGTCTGATGTGGGACTCGATCCCAGGTCTCCGGGATCATGACCTGAGCTGAAGGCAGTCGCTTAACCAACTGAGCCACCCAGGTGCCCCGACATTTTCTTTTTTTGAAGAAGTATTCGGGAGAGAGAGCGAGAGCAAGAGCAAGCACGAGCAGTGGGGAAGGGCAGAGGGAAAGAGAGTAGCTCAAGCAGACTCCGCAGCGCACGCGGAGCCCAGTGCAAGGCTTGATCCCAGGACCTTGAGATCATGACCTGAGCGGAAATCAGGAGTCAGAGGCTGAACTGACTGCATCACCCAGGTGCCCTGAGGACATTTTTAAGAACCACCACAAGAATAAAGTTCAGTTATAGAGAGTTAAAGAGAGTCATGTTTCTGCGCCCCTCAGTTACAACTGTGTATGTTTAGACCTGTTACATCCATCCTACATGCTCTGCCCTTCCCTTTCTTTTCCTTTCCTGCCTTCTTTCTTTCTCTCTCTCTTCCTCCCTCACCTCCCTCCCTCCCTTCCCTCCGTCCCTCCCTCCCTTCCCTCCTCCCTCCCTCCCTGATAGAGAGAAAGCACATGAGTGGGTATGTGCAAGCTGGGGGACGGGGGAGTGGGGAGAGGCAGAGGAAGAAACCCAGGCAGGCTCCATGCAACCTGATACAGGGCTCCATCTCATGACCCCAAGATCATGACCTAAGCTGAAATCGAGTTAGACACTTAAGTGACTGAGCCACCTAGGTGCCCGCATCTTATATACTGCTTGATCTGACCTTTTCTCTCCACCCCCACTGCCACTTCCTTTGGGTGGCATGATCCTTGGGTGGCATGATCCTTGGGTGGCATGCTCTGTCGCCAAGACTCTGTTACAGCCTTATAACCCGTCAGGGTTTCTCGGCCTGCAGCCTCAGGGCCCAGAGCACAGTCTTTCTAAAATGCCAACAAACCTCCTCACTCTCCAGCTTAAAACTGTTCAGCGGCTACTTTTTGTTTTTATTGACACGTAATTCACAAACATACAGTCACCATTTTAAAGTATACAATTCAGTTTGTTTCTGTATTGTCAGAGGGTTGTGCAACTATCAACAGAATCAGTTTTAGAACATGTTCATCGCTCCAGAAAGAGACCAGGTGCCCATTGGAAGTCACCTCCTCAGTCCCTCAACACCTCGGCCGCCACTAGTCAACGCTCCGTCTATGTAGGTTTGCCTATTTTGGGTATTTCATCTAAATGCCGTCGTATAATATACGGCCTTTTATGTGAGTTCTTTCACTTTGCCTATTTTCAAGGTTCATCTGTATTGTAGCATGTGTTAGGACTTCATTTCTTTTTATGGCTGAATAAAATAAAATAGTTATGGTACCTAAACCATATTTGGTTTATCTATTCATCAATTGAGGGCCATTTGGGTTGTTTCCATTCTTTGACTATTATGAGTAATGCTGCTATGAATATTAGTGTACAAGTTATATACGGACATATATTTTCAGTTCTCTGAGGCATATATGTAGGAGTGGAGTTGCTGAGTCACATGGGAACTCTATCATCCTAGTGGGTGTAAAGTGGTGTCTCATTGTGCTTTTGATTTGCATTTCTCTGATGGCTAATAATGTTGAGTATCTTTTCATGTGCTTATTGGCCATTTATATTTTTCTTCTTTGTTTATTCAAATCCCTTGCCTGTTTTAAAATTGGGCTTTATGTCTTTTTATTGCTGAGCTGTAAGGGTTTACATCTATATTTATATATGTAGGGGTTTTTATGTATACATTTTCTGTATTCTAGAGCCTTACCAATGGCTTTCTTCTGTCCCATAGGATGAATTTCAGTCCCCTTCATCTACCTACTTTGCTGATCTAATCTGGTTTCTTTCATGTGGTTCCATCTCCTTCCACTCCCTTCCTTTCACTGATAATCATTTTTTCACTTCCTTCTCCAAGAAATGTTTTCTGTCACAACTGGTTCTTTGCAGATACTGTTCCCTCCACCAGGACACTGTTCCCTCTTCTTTCCTGGCTAATATCTACTCATCTTCTACTTAAGGTCCCTTCCTGAGAACTGAAAAGATAGGGATGGCAGGCAGGTTCTCTAGAAGTGTGAGAGATAAACTTCTGTTGTTGGTAAGCCACCCTCTGTGGTACTCTGTTCCAGCAGCCTCAGCAGACTAACACGCCGGCCAGACGGTTACAAGTTATTGCTGGTGGGCGCCTGGGGGGCTCAGTTGGTTAAGCCACTGCCTTTGGCTCAGGTCATGATCCCGGAGTCCCAGGATTGAATCCCGCATCGGGCTCCCAGCTCCGTGGGGAGTCTGCTTCTCTCTCTGACCTTCTGCCTTCTCATGCTCTCTCTCTCTTTCTCTCTCTCAAATAAATAAATAAAATCTTAGAACTTGACCTTCATAAAAGGGAAGTTAAGAAAGACACCGAAATTGTTTCCAAGAGCAAAGGTTGGATGGATTTCTAGAGGATCTGAAGTCAAGATTGAATTTCCCAATGAACCAATTGGGCTCTACCTGGCATTAAGACCTCCCAGGGTTTACTTTCCATGGATCTTTCCAGTGGGACCCTCCTCCACACTCCTGTTTTTCCACTTGTATTCTCTATCCTTTGTCAGGTGCCCTTTCTGGTGAGGGTTGAAACTTTCCATTAGCACCCACTCGGTAAGGAGCCCTTGGGGTCCAAGCAGCCTGGGGATGCCCCTTTTCAGTAGGACTATAGAGTGTGCCCTCTGCTAAGCAGATCTTCCGTGGGCCAGTGCCAATTGTGAATGGCTAGCCCCAAGCACCTCCCGGCTCTCTTCTCCTCTATCCACCTGTACCCTCACTATCAGCCACTCGGCATTCGAGGACGCCCTCCTTTTAGGACATTTTACTGCAACCTTCTTTCCTCCAGTCTAGACAGAGGAGATACTCCATTCTAAAGGCAGCTGTGAATATGAATTTTGGCTATTGGTATCACTGTGGGTGGGAGTCGAAAGACAGAGGGGCCAGGCTGTGGGACCAGTCCCCAGTGGGTGGAGGTGAAGGGAAGCATGGAAGGGCGCAGTCCAAGGGAGGTGGCGTTAATGATGTCTGGGGAGTGGGCGTTTTCCACCTCTGGGCCCTGACACCTGCTTTCATTGATCAGTCTATGGGGGAAACATTGCAAAAGGCTGCTGTTCTTGTTTTCTTTCAACCACTCATTGTCTTTGAAGTGTTTTACAGCTCTGGAAATTGTAACGCAAATGTTTGTGGTCTTTAAAAATGCCCCCCTGGGTTCCCTGGGGTGCAGTTGATTATTGCCCTGTGGATAGACCTGTTTACATCTGTTTGTAAGTTCATTTCGGCAAGCCTGTTGTTACTGACTGAATACTTGAATCCCTCTCCCCTCAAATTCATATGTTGATGCCCTGACCTCCAGCATGGCTGAATTAGGAGCTAGAAACTGCCCAGAGCAGGGGGGTGGGGGGTTGTGTGTGAAATGAGGTCATAGAGTTGGGGCTCTGATTGGCTAGGATTAGTGTCCTTGTAAGAAGACAAACCAGAGAGCCGCTCCCCTCACCTCCTTGCACACCCCAAGCCAAGGCCGTGGGAGGACAGAGCCAGAAGGCAACTGTTGATGAGCCAGAGAGAGAGTTCTCATCAGAAACCTATCGTGCTTACACTGACTTTGGATTCCCAGCCTCCAGAACTGTGAGAAGTAAATTCTCTTGCCACCAGCCCAGGGTATTTTGGCGTGACAGCCCAAGCAGACGAGGACATTTATATTTGAGATTCTTTTGGGTTTTCCTTTGAACATCACAACACCTTACTGATTCCCCCATTAACTAGTGAGTAAAATAAGATTTTGGAAACAGGTTGAGTTTATATTTTTATATGAGAGTCATGATTTTATCCTTAGGACAAAGATTATCCTTTGACCATTTGGTCATTCAGCTGATGTTTGCTGATGCCTTCCGTGGTGGTTGGGGACAACAAGGAGGAATTTAAAAAGAGTCCATGTCCTTGAAGAGCAGGTGTTCTAGTGCAGAGGCAGCTGGGGAGGGAAACCAGTGACTACTGGGAGTCCCAGGGCCAATGCTATGGTCGGAGGGGGTGGCTTTTAGGAGGGGTTTTAGGCAGGTTTGAGTTTTTCTTCCTGTAGAGAAACATGAGTTTTGGAATCAGATGGGCTGGGTCCAAGTCCTAAATATACCACTTCAAAGTTTTGTAACTTCGAATCAGTTAATTTTCTCCACTGTGAAGTAAGAATGGTGGCATTTTAGTCTGAAAGCTTTGTGAGGAATAAATAAGGCCCCATCCACGCAGGATGTGTAATAAATGCTCAATGTGAGTCTTGTCATCTTTTCTTGGCTGTGATTTCAGAAGTGCAAGGAAGGCCTCCCGTTCCTTTTTCTCCCTGTCAGATGACACCTGACATGCCTTGGGAAGAGGAAGACCCTTTCATTACCCAGCTAGCAGAGGGCCCACTGGGGGAATGGCTGGGGCCAGGGAGCTCAGTGGCTGTGACCCATGTGAGCATGTCATTTGCTGATGCTGGGACTTCCGCATGGAGAAGGCTCTTATCAGAGTAGCCCCTTGCCTGTGAGAGCCTTTGAAAGCCCTTTCGCATCACTGACCTTGTTAGTCTTTCCTATGCCTTCCGGAGAGGGCAGAGCCCAGACCGGCATCCTCATTTCATGGAGGAGGGGACCTGAGCTCTGAGCAGCGACATGGACAGCCTACTTCAGGCTACTCGGCTGGTCAGGGAGCCACCTTCAGACCGGGGGCTGTGGACGCAACATGCCCTTCCCTCCGAAGGTCCAGGGCCGGGAGAGAAGGAGGGAGGGAGGAAACAGAAGGAGGGAAAAGGATGGCTCTAGAGACAGGAACTCGGAGACCTTCTACTCCAAGAAGCAGAGAGGGTCAGCTCTGCTCGCAGGCGGTGGAAACTCTGAATGGGGGAGGGCAAGGTTCTGCCTTCAACAGGCTGGGTGGCCGTTAACCATGTTGTGCCTCGATTTTTTCTTCTAAAAAAAGGAGATAGTGATGCCTATTTCATAGGGTTGTCATACGCGTAATTGCAAGAAAATAAGCCAAGTTGGCAGGCACAATTCTCAGAAGGTTGCAAGCTGCACAGGGGCAGGGACGGATCTGTTGGCTCTCTGGGTGTGTCCTGAGGCCGGTGAGGGTTGGGCATGGGGTGGGTGCTTCGTGCGGTGCCTTCCACGGAAGGTCACGAACACCGTTGTAATCGTGGTACAGAAACGGGCTTGCTGGTGGAACTGAGCAAGCTGGGGACCCGGAAGGGAGGCTGCAGGAGCTGGGTCTGAGACATCTTCCAGACGCCTGCGGGGAGGACAGGCTCCAGGAAGAGCTTGAGTTCTTTGGTCACCAGGGCTCCGGGACATTCTCTGCTCTGAATCAAGGAGCCAGGAGCCCGAATGCTCTGCACTGGGTAGGAGTTGTAGGCACACAGGGAAGCCCCAGAGGGCAGAGGGACCCAGGAGCCCAGGTCCATGCAGGGGACGGCTCCAGTGGGTGGTCCCAGGGAGAGTGGGCGGGGCAAGCTCTGCTGTCGGGGGGTTCTGGGCGGCCCAAGAGGCAGGCAGCCACAGCATTTCCTGAACATGGCTTTCCCAACTTCCGCCTGGCTCCCCGCCCTACTGCAGGGCCCGGATGGTCCATCAGGAGCCATCTCTGCCCCTTCTGTGACCCTCCTGGGACCACGGTTGGTGCCCAGGCCCAGATTTCCCAATGGATTTCTTTTTTTTTTTTTTTTTTTTTTTTTAAAGATTTTATTTATTTATTTGACACAGAGAGAGAGATCACAAGTAGGCAGAGAGGCAGGCAGAGAGAGAGGAGGAAGCAGGCTCCCCGCCGAGCAGAGAGCCCGATGTGGGCCTCGATCCCAGGACCCTGAGATCGTGACCTGAGCCGAAGGCAGAGGCTTTAACCCACTGAGCCACCCAGGCGCCCTTCCCAATGGATTTCTGTTGATTCAGAGGTTTCTGACCGAGGCTGTGTTTAGGAGAGACGGGTGGGAGCCTCAGTCCCCGAGCCACAGAGGTCTCTGGCCTGTCTCCCTCCGAGCCTTCACTTCTGCCTTCTGCAGCCCCTCCCCCCACTGTCTCTGGCTCTCTCCTATGATCCCCTGGGCTTGTTAGACCCTCCCCTTCCCCTAACCAAACCCTCTCTCCCCCACCCTTCCGTCCCTTCAGACGGCATCTTATCTTCCCCTGCCCTCTCATCTCTTGCTGTCTTATGTTCCCACTTCTTCATTTACTTTTCAAGCTACTGAAAATTGGCTCCCGGGTGCTGAGTCTCTCAGACTTCTGACAACGTGGAAGTCCTCCTGTTGGATTCCCTGTCCCTCCTTCTCCCTGACTGACCAGGCTGCCTACTCTCCATCTCCCTCCCTCTCACTCCATGGTCTGTGACTCTCCTGGGCCCCTTCCTTCCCCAGGAGTGCTTGCGAGTTGTATCCGAGGCCCTCTGCCTCTCCCTCCACAGGCTGCCCTGCATGAGCTCATCCTCCCCATGACTTTAATTACTATCCACAGGCCCATGACCGTCTCTCCAGTGTGGGCCTGCCTCAGCAGCAGCAGCGCCATAGCCCGGCACATATACGCGTAAGGACGTCTCTGCTTGGGCACCTCGTCGGCACCTCCCTCTCCCCTTGGGCAGACTGGAGCACCCCTTCCCCGCCTTCCTGCCATGGTCACTACCTTAGTGAACAGAGACCCAATTGCCTGTCAGAAATCTGGATGATTGGGGCGCCTGGGTGGCTCAGTTGGATAAGCGACTGCCTTCAGCTCAGGTCATGATCCCAGAGACCCGGGTGTCGAGCCCCACATCGGGCTCCTTGCTCGGCGGGAAGCCTGCTTCTCCCTCTCTCACTCCCCCTGCTTGTGTTCCCTCTTTGGCTGTGTTTCTCCCTGTCAAAGAAATAAATAAAATCTTTAAAAAAAAAAAGAAATCTGGATGATTCCTGCCTCTTCTCTCTCTCACCCTCTAAGGTCAGTCCTCCCGTTGGACTTGACCCACTTGTTCATTTTTTCCCTCCTCCTTAGGCTCCTGCTCTACACCTGACTTCCTTACCTGGGGCCCCCATGCTAAGGTGGAGGGCCTGCCTCTGTTCCAGCTTCCTCCCAGGCTCTCTGCCTCCGGGTCTGGTCTGGCCTGCTGGTCAGCTCAGCTGGTCTGGGCTCTGTGAGCACCCCGCTTTCTGTCTGGTGCGTTCCCGGACCTCCAAGTTTACCTCAGCCTCCCTCTTTGCAGATGAGGTCGTAGTTAAAAGGGGCAGTTCTGGAGCCTACAGAACTGTTTCAGATGCACTAGAGCTCTGTGACTTTGGGCAGATTTCTCACCTGCACACTAAGCCTCAGTTCCTTCCTGTGCAAACAGTGGTCACTGTGGTGTCGATTGTCGTGAATCAAGCGTGTGTCTCCAGCTGCTTTTGCCTTCTAGAGAAAGGAGCTAATGGCTGGCAGGGAGACAGGGATCCTTGTTCTGGAAAACGACCCTTTTGAGGGTGACAGACACCCCCAGAGGAAAATGCGGGCAGAGAGAGCCAGACTAGTGTGGGGCAGGTGTGAGGCGGCCCAGCAGCCGGACTGAAGGTAGAGGCCGAAGAGACAACTCAGGAGGTGTGGAGGGCAGACTTGCAGGGACGGGAGGTCTGTTTTTTAAATTTCAAGCTGTTTGCTAGGCTCAGAACACCTCCAGCTCTTCTCCAGTTGCTCCCAACTTCCAATAAAATTCTCTTATACGTTCTGCCTCTGTCAATCATGTTCAGGGGACAATGAAGAAAAAGGCAAAACCTCCCCCACCCTCTTCCAGGCAGCCTTCCTAGATTCTCCCTGCCCCCACCCCAGGTCTGGTTTGAGAATCCCCACTTCTGCAAGTCAACATGAAGACAAAAAAATATGGACTCTGGAACTCAGAGCAAAATTGAGAAAGAAGAGGAAATCAGAATTTGGGGTGGGGGTGGGGATTAAGAAAATGCCAGGTAATTCCTGGCAATTCTCAGGAATCTTGGAGAACACTCAGAGTGGAGCCATGTTTGAATATTAAAGGAACGAATGACTCCAGAACCCCTAAGAGGGCTTCAAGAGAGCATGTGGCTCATTCAGAATCAAACTAGGTTATGTAGCTAAAGCTCCGGGCACTGGGCCCAACACACAGGGCACTCTTAAAAGTTTAGGAATTATTATTCTTAAAAAAACAAAAAACAAAAAACAAACCACTTCATAATGTCCTGGCTTATATGTAGCGAGGATACAAAGACCTCAGAAGTGAGAGGGGCACCCATCTGCAGGGGCAGGTGCAGGACATCTCCTGCATCTTCTCTTGCTGCCCAGCCTCCCTGGTGACTCGCCCCAAGCAAGGGATAGTCTTACTCCCTCCGGAAATAGCCATTTTTGTTGTTGTTACTGACAAGTATAACTATTAATTTAATGTAGTTACAGTAACAACACTGCTCTTCTTCCCTGTGTTCCCAGAGCATTTCCTGTCCGTCCCCACTCCTGTGTTGCTGAGCGCCAATCTAAATGACTATTTTTCTACTTCTGCATGAGAAAGACGGCTGGTTTTCACATGCGGTTTATGGAAATGGAATTACTATTTTTTGGTTCTCTCATGTATTCCTGTCTCCTTCCTCCAATTATACTGTAAGTTCTTTGAATCAGGGATCAATTGGACAGTTCTCTTTGGATCCTTCTGTTTTAGGCACAATAGTGGCTCCGTAGATATCTGTCGTAACAGTGGGTGTTAATTCCGTTCCGGCTGGGCTCAGAGCCCACACCTGGGCGAAGGAGGCTGGGATTGGCCCAGAAGCCCCTGCTCTGGCCTTGCTTGTGTTTTCACACCAGTCTCTTGAGAGAGTCTTTGCTGCCCAGATGTGGTAGCGAAGAGGAGACTAATCTTCTCTCTTCTATCACCCCCTTTCTTCCTTCCTAACTCAAAACCTAATTTTAAGCAAGTACTCACCCCCCTCCATGTGCCAAAGGGAGAATCATAACTGGCCTATGGAGTCATAGTGAGCCCATTTCCCTTCCCAATGAATGATTTTAGGCAAGGACATGGCTATATGACATAATTCTGGCTATGGAAGTGGAGGAGAAGCTTGGGGGCCTCTGGGAATGATTCCCTCCCTTTTAAAAAGATGGAAGAAAAACTGGCCTCTTTTTCTGTTAGAAATTTGAACCTAGATGTGATGGTTGGCACCATGGCAGCCATATTGTGACTATGAGGGGAGCTGATTTGAAGGCAAGGTGCATAGACTGAGGTTAATGGGTCAGAAATATATAAAAACAAAACAAACACACGAGAAAGCAAGCAAGCAAGCAAGCAAACAAACAGGACATTGATGCTGTCAGAACAGCTGAGTTAACCATCTACCAACTTAAGCAAATCCCCAAAGATATTAACCTCATTTTAAATAGGCTGTTAATGAAATGGTTTACGTGACCCACAACCAATCGAGCAATTTCTAACCCCAAATGCATGTGACTGAGTTTTGAACCTAAGTAAAGGATTTTATATTCATCTCTGTTAAATTTAATTTTGGGTTTCTGATTTCACCTTACATCTTTTACAGACCTTTTGGGTTACCAGTTTAACTACCGAATACCTCCAAATTCCTTTCAACTCTGTCCCTTCCGATGAGCACAATTTCTTCTTTCAAAGAATCGATGAAGAAGTTGGAACTAGGCCAACGACAGAGTTGTATAAAACAACACTGCAAAGCTCAGGGCACCACAGTCCAGGCCTTTTGAGCCCTCTTAGTGGCACCATAGCCCCTCCCTCTCTGTCCTGTTCACTTTTGGACAAATTATCTCATTGAAATCAGGATAGAGTGATTAATGATACAGTGATCCACCTGCCTTATGATAAAAGACAGAACCCAGGTTAGCAGGCCTAGGCCGGGTGTGTATGTTTGCCAGGTTAGACCTTCTCCATACAAGTCTGTTCACGTGGGGACCCCTAGTCTGTTTGTGGCCCTTCTGCACACTCTTGTAGCTGGGTGCACAGTTCTGGCTTGGGGGTGAGGACTGAGCTCTGGTTGGTTGGGGGCAAGGCTTGGGGATGGGATGCTGACTGGAAATATGGTGATGGCATGACCTGCTTCTCTTGTCAAAGGTCAGCAAGGTCGTATCGGCCCCAGCTCCTTCTTAGGCCTCTTCACCTGCACACTCCCTTCCCTGGCCTTCTGCTGGGCCTTTCTCCTCCAGAGCTTCCTGAGCCTCTGTCAGGGTTGGCTCCATCTTCAGTTGGTCCCCACAATGGATCTTGGGTGGGAGGGAAGTTTTGGTGGGGAGGATGAAGGTCCCCTGAAGCCTCGTCAGCGCAGGGCGGCCTAGAGGAGATGGGGAATTGTAGGAGAGGAGGAGGCTGTCCTGTCTAAAAGATGGAGGCTTTCCTAAGCAGCCCAGGGCTGACCCATTCCTGCCCTCCTCCCATCATTGTTCTCATGAGCCAGTCTGATCCAGCATCCTCTGGCCCTTGTTGGTAAGAAGAAGGCAGACTTGGAGCTGGGAGATGGCTGCCTCCTGGCCCAGGGCTCTGGGGACTGTGGCAGCCAGGCCCCTGCTCTCTCAGGGCCCGGTATCCTGTGGGCAGAGATGGCAGTCTCGGTCCTGCCCAGATGTCCCCAGGGCCCTCTCCATCCATGCATGGCACAGGAGCGTGCTCTGGAGACGGAGCCTGCGCCAGGTCAAGAGTCAGAAGGTGGGAGCCCCTCTCTGCGGCTTCCTGAGTTGGCTCTCCCCCAGTCCAGGCAGAACCAGATGCACACGAGACTGGCCTAGAGGCTTTGTGAGCTTCCTGCTGGAAGATCTCGTGATTGGGGAGCCCCCAGGCCTCTTGGACCTCCTTATTTATGATGGTAGGCAAGGGGAGCTGACCAGACAGAGGTGACTCAGGCTCTGAGTAGCCAGCAGAAGCTATGATCTGGTCTGAATTGCTTGATTCCTTTAGGGGATCTGCCTGTGATGCCTGAGATGGTGAGGAGCAGGAAGCAGTAGTTTGCTGTTTGCATTTGGAGTCGATTTGAGGGGTTCTGGAAAGCTGGGGGGAACTGCCTCATGGGGCAGGAAATGAGGGGCAGTGGTCTCAGGCCTAGAGGTCTGGATGCTGCTCAGTCTGGGAGGCCAAGGAGGAGTCGGGGCTGGAGCTCTGTTTGGAAGCTTCTGTGAGAGGATGGAGAGGGTGTGGTGGTGGAAAGGCACACACTCATCCATGGGGGAGGGGTGTCATCATCCTTCATTCTCAGGTTCACCCCTGTCCCCTCATGTGCGGGGCTGGAGGGAAATGGAATCTCAGGGCTCTGTGGGACTGGGGTGCAGGATGAGGCTTCTGTCCTGGACTGGCCTCGAGTAGCAGCTTGGGGGGGCAGGGTGAATACGTGAGAGAGGATGGAGTCTTCTGTGCGGATGGCCATTAGAGGCAGTTACGGAACTCAGGGAGGCCAGTGAGGAGGCTGGAGGAAGTGGCCCCAGGAGAGAGTTGGGGGGTGGCAAGCAGCAGCAGGAAGTGGTCTGTAAGGGTGGCTCTGGAGGGTTAGGGGCCAGGCAGGTCTCATCCCAGAATTCTAGGGAAAGAGGGGAGAGGCAGAGGGAGGGCGGAGGAAGGGGACTGGTGAGAAAGATGGGTACCATATCTCTCCCACTCCCCTCCCCACCGCCTGCTGGGAGGTGGGTGAGCCCACATCCCTGAGCCTGGCTGGGACATCTCTGGGTCCTCAAGTCCCTGAGATACCATATCCTGCAGCCGCTGCCCTAGGGGAGTTCACCCTGGGTGAGGCTGGGGTACATTTCCTGGGCTGTCCAGCAGGGGGAGCCCAACCCCACCAACCCCGTTTTCCAGGGTCCACCAAGGACCAGGGCAGCTGAGACGGGGGAGGCCAGAGTGCTCTGTCTAATGAGCAGTGGAGCTGGCCGGCTCTGGGGAAGGCTTCCCTGCCCTCTCTGCCCCTGGGCCGTCTGGCCTCTCTGGCCGGGGTGGCTCCCAAGCCTCTTCCAGGTCTGAGCCCGGGTCTCCCACTCTGGAGAGAAGGAGGAACACCTGAACTGGTGAGGGGTCCCAAGAGCAAAGGCTGTCCTCGGGAAGGGAAGGGACAACTCATTGGAAGGCTTGGGAGCGGGGCTGAGGCTTGGGGCTCCCAGTCTGCACACCACCATGAAAAGGATGTGGCATGAAGTGACAACTTGCTGCTCAGGGCTGTGCCCCACCCTCCCCTCGCCGCCCTGCCCTGGGCCACACCATGTCTGGGCAGTGGCCGCTCGGGGGCTCAGCGATGAGGCTGCCCAAGCTTGTGGAGTTCAGGAGCAGGAACTTTTTTTGCCCAGCTCACCACCATCCCATGGGCCCACTTCGGACAGTGCCCATTGCTGAGTGTGTCTGCTGAGGAGAGGGGCAGAGGCCGGTTGTTTCGGCGGCCCGGCTGTGCGGTTCCGAATGGCAACCCCTTGCCTTGCGCGGCTGTTTAAGTTAAAGTGAAGATGAGGTGACATCATATTAACAGCACGGGGCTCGTGCCCCGAAGGGCACAGATATGGAACTCAGGCAACTGGGCAGCTCAGGTCTGGGCCCTCACTCTTAGGGGACCCTGGTATGTGTGTGTTTCAGGCAGGGGCGGGGAGCTTGCTGAGCCAGGAAGCTGGGAGGGAGCAGCTTGATTTTTTGGTGTGTGGGGGCAGGTGATCTGGAGGGTGGGATGCCTTGGGGAGCTTGGGGACAGAGGGGTCAGGGAGGGGTTTCGGGGGAAGGGGGCATTGTCCAGGGTGGGGCCAGTGCTGGGCCCCCAGGGGAGGAGGTGCAAGGGTCCCAGGCTCTGGGGCAGGCCGGCAGCACCCAGCCTGACCTGCGTTCCTCGGCTCTGAGTTCCCATATGCCCCTTTCCAACCCTAAGAACAATCGCCGTCAGAGGGTGCAGGGGAAGGAGGGACCAGGCCCCTTCGCCTCCCTGAGCCTCAGTCACTGCTGGTGCCACCGGACCCACAGAGGCTCTGGGAGAGGCAGCGAGTGGCCTCGGCTGCCGGCTGGGCTGTGGGAAGCAGCAGAGACTACAGATCAGCTTCTAGTCTCCTGGTCCTGAGGGGCTCAGAAAGCCTCCAGCTCTGTCTTCTTGGTTCTTTAAAATTATAATGTATGCACGGTCTGCAGCCAAGGGGGGATTTGAAGCAGCTAACCCCTCATTTTACAAATGAGAAAACAAGCTTCAGGAGGCTTAGGGACTTGCTCAAGTCACGTCCTCCTTGAAGTTCCCTGATGTTCAGAGCCAAGAAAAGTTTCCTAAATGCAGCTTCGGCCTCTCAGCCCCACCTCTCACCCCATCCAGACGCCATCATCCCCTTGAGGGTTGTGGGGCTGGGCCAACGCTGAGAGTGAGGACCTGGGCCAGAGGCTGGGGAGAAGGGGCTGCTGGGGGCAGGAGGGCCCAGGCTGGCCACAGGGCCGAGCTAGACGGGGGCGTGGGCTTCCAAGTAGCTGTCAGAGCCTGGTGAGGCCCCGGGCTGGAGAGTGGGTTCAGATAGAGCTGTTGCTTCGGGCCCAGAACTGAGATTTTTGGACCTCTGCCTTTCAGGACAGCAGTGGGCCTCACTCCCTAGTCACTTCCGCTCTCATCTCGACACACTGTCGTTTCTGGAGGATTTTCTGATAGCAGTAATATTTAGAGCAACAATTTATTGAGCTGCTACTATAAGACGGGCATAGTACTGGAGACTTGAAGTGTATTCTCTCCCTTAATCCACTGGTCAGTCTTACAAGTTGAACATTCAGATGTAAGGTAGCTATGTGTCGGAGAGGTTCAGTGACCTGCCCAAGGTCACACAGCCAGGAAAAGGCTGGCTATACTAGGTTTCCAGCTAGTTTTTTGAATCCCAACTGCTGGGAACTTTCCAACCAACACAGCAGCCTTTCCAGCCTAGGGCTCTGGCCGAGAACGTGCTTCCTGGGGTGCTGGGATGTGGGACTCTGGCCTGTCAGGGAGAGTTATAGTCTAAGGTGGGGGGGTTGCTCCTGGTAGAGCCTGGGCTTTGATGGGGCAGCCCAGCTTTGATCTCCTTTTGAAGTTCCGGCCTCTGGAACCGGCAGCTTCAGTGGGGTGAGCTTCAGGAAGGGGGAGATGAAAGGCCAGGAGAAGCTGGGGTGGGAGAGAGAAGGGAGGGCGGGGGGGGGGGCAGTGAGGAACCAGGAGAGAGAACAGATGTGTGAATGAGAACAGGGAGGCCAGCAGCTGGTGGAAGGGAGAGTGAAAGGCTGGTGGGGAGGAGAGACTGGGGGAACAGAAACCAGAAATGCTGTGGGCAGACAGGGACTGGCCAGGCCGGGGCCAGAGAAAAGGAAAAAGGCCGAGTTTTCCTGGGGACACTGGGGAGGGAGGCATGGGAGAGGGTAGCCCGGGAGGGGGCTGTGGGCCATGGGGGCCCCAGCTTTCAGCCTCTTCTGCCCAGGAATCTGGGCTCTGGGGTGAGCCCGCACACAGTGAAGCCCACCTGTCCCTCACCCGCCATCCCCTCTCCTAGCGGAGGCACCTCTGTCTGGCTAGTTGGGCTACTGGCTGATTTGACCAACACTTTCTGGCCAAGGTCTCATTGAAGGCATCAAATGGCCCAAGGGATGGGGTGAGAGGGAGGTGAGGTGCTCACCCCTGGACTTCTGGGGTTCATGGCCCAGGCTTGCCATGATGGGGAGGGTCTGCCCATGTGGCTCTGCACCTGTTCCTGTCTGACATACCAGTTCTTCATCTGGGGCTACGGCAAGCAGGGAAACAAGAACACGTGGTGCGAAGGGGCCAGGAGCTGGGAGCTGGGAGCGGTTTTGTCCCCTCTGTTCCTCCCCCTCCAAATCTGTAGCTCAGAGCCCTGCCCTGCCCTGTGGTTTTGCTCTGCACTCCCACCCACACCGCCTAGGTAACCCGGAACCTGGCCCAGCACCTTTCAGACCCAAACACGGGGCCTCCCTGGGATCCACAGCACCCCTTAGCTCCACTGGCAGTGGGAATGTTTGGGGAGGGGGACGTGCCAAGTGAAAGCTGATGAGGGCGGCTGTTGCAGAACCCTTCCCTGTCCTGGGTTCCTGCCAGGAGCGCCCAGGATTACACCGCCCCAATTCTCTGTACTACAGAGAGGCTGGGAGAGCTTCCAAATTAGGATTTATGGGATTAATGCCCTTTTTCCCTGTCCCCTCCCCACCCAAGCCAGTCTCTGCTCACTGCAAGCATCACGCCCTCCTCCCTGTGGGCCTACCCCGGCCCAGACCTCACAAGAAGGCTCTGCTGCAGCTCTTCTGTCCTGCCCGCAGCACCCCTTCCTCGGCGAGGGGGACAATGTTAGGTTCTCCCGGGACGGCCGAGCAGGGACCTTGGGGAGGACCCTGCATCCCTCTGGGTCTTTGCTCCCCTATACCTGATGCAGGGTTCGGGGCAGGGCGAACTTCTGTCTGTAGAGGTGGCTGGGGGATGGACAGGGTGTTGCTGAGACGCAGTGGGGTGGAGAACAACTGTGGCAGGGTTGGGGAGCAGAGTCTTGGCCCCTCTGGGCCCCAGGACCCAGGGGAGGAAATGTTCTGCAGGGGCCACCAGTGAGTCCCTCCTGGGGCCTCCCCGTGATGCCAGCCCTCACCAGCCTCCTGAGATTTTTCTCAGGCTCAGCACCACCATGTTTCTCCTGGCCAGTCCCGACCTCCTCCATCCTGTCCCTTTCTCTATCCTCCCGCCCCCTGCTCAAGCACAGGGCCTTGAGCTCAGGCTTGCTTACCTGCCGCCAGAGCAGTGAGCCCTCGGACCAGAGTCTCCAGCCCTGCGATTCTGCTGTCTTTGTTTGAGGGACCCTCAGCTTCCTTTGACCCCTCAGGGAGGCTCATATGTTTGCCCAATCCCCCGGTGACCTTCCTGTCTCCTTCATTCTCTGCTCCGTGGCCTCCATGCCACTCCAGGACCCCGGCTGTCGAGAGAGCACTGCTCACCAGCTCCTGCAGAGCCCAGCAGTTCTCCTTTCAGCCCAGGGGCTCGGGGACCGTCCACTCTGCCGAGAGCCCCTGGACAGGACCTTGCCTTGTCCCTCTCTGAACGCTGAGCCCTTAGCACAGGGCCTGGCACAGAAGAGCTGCTCAGTAAAGGTTGGCTGAATTAAGCTGCTCAACTGAGCCAAGGGAGATGAAGAGGAGATTGGAGCATGTGGCCTTGACCATGAGGCCCCTTGATTAGAAAATAAAGTGGAGCACCCAGGCACCTGGTGAGGCTGAGGCCACTTGTGATGCTAGCCAGGAGGCGGCTGCTGAGAGAGGTGTGTGCCCTTGGGAACTCCAGAAGGATAAATGGGGACCGTTGGAGGAGGAAAGAGCCCTAAAGATTGGTTCTAACCTTCCTGTTTCACAGGTTGGGGAAACTGAGTCTCCCAGAGGGGAAATGATCTGCTCGAGGTAACACAGCATATTCATGGTGGAAGTGAGACTGTGCTGCAGACCCCCAGGCTCCTAGAGCAGGGAGCTTCTCCTCCACGTGTCTGGCCCAGCTCCCTTGCACCCCTCCAGCCCTCCATGCGTTTGTCCTGCTGGGGAGGTGAGGAGAGGCCGACAGGGCAGGAGGGTGGTGGGCAGAGTGTACCTGTGGACCCGAGGTGGGGCTGGGTGGCTTGGGGATGTGCTAGGGCGGACTCAGCTGGACGGTGGCATATTCCATGACCTCTCCAGGCCCCTGCACGGTGGTCGGTGACTCTGACACAAGCTCCGGGGCAGAGGTGTCCAGCTCTGCATAGTGGACGTCAGTGTGCTTTAGGCCAGAGCCCTAGAAATGAGGCAGAGGGACAGGTGGCAGGAGGAGGCGAGGTGGGTAAGGACAGGGACAGAGTTCCTCAGGGCTAGGTGTTGGCATGAGATGGGGAGGTATGGGAATGAGGTGGGTACATGAGGGAGAAAAAGGAGCCGCGGAAAATTACGAGGTATGGAGGGAGGGAGAGTGAGAACCACAAAGCAGTCTATCAGTGGCAAGAAGGAGGACAGGGGTTTGGTGAAGGTGTTAACAAAATTGGTTACAAAGCATTTATATGTGCTGCTAAGCTGCGTCCCTGTGGATCACTGGGGGGCTTTGGGGCGCCCCCCCAGAGGCAGTGTGGGTCCTGCTCCTGGCGCCACTCTGCTTGGCTCCAAGAGATTATCTCCGCCAGTGTTCTCATTTCGTAGAGGGCAGAGACTGAGTCCCGCAGAGGGGAAGTGATGTGCCCAGGGTGCCAGGGAAGAAACTGGCAGAGCAGTGGTGGCATAAAGTGGAACTTGAGGCCAGAAGACCTGGCTTTGAACTTCAGCTGAGCTTCTTGCTGCGGCTGGTCAGATTTGCTGATCCAGCTGAGCCTAGCTTTTCATTTGTAAAACGGAGAGGGGGAGGTGAGGAAGAAAACCCGCATGGATTTGCACTAACATGGGGACCTAGGGCTCCAGCTTCTATCCTGAGCTCTTTAGTGGCACTGCATTACTTCTGACTCTTCCTTGGATTTGGGAATTATCAGAACAAGAGTCATCTGAGGGCAGGGGCTGCTGCTGTAGTGATGACTCACGCTGTGGCTGGGCCAAGCCCCTCTCCCTCACCCGGCCTCAGTTTCCCATTTAGCAAGGCGAAAGGGTAGCTCAATGACCTTCAAGGCCCTGCCAGCTCTTAGCTCTGGAGCTTTTCGCATCAGCTTCCCCTCCTCAGCTCAGTGCCAGTGTTCAAGCACACAGATAGGTAGGTGTCTTGCCAACAGAGCAGGGGTGGAGGCTCTCCCTGGCCAGAGGGCAGGAGCCTGGGGGCAAGGAGGAAGGCTCTCCCCCATGGGAGGCAGACCCCTATGACCTAGGCCGGTGCACTCTCTTTTCCCCTTGGCTGGGCTGCCTGCATAGCAGGGAGGCTGAGTGTCCTGATTTCAGTTCCTTTCAGCAACACCCATCTCATGCCCATTGGTGACCAGAGCCCAGCAGTTCTCCTTTCAGCCCAGAGGCAGGGCTAAGATTAGAGCAATTAGCTCCTGATTTCGCAGAAGTGAAACTCACACCCTAATGCCTTTCCTTCTGCAGCCCCCAGTGCTTCCAGAGCCTGCCTGGAGGAGAGGGGGGAGGTTGAGGGCACAGGAGACCAGAGACAGAAGGAAGGGAAAGGGGGCCGAAGAGACAGGAGGTCTGGCTCCCCAGCCCTGATTTGGAGGGCTTAGGAGGGTAGGTGGGGGATGGGATGGTGGGCTCAAGGCAAGCAGGGCAGTGTGTGAGTAGCAGTTGTTGGGAGGAAAAGGCCTCCTGGAGGCAGTGCAGACCTGCCTCATCCCTGAAGCAGGAGGAGCTTGGTCTGCAGGAGCAGAGACTCCTGCCACTGCCACTCTGGGAGGGTGTGAAGACCATCCCACCCAGGCAGGGGGTGGGCACACTGATCCCAGTGGCCACTGCATCTAGCGGCTCAGCAGGAGAAATGGACCCTGCCTCTTGTCCTTCCCTTCACCATGCCCATGCCTTGGGACCCGTGCTTCCGGTGGCTGGGGGGCCAGAGGTGTTCGCATTGAGGCTACTGCTGAGAGGCCGTCAGTGTCCAGAAAACTTCCCTCTGTGGGCCCTTCCCAGCTGAGTGCCGTGGCCTTGTTTCTGATCCCCACCGAGGCCTGAGAGACTGGGGGTGACAGCAAGAGGTGGTTTGGGACCGTTTCACCCAGGTAGGTGGAAGGGAGTTCTGCAGTTCATTCTGCGGGTTCTGGCAGGGAGGGATTCCCCAGATGCTTTGCCTTCAGCCTTAATAGAACCGTCTCAAAGGTAGAGTAGTGCTTGGGGTTGGGGAAGCATCGGCGACAGGTCAGGTAGCTGGCGCCTTGCACGGCCCTGGCCCGGGGCACCGGCTTCTCTCTGCCTCTGGCCCCCCTCCCAGCCCAGAAGGCACACAGATCCCAGCCCAAGTTCGGGCAATAGGTAGCAGTTGTGCCCTGAGATGGCCCCTGGGAGACTCAGCCACCAGCTCCAGCATGGGCTCATCAGAGCCCAGGAGTTCCCACACTCCGTTTCATTTGAATTGGTACCGACTGTGGAAACCCACCGCTCAGGTCTGCTGTGGGGGGCACTGCCCAGTGACAACCCAGCGGCCATCTGCTGGATCCACTGTGGCATCGGCCATGACCACATTTCCCCTGCCATTCCTACCACTGAGGAGCATGGCCGGGGACTGGTGTGGCCCCATTCCCATGGGGTAGGACCTCTCTGACTTAGGCTGGAGGGCCCCTCCCTGGCCTGGCTGAAGCTGTCACAGTCCGACTGCGGTCTGAGATTCTCCCCACATGCTCCTCCTTCATCCCCCTCCCTTCTCTCCGGGCAAGACCATGTCTGACACCTGTCCTGGCTTTCTCCTGTCCCCTGCTGGTTATCCCTCACAGGCCTTCCCCACCCAGAGAGGCTCTTGGACATCAGATCTTGTCGTCTCTTCTAGGAGGTCTTGAGCCTATGCAAGTGTTACCAGGAACAGTCTGAGAAAGTAGGAATCGGGTGTGGTGGCGAGGAGGACCCACTCTGAGGGGGAGGTGGGACGCAGAGTCCTGGCAGATCGGTGGTAATGCAGTCCCCAGTGGAGGTCTCTGAGGGCATCCTGGCTGAGGGGATCAACTACTGTGATTCAGGCATTTGGGACGCGTGGGAAACAGTGTCAGAGAAGCTGTGGAGTTGACTGGCTCTTATTTAGTTATATGGGCACTTGTAGAGGGATACTGAGAAACTGGGGGCCCCCGACAGAGGCTCAGTGTGAGGACCAGAGGAGCCTCATGGGGAGTTATCGAGAGCTCCCATCTCCTCCCGAAGTGGAGGAGTGGACCCGGCAGAGGAACAGACCCGGGATTGGAGAAGAAGCCTCACGGAGCTCCAGAGATGCCCAGCCGAGCCTGGTTTGTTGTGCTGAGGTCAGGGCTCCAGCTGGGAAACTCTGGAATTCTGCAGCTGAGGTGAGGGTAAATGGATGTGTCCCTCAGAGCATGCACGTGGCCCACTCATCCCCAGTAAGAGTGAACAGCATTCCATTTGGGAGACGCTGTGAGACAGCGGACAGACTTCCCCAGGAGCTGCCCCAGCTCTGTTCCTGGCTGCCCAGATGATGAGAGAAGGTAAAGCCCGCCATGAGCCAGCCGGGAACAGCCATCCTGAGGGAGGAGGAAATCACCTAGCACGGCAGAAGGCAATGGCAGAAATCACCTAGCACGGCCCAGTAGCCAGGCTAGCCCTCCTGGGTTGGATTTTGAGGATTCCAAAGGGGCCAGAACAAAGACAAGATAAGCAAGAATGCATTCACGTGGTGGCCCTTTCTCAGGGCATGGGGTTCAGTCCTCTGGTGAGGACCCCAGGGAAGGGCCAGGTTCACTGCTGGGGGTGTGGCACTTCCTGTTGCAAGTACAGAATTGGGATCACCATATTAACACCACATTGGGCCCTTGGTCTGTGGGACGAGAGCCGGGTGGAAACTTCTGGAACTGCCCCCACCAGCCAAGAGAGCCAATCAAAAGTGATGTCTACATGGAGGTTGGGGAGAGACTTATGCCATTATTATGGCCCTAAAGGATGCAGGGGATGGTCCCTGTCTTAGGTCCATTTAACTCATCCGTCTGCCTTGCAGAAACTGGATGGAGCCCAGAGAATGTTGATTACTATAGGCTTAATCAAGTGGCAGCCCATCTAAAGGCCAGCAGATGTGCTAGCTCGGTGGCAAGACTTGGAAAGGCCTCTCTGGTGTGCGGGGCCCCTGGCAGGAAAATACATAGGTCCAGGGACCCAAGGGAAAACAGGAGTGCCCCACCCCCATCACTTCCAGTGGCCCGGGGAGAATTTGTATTTCTGTCCTCACAACTGTGGGCTCTGCAGGGCAGAGGGTCCCACTGAGCTGTTAGCCCAGGCTGCCGCCAGCCGCCAGCCAGTGGGCTCCTTGTGTGCAGCCAGGCCAGAAGGAGTCCCTCTTGATGGGGCTGCCGACACAGTGGGGAGGTGGGGAGAGGGCGTGTAGGGCACAGGTGACCTCTAGCACTTCTTCTCCTTTAATCGTGAATGGGGACATGCAGCAGCCTGACTGAGGAGGGCATGAGGGTCTGGGGCTCAGACCCCCTTGGGAATGAAGATTTAGGTCGTAGCCCTGGGTAAGCCACCAAGACCAGCCAAGGGAGGTGGAGGCTGAGTGGATCAGATGCTAGAGGGGAGCGCAGAGAGGAGGGGAGAGGGGAAAGGAGAGATGAGTGCCAACTGCAGTCCTGAGATCTACTGGGACAATGTAGGGGGGGCGCAGAGCAGGGAGCAGCCCCCGTGGTGCCAGGGTGCGCCCTCCCATCTGTGGACACGCGCAGTGAGGGTCCACTGGGGCAGCATGGCTGATCCATCACGGCGTTTGTGGTGAGCTCACGCTCCCCATCACCGTCCCCAGGCCGCTCCCACCAAGGACGGAGTGTGACAGGGATCCAGCGCAGGACCCCTCCTATGGGGTTCAGGGGTCCTCTTGCAGCAACTGTGGCTCGAGGACTCTCTCTGAGGGCCTGCCCCAAACTTTTGTAGATTGTGCTGCATTGAAACTCTTCCCACCCAACACTCCTTCCTTCCCCTCTCCCTTCCCAGGTGCCAGAGCTGCGGTAGGGGCTGCCGGCTTTCCCTGCCTGCTCCCTCCTCGGTCCCTCACTGCCGCTGCACAGTGGCTCTGCACATCTCGTCCCATCTTGGTGGCTCCTTCTTGAGAGACCTGAGCCGACATAATGGTCTCATAGGACTCCATCCCTCCAGAGGTCGTTGGGTGCTGTCTTCTGTTCCTGCTGTGGGCTTCGTCCTCCCAACACCGAGGAGACGCAAGCCCCTTTCCTTAAATGTGCGGCAGTGTCTCTCCTCCCGGCTCTTCTAGACCTCCGCTGTGGAGCCTCAGGAAGTCCTTCCTAAGTTCTAGCCTCCAGTCACCAAGCTCTGCCAATGGTAGCTGCCACCCACGTGGCGTCCTAGCTCAGAAACCTTGACAGAAGTTGAGGGCTGTGCGGCAGGCTGGGCCAGTGCCCTTGGGCATGTGTGCAGCGTGGCGACGGGGACTCCCAGGTGCGGGGCATGAAGCTTTGGGGAGGCTCTAGTTCTGGGCTTCCAGGCTCCCTGCAGCCCTCCCACTCCCCTCCGGAGCCCTGCCTGTGTGAACAATGCGTGCTCTCGGCCTGGCTCCCTCTCACCACTTGTTGGGAAGGAGAATTGATGACGACATCGATAATGCGAGGGGCTGCACTGCCAATAGCCCCCAGGGCTGGGGATAAATTGTCTCCCGGCCCAGTAATTGCTCTGCAGGCCGAAAGGAATTACGCCTCTTTTGGTGAGAACACCAGTGTCTCCCCGGGATGCCAGAGTTGACCTCCCTAGGCCACCCTACAGTTCACTGTCATGTGTACATATCCACCTCAGCGCCCCTAATCGTGTGGCCTTTGTTCAGGCCATAGGGCGTCCCTGGAACCCAGCCCTGCCTGCCCGTGCCCAAGCGGTCTTACTGTGTTTCTTGAAAGTAGAAGCTCAGTTGGGGTTTCCCTTAATCTAGTATGAGCCAGGGAGGGAGGGCTGTCAGGGAGCGGACGGGGGCCAAAGCCATATGCTGACTTCGGAGGCTTGTATGAGAGAGGTTGAGGGGAGTGTGCATTGGGGGTGTGGGCCTGAGGTGTGCTGTCCCGGGGCCGGGGGCTTGTATGAGAGGGGACGAGTGTGCATGTGTGAGAGCGTGTGCACGGGTGGGGGGGGCGAGGCCATGGGACTGTTCCTGAGCGGGGCCCCTTGTGTGCCCCAGGGCAGGCTGAGCATGCCAGGCTGAGAGGCAGCCGTTGCAGAGCAGGACTTAGGAGTCATTAGGGGGATTGGGGCCGGCTGCAGCTGTCCCCTTATGTCACGTCACGGCGATTTTTATGCCCAGCCTGGCCCCCCTCTTCAGGGGATCCCACTGGAGTCTTCCATGATTTCCTAAATCACTGACGTCTGTCTCTTACATCTTCCCCTGTGCCTCAGCTCCCCCCCACCCCCAACTCCACCTGCCGTTTCTGCTTCTTCCCCTCCCTCCCCCCTTCTCAGGGCTCTGGCAAGTTTATGCAGTCTTGGCTAGCCGCTGAGCTGAGGAATGAGGCTGATTCAGAGAACCCTGAATGGGCATGGCTTTCTCCTTTCTGGAACTCTTAGGGTCTCTGCACTCCCTCCTACCTCGACCATGTTCAGGCCTGGGGATAGTGTTCTTTCTCACTGTCTTCCAGAAGGGGTGGGTGAGCTGAATCTCTGTGCTTATTGTGTAGCCCAAAGTGACACCCAGTACCCAACTCAGGACACCAAAACCCAAGCTATCTGGGTTGCCTCGTGTGTTCTCTGGGCCCCCGGAGCTGAGGGGCAGCCAGGCAGTGGAGCTGGGCGATCTGCTGTGGACAGGAAGTCAGATGCCCAAGATGACTTTGCCAGCCTCCCCGGGGTCATCTGTCCTCAGCAGACTCCCCACAGGTGTGCTGTCCGTCGTGGGGGTTGGGTGGTTAGGGCCTGGACTTGGGAGCCAGAGGACCAGGGTTTGGAATAACGCTTTTCCCAGGGCTCGCTAGGTGATCTTGGACAAATCTCAGTTCCCCTGAGCCCCAGCTTCCTCCTCTAGAAAATGGGGGCGATAACAGGACTCAGAACACAGGTTGGTGTGAGCGTTGAACACACCGGTATTTGGAACCTCAGCACAGAACGCCTGGCTCACAGCAGATGCTACACTGTGGTCTCTTCTGTTGGCACGGGCAGGGCCACGCAGCGCAGCCTGGGACCCAGGGGTGGGCGGGCACCCCCACGTGGGAAGGGGTGCTCCAACTGCTGTCTAAGGAGCAGACTGTGTGCCCACAGTGAGCTCTAGCTCATGTCCAAGTCTCTAGGTTGGTGGGGGGAACAATAAACGGCTGGTGGTCTTCTCCTCTGCATAGAATCTCAAAGTAGGGGCTAGGTTGGTCCTCTGGGCTTGGCTGCCCAGGCATGCTACCCTCCCACCCTCCCCAGGGGGCAGGATTTGGCATCTCAAGATGGACTCACTTTGGCACTTGCAGCCGAGCGAGAGGACGGCTGTGTTGTGTGAAGACAAAGCCTGGCTCTCCTACCAGTGCCAGGAGAGAATGTGTTATCTTTGGGCCCAGGTGGTCTGGCCTGGGTCTCTGGGCTGGCACCGTATGGGTGCCGCCCCAGCCCCATGTCTGCTGAAAGGCAGAAGCTGTGGGCAGAGGCGGCAGCCATTCAAGTGGACGCTGGACCTCTGAGTGGCTGGGAGTGGGGCCGGGGGGAGGGGCTGCTGTGGCTTTCAGGTGGTAGTTGGAAGGACTGGGGGCTGGGTGCAGGACACAGAACTGGAAGGCCAGGCTTGGGGCCAGGGGGAGAGAGTGATCAGGTTGGGAAACCACACCCTCCTGCCCTGGTCTCAGCATCCAAGCCCCGCTTTGCCCAGGGCACCTGCCGTGTGCGACCATGACGGGCCACCCTTCCCCTGCCTGGTGGGCTGATCTGCGCCCTCCCTGCCCTGTCTCCTGGGCTTCCTGTGTCCTCTTTCCCTCCAGGTAGTGGGGCTTGTGGCCAGGCTGGGTGGAACTGGGTTGGGGCATCCTCCTGGAGGTTGGGGGGTCCTTACCGAGGGGCAGTAGGAGGGGAAGGTGCCCAGATCATAGTAGGGGGTCTGCAGGGGCAGCTGCTCTAGCTCCTCCTTCTCCGGCGGCCGCTGGGGCTTCCCTGGCTCCAGGTGGAGAATCTGAAAGTGGATGCAAGCGGCTACACAGACTGTTCCCCACAGCCTGCTCCAGGCAGCCCCCTGGACCACCCCCACCGCTCTGTCTGGTTCCCATGCACCCCCATCCCAGCCTTCACCATGGTGGTGACTAGGAGGTGGGAGGCACAAGGGGCCAGCACGGGGCCAGGCATCTGCCGAGAGGCTAAGAGGTATAGGAAGAGCTGTGGGCCCTGGATGGGGTGGGAGGGTCCTAGTGTGTCATCTTGCAGAGCTGGAGAGGGGGAAAGCCCCGGCCTCGGACTCTCTCACCCAGACCTGCCCTTTTGGGAACTGTGTGCCAGGGTCTGTTCAGGGACCCAGGTATAAGCGAGGGCTCTGCCTTCAGGTTGGGCCCCTCCCTGGGGCCATCTCCCATTTTTCCTCCCAACCCCTCATTCCAGGGACTTGGGCCCACCTGGGTGTCCTCAGGTGCAAAGTGGCTCTGCCTGTTGGGAGGAGGCTTCAGCTTCCAGGAGGAGGGCAGGGCAGTCCTGGGAGAACAGACAGAGGCTCACACACAGGGGTTCTGTTCTGGGCTATCTGCCCGTTACGGGGCCCCAAGTCACAGGGTGGTCCCCGGGGCTCTGCTCCCAGGCAGCCTCCTGAGTGGTCAGAGCTTGGGGTGCCCAGCACCACTGGGTAGAGGCTCCTGGATGTGTCTGCCCCCAGCCCAGCCTGTCCCTCCCTCCAGCCTGGGTAGGGGAGCCCTGTGTGTCCCAGGGATCCTAGCTCGGAGGACAGTGGGAAATCCAGAAGCTGCACGTGGGCTAGGACCAGGGTGAGGGGAGCGAGGCCTCCAAGTGCCCAGCTTACAGGGGCACCAGAAGTCCCAGTTGGCGCAGTAAATACTATTGTAATACAATATATTTAAAATCCAAATTAAGGCAAAAATCCACGAATCAAATATCAACATGTTGAAAAAAGGTAGGGTTGGGGCTACTGAGTTTTCCTTTCCCCTCTTGCTCCAGAATAGCTTGTGTGGCCCTATTCCTGACACTGTTTTTACTTAACTCGTTGCTACCTCCTTCCTCATGGGCTTTGGCCCTCACCCTGTGGGGATAGACTTGTGGGAGGTATTTAACCTGAAGTCTCCTGATCTGTAAGCTGTGGATTCCGGTTGCACACCTGCTTCTCAGCGTGGCCATGGCAGCTGAGGGGGGCATCGGGGTGGGTGGAGGAAGGCTTGCCAACACTCACCCGCCGCTGTCCATCTCCAGCCGGCTCCTCTGCTGCCGGCGATGCAGTAAGAGGACAGCAAGAGCCACGGCAAGGATGAGGACCACGGCCACGGTGACCCCTAGGAACCCAGCCACGTGTCCTGGGCCCCCCTGGGGGAGAGGCTTTTCTGGAGTCAGAAGATGAAGGGAGAGAGAGAGAGAGAGAGAGGTTGAGAGAGAGGACTCTCGGAATCAGAGAGGTGGGCACGGAGGAGGAGAATCAGACCCTGAGGCCGTGCCCTGCACCCCTCCCCTCCTTTGGCTCCCCTCCCCTATCATGCTCCGGTTCTGGGAGGGGCTGCCCCAGTTAGGGTGGGGTAGACCTCCTGCTCCGTCTCCCCAAGGCCCTCTAATCCCAGACTTTGCTCCAATCTGGGGATCTGGGGCATGGAGGTGGGAGTGGGGGAGGGGGGAACCAGGGCAGGTGGAGGGGTGCTCAGAGATGGGGTGCCCACCCCTCATTCTATCTCTGGCCCTGCAGGGAGGACTCCTGTTGAGGAGTTTAATTTTCTCCCCCTCCCTACCCAATTAAACAAGCAAATGAACTAATTGGTGCTTTGCCCTCCCAGCTCTGGAGAGGGAGGGAGGACGGGAGGGAAGATGGAAACCCCGAGATTGCATGGGGACCCTGGCTTGGTGGCAGACCAGGTCTGTCCACCGTGGGAGCTGAGAAGCCCAGAGGACCACCGTCCAAGCCCACCCTCTGGAGGCATCTGGCTTTTGCCCCAGGACGTTAGCCCCAGGGTTAGAAAGTGGGGCTGGGGGACAGGCAGCCCCTCTCAGCTTGCTCTGTAGTGGCTGGGGCGAATCACTCAATCTCTCCCGGCCTCACAAAGAAAGGATCCAGGGGTGGGGAGGTTGTGAAGGTTTGTTGACCAATTTCTCAGTCTGCGCTGGAGCCACTGACTGTCCCTGAAGATAAGGACACCATGAGGCCGCTGAAAGGAGCCTGAGGCAGGGAGTGCTGGGGGGGAGCACCAGTTGCTTTGTGAGCCGCCCTGATGCCCTAGGTTGGTGTGCACGACTACGGCTGTGCCAGACCCCTCCCTTCCCTCCCTCTTTTGGGCTCTGTTTCTCACCTCAGACCCTTCCAATGCGCAGGGAGGAAGGGACTGGTGAGAAAATCGTGTGTACTTCCTCCCCTCTTTCCTCCCTACACCGTATTACATGTAATTAAACACAAGAGCACCTAAATAGAGGCGCTAAATTGTAGTTTGCAATAAACATCATGGAGCCAATTTTGCTGAAGCGGGATTGACGAGCACCTGCCTCTCTCTCTGCGCCATCCTGGTGCCCTGACGGAGGTGGGGTCTGGGGGAGACCTCCGGGTCAGCCGAGGCTCCTGTCCATCCCCAGCGTCTGTCCACCTGCAGCTGGTGGGCCCTGGCCCCCTCAGGAGGGCAGTGTCTGCCTGAGTGTGTGTGTGTGTGAGCGAGGGGGACTCCGAGACCTCTCTTGGGACCCTTGACTCTCTGCCAGCACCGTCTCCCAATTGCTACAGACCCCGGGGCCGGGGTAACTGCTGCGGTCACTTAAACATACCTTGTCCCCGTCCCTGCAAACTGTAGGATCTTAGCAGCACCCCTCACCCCCCAGCCTCCTTCCTGGCCTTCCTGCTTCTGCCCCTGCAGGCTCCCGAGTGCCCGGCTCTGGTTTCATGGGCCTGTCCTGCTCTTCTGCTGTGTCCCAGGCACCAGCTGGCCCTGAACAGCAGGGAGGCATGAGGCCCCGGCCCTGCCTCTGAACTCTGCTGGCTTCCATTCCTCTTCCTTCTGCCTCTTGGCCAGCAGCTCTCAGGGACAGCTGCTCCTCCCGGCTCCAGTGCCTCCAACCCTGGTCCACCCCACCAGCCTTCCTCGCCTCCCTGCTGCCAGGCTGGTCTCCCCTCAGCCGTTCCCCACCCTTGAGCCTGAGTGATCTTTCTAGAAACCCCTTCAGGCCACATCTCTGCTGAAAATCTTCTAAGAGACCATCCACTTCCGTCAGGGGTTGCAGAGGCCGCAGCACAGCCCACCCCCCGCCCCGCCACCGCCTACCCTTGTCCGCAGGCAGTGGCTCCCGGAATTGTTTCCAGGGGCACAAAGCAAACCTATATCCCCGTGTCCTCGCCACACAGCCGAGGCAGGCTAACATCTTGAAATGCTGGCTGGAGCAACAGTGGGAAAGCGAACGGAGAGACACGAGCCTGTCTGGTTCACGGAGTTCAGGTTTCTCTCCCCCCGCTTAGCCAGCTAACCCCGGGGACTGGGGGGTGGCCTCCCCAGCATCTGGGCAGGAGGGTGAGACCGTTTCCCATCAGCCTTGTCTCGACTCCCTGCTTCCAGGTGAGCTCCCTCTGGGGCTCTGGGGCCCCTTCAGCAGTAGAGGGAGGCTGCTGGCCTTGTAAGGACATGCTTACAGTGCACACAGCAACATGTGGCAGTGACAGCGAGGACGTGCCCGTGTGGGCAGCAGGACAAAGGGCCAAAGCGGATGGATGCTGTGGGCAAGGCTGCAAAGGGGCGGGGCCAGAGAGGGTAACTTGGGTTTTGTTCCGTCCCAACTGCCCCCTCTGCCTGTGCCACCCTCACACAATAGGAGTGCTGGATCCCAAGAGCCCCCGGGGCCCTGCCTGATCCCTCCCCAGGATCCCACCCTGGTGGAAGAAAGATGAGCAGAGGGAGAACGAGAAATGGGGACAAGGGAAAGGCAAGAGAAGTTGGCCAGCTATGCTGGTGTGAGGTCTGTTTGAGCCTCACGTCAAGCCTGCGAAGTTAGATAATGGTACTTTCAGTGAGAAAAATGGCGATCAGGGAGGTTGAGTAATTTGCCTGAGGTCACCCAGCCAGCTGGTGGTGGAGCGGGCACAGGAGCCTGCATCTGGGTGATGTTCTCTGATGGGGCTCTGGGTCGTCTTAGTAGTCCTGGCCCCTCATGCGGGGAAAGCCTTGTCCCCCACCCCCTCTCCAGACACATCCCTACCCACCCCCTCGCCCTGCGTTGTGTTGTGTCTGAGCCTCCCCTTGACAGCTGTGAGGCGGGGGGCCCGGGGCTGGGCCCTGAGACCTTCTCTGGTTCCACCGGGACGAATCTGCTCCCCCCCCGGCAGCTCCGCAGGCTCTGGGGTGGGACTGGTCACCTCTGCAGGCAGTGGAGCCTGGCCGGGGTGGGAGTGGGGGGCCCGGGAGAGCTGGGGATCTTGAGGGGGGGGTTTCAGGCCTCTGGAGAGCATCTCTGGTGTGCCGGGCTGAGGCCTGATGCTACCGAGAAGGCTTAAAGAGGTCAAGTGGGCTGGCCGGGAGCGCCACAGCTGGAATTGAACAAGGTGGATTTCTGAAGTCCCTCCTTTCCTCCTGTCGGCACAGCCTGGTCTCTGGGGGACACAGGAGCCCCCCCCCCCTCCAGGCAGAGTGTGCACCTGCCTTGGCTCAGGCCCCAGGGACCAACTGCCTCCTGCTGGTTTCTGGGGCTGAGCCAGTGACGCCTCTAAGCCTAGGTGTTCTCACTTGTCACATGGTGACAGCACACCCGGTTCTTTAGCCCTCGGACTGAGAACGTGAGATCCCCAGTTAGGGGGTAAACACAGGCTGGGTTCCAGTCTAGGGGGGCTGCAGGCCAGGGAGACCCAGGGGCTTCAGACTGGATCTGCCCTCTTCACTATGAGGAGCTTGGATTCCACCTCATGTTCAGTAATTTTTGTCTGCTTCTCCCTACCACCCTGACTCTCAACTCGTCCCCAGTGGCCCAACTCAACTCATCCCCAGAACCCCAGCCCTTGCTCGGTGGCTTCACAGCATACTCCCTTGCTCTACGCATCGCCCCTCCTTCAGCTCAGTAAACACATCCTGAGCACCTTCTGTGTGCAGGGCACTGTGACGGGTGTGTCTTGCCCCTGGCTCATGGGGAAGTCAGAAATGTACACAGATATGGGGGCACCTGGGCGGCTCCGTCAGTTGAGTGTCTGCCTTTGGCTCAGGTCATGATCCCAAGGTCCTGGGATTGAGCCCCACATCGGGCTCCCTGCAAGGAGCCTGCTTCTCCCTCTCCCTCTGCCTACTGCTTTGTCTACTTGTGCTCTCTGTCAAATAAATAAAACCGTAAAAAAAGAGAAATGTACACAAATAAGCACCCTATTTTGTGATTTCTCCAAAGAAGTCTGTCCCAGGCCCAGGACAGGTGTGGAGAAGAGAGTGGGTTGCTCTGGGAGTTCATGGCTTCACACGGGAGGAGCCTTCTGAGCAGGGTTTTGAAGGGCTAATGGGAGTTTACCAGGAGAACATTGTAGGCGAGGTGAGGAGTGTGGCAAGGACCACGTGTGAAATGTGGACTGTATGAGGGAAGTTGCAAGTTTGGGATGTGACTGGGAAATGGGGGGTGAGGGGAGACGGGCAGCGCCAGAGTGCGGGGCTGGGGAGGAGCTAGACCCCACTCAGAGGCTAGGCTTTATGACCAGAGCACCCTGTAGCTGCCTCATTCCGAGCCTCTTGGGGCAGCACTTGGCCCTTCTGCTCACAGAGTTCTCCAGGGTTGCCCCGCCGTCTGCTTGCCTCTAGGGATGCAGGCAGAACAGGTGTTTCTGGGGGACCAGGAGCTCAGAGGAGCCTGAGTGTAGGGATGTGGCCCCACCCAGTGCCCGCAGGTAGGACAGGCTGGGTGGGGGAGGGGCTGATTGCATTGCCTCGGGGCCCCCCTCAGTGGGTCAGAGTCCACCTGGCCCTTGCCCCAGCCCAGGTGTGCGGGAGTGGCTCCTTCCTGCTGGCCAGACGCAGGTGGCAGGGCTTTGGGGGGGGGTGCTCTGGATCACTTTCCTCTCTTGGGTAGGACTGAAGGCAGCCCAACTGTCTCACGGCTACCCCTACATCCCTGAGTACCACGTGGAGGCAAGGCTCCGGAGACCTGTTTTAATCTTGCCATATGGACACTCAGCTGCGAGGATCCACAGGTGGTACGGAGCTTCTGACCGCCCAGGCCGGGGCACCACTGAGGCTGGGGCTGGGGGCAGTGCCGGGCATCGGGCGTTTGGGCTCAGCCCCTTGTGCTGGGGAACCAGCAGTGCTAGCCCTGGAGCCCTGTGGCCTCAGCAACAAGACAAAGCTCCCAGCTGGCCTCCTGAGGCCCTGTGTGAACTCCTTGCCCGGCACTTACATTGGAGGTTGTGGAAATCTCTTCCCTTTGCCCAAGAACGGACAGATCCCTCTCTTCTGCAGTTTAGCCCCTCTGAGCCTGGGTGGTGGGGAACCCACTCAGAGGCCTGGAACGGATGCAGCCAGCCCAGCTTGGACTCAGCCAGGCCTCTGCCTTCTCCTTCCCCTGGGCGAGAGAGCCAGGAGGCCTGACCCCCTAGCCTAGAGCCAGAGGTGGGTCCTGGTGGGCTCTGGACCTAAAGCTGTGGGACTGGGCTGTGCTTCGGTGCCAGGTCTGCTCGGGGGCATCAGCATTCCTGCAAACTGCCTTTCTGTTGGCCACCAAATCTGCTTAGGTTCCAATCTCCGGTCACTGTGGTCATCTCGTTTAGACTTCTAGAAGGAGACGGGAGGCTCCAGATGGGCAGCCATCCCTTTTCCCCACTGAGCCCCGGACGTCTCTTCCTTTTATCTTGGGCAGATGTAAATTATGGAAGGCGCCTAGCATGGTGATCAGCACAGAGCACACGTAATAAATGGTCCCACTTTTTGCCATCACTAGTCAATAAATGTAAACTGATGGTTGGTCCCTGGAAGTTTGGCACCTTTCCCTAAGCTACACCTGGGGCCATGTTGTCATGATATCACTTATATAGTACATGTGCTTTTACTTAAATGATCTCATCTTCTACCCCTTTGCCTCCATTGTCAGATGGGTAAATGGAGGCTCAGAGAAGCTCAGTAAAATTCTCAGGGTCACACAGCTCACTGGTGATGGAAAGCAGGCAACCTGATCCTCAGTGAGATGCTCTGATTGGTCTCCCTGAGGACCCTGCCTGGGGGGTTTTCTTGCCCCCTGCTGCCTCTGGTTGTAGGTTCATCTGCAGAGGAAGACAGGCCAACTCTGTCTTGAACTTGCCATTTACTCAGCTATATAATCTTGGGCAACTCGCTCAAACCCTCTGATCCTCAGTGTTCTCATCTGTAAAACGGGACTACCAACAGGTGTAAATGCGATTCAGGCCTTTAGCACGGTGTCTGTGCCTAGCCAGTGCTTAGTAAGTGTTGTTTCTAGTAGGGCAGGGACACGTCTGCTCCTTGGGCAATTCCAGGCGGCTGGGGCTGAGGCCCCTGCTCTAGTCCCACCTCCTGGCTTCTCAGCCTGCCCCCAGCTTTCCCTGTCCCTTGCCGGTCATGATCCACAAACCCCAGCTTGTCTAGGCCTGTGTGAGCCCCAGGACACGTGCACAGTGTGAGAGGCTGTGACACTACTTTGCACAAGGTGTCTGGCCATCTGGAATGCTCTCCCCAAGGTCACAACGCCTCCCAGCCCCTCCCACCCGTTCTTCACACCTTGAGTTGTCATTAGGAGAAAAAAGGATCACAGAAGAGGCTAACTTTCCCAGAAGCTCACCCGTGCCGCGGGGTTTGTCTCAGAGCCCCCTCCACGGTTAGGTCCAGCTGGAGAGAGTTACTGGGATTTCACGCACATTCCTTGGGGGAGAGCGACTATCTCTCTGATGGGGATCCTGCCAGGCAGGACCTGATCCCCAGTCTTTTCTGAGGGAAGGGATGAGTGAGGAGTATCCAGCTGGGGGATAGGGCTGGGGACATGGGGAAGCTATTTATCTGCCTCCACCCCATAGGGCACGGTCAGGGATGTAAGTGGTGGGGGTGTAAGGGGTCTACCTGCCCCTCCCACCCTCCAGCATTCACACTGCCCCAGGTCTCAGGAACAGATTGTCCTCTGAGCTCCCTGCTCAGGTGTTCAGGGGGGCCCATCACTCCCTCCCCATCCTGGTGCTGCCCAAGAGCTTCCCTGGCATGGGTTGAGGATGGCCTGCAAGGGGCTGCATCGCCAGCTCTTCCAGGCTCTTCTCCTCCTGGTGCCCCTCTCCACAGGCTCCTGCGTGTGGGGTGTGGGGTCCTCAAAGCACCCCCGCCAGGTGAGTGGTTTTGGCAGCCTGGTCTGCTTACCACATCAGTCACTGCCCATAGGGCCAGGTCATTCTTCCATTTTATTTTGCTGGGCAAGCTGAGCATTTTTCAAAAGGAACGTTACTAAGAAAATAAGAACAGGCAATATAAAAACACAAGAGTGGCTGAGTTCATGGAGAACCTATTTCTTCTCCTAATGCAATTTGTCCTCCAGTCACAGACTCACTAGAAATCTCTGAAGGTCAGCGCTGCTGGCAGACAGCTTGGGCTTCCCTGGAAGGAAGTGAGGTCCCTGCCACGGGACGTATGCTAGCAGGGCCTTGATGGCTCCTGGGTGGGAGATGATTTTGAAAGGTCATCACATAATGAGAATTCTTTATGATCACAGGAGGACAGGGTTTATAAAGGGCTTTCACTTGTGTTCTCATGTCTTTAGTTGCCTTGAGTGTAATCCTAGGAAGCAGGCAGAATATGGATCAATGCCCCTTTCACAGGTAAGAAAACTGAGGCCCAAGAGCAAAGTGGTTTTTCCCAGGGCTCCTCGAGGTGCTGACCACCCTCTCTGGGATTCACGCTCTGAGCCCCCGGGGGGGGGGCAGAGCTGCTTTGCTTCAGGGCACCCATGGTTCTGCCGCCACCAAGCTGGAAGTAAGATTGGCCCACATTTGCAAGGGACTTAGGAGGCGGCCAGAGGTGATTCTGGAGTTGTGGGCCCTCAGCAGGGACTGTGCAAGCATCACCTCTGTGTCTCCCTGGGAGTGGTGAGCACTGATGGTCCAGCTGTCTGTCCATCCTTCTCCTTGTAGAAAATCTCCGAAATCAAATATATATTGAGAGTAATCACAGCACAGTCTGGAGTTATTGAAATGAGAGGGGATTTTTGATATGAAAATGCTTATGCTAAACTGTAATGAAACTTAATGGCTTTTCTCTGGGCCTTGCCAGGATGGCAGGTGTAAGTCCTCTCCACTTAGGAGGGGCTCTGGTTCTCAGATGGGGTGTGTTGGGGCGGGTTGGCAGCGAGCTTCAAAACCCGAGGGAGTGCAGAAAACGCAAGAGCTCTGAAGACTTTCAAGACCTGGACCCATCTAGGGAAGGTGAGGAGTGGGGCGGTTTGGTTCTGGCAAGTTCTATGAGCAGCACCATGGGATGCCTTGGAGAGAGATGATTTATCTGTTTTCCCCTCAGGGGAAAACAATCTCAAGAAGAGAAATGGGGACACCTGGGCTTTAGGTCCTCCGTGGAAGAAGTGCTGGAGGGGGGCTGATGTGGGTGTAGGCTGAGATTTGGGGGGATGCGTGTGGTGGGGTGGGGGTGGGGTGGAGATGGAGGGTCCTGCGCACAGGCTCCTCGATCGCGCCCTCCTTGCCCCTCCCTGCGGCCCTCCAAGTGGGGGTTATCTCCTGCATTTTACCCTCGTGGCCCCACATCACCAAGCTAACAAGAGACGGACTTGGCGTCTGCGCCCCGGCCTGTGGAGCTCCCAACGTGGGCCCGCCCACTAGCGTTCGCTGGTGTCTGGGCTCTGCTTCAAGACCCCGGAGCACTACCTCACACGGGACCACGGGACTGTGTGTGTTCTCTGAGTTTTGCAAGTTATAAAGCATTGCGAAACTGTGAGTCGCGGTGGCATTTTGCTTCTTTTTAATGTGAAGCTCGGTGCATTGCAAAGAGCGCTTGGCTTGGAGTCAGAAGGCCCGGGTCCAAGTTATGAGTCTCCTCCTCACCACCTGTGTGACTTTGGGCACGACATTTAACTTCCCGAGCCTCTGGTCAATTGTCAGCTAAATGGGGCCAGGAAGACCTGCCTCCTGCTTCCCTCCCCAGCTGGTCGTGAGAATCCTGGGGCACCGAGCTTCCCTTCCCGAAGGTGCCTGGCCTAGTCTAGTCGGTTCCTGCCGAAAACATTTACATGGAGGTCCTCCCGGTGCTGGGTTGTCAACAGGCTTTTCCAGATCACTTCCGTTTTACCAAGTCATCTTTGATACCATCTTTTCCAGGAAACCTTTCCCCTCCGTGAGCCCCGCCTGTCTCAGATGACTCCATCTGATAGCAAACATGGTTCCCACAAGCTCAGTGGTACACCGCCTGGGGCTCTTGCTGCTTTGTGAGCATACTGAAACTTGTTTGAGGCCCAGGATCCTTACCCCCGCCTCATGAGTGAGGCTGGTGGGGGTCCCCCTCTCCTGGCTCTCCTCCAGGCTTTCCGTCCAGACATGGCTCTGCTTTTCAGAGTCTCTATGGTTATAAGCAGTGGCCAGGGGTACAGTGGTAAGAGACACACCTTCTGAACCTCCCCCTCACCCCCAACAAACTTACTCTGGGCAGCTCTCTTCATCTCTTCATTTCTATGTCTTGAGATGGTGATCATGGTACCGCCTTCCTCCCAAGACTGAACTGAGGATTTAATATCCTCACATACTTTGAACAGAGCCTGCCCCTTCATGGTATTGTCTTAGCTCCCAGTAAAAGGCCTTGGGTCATTTTGTCATTTCCAAAGATTATAGAAATGTAAGGAAATTGTTATTATTATTAGCCTACTGGGACTCAGTTTCCCCATTTGATGGTTGGGGCACATGATCTTTGAGGGTCCTCTGGTTTTAACGATTTATAATTCTAAAACAGGCCAGTGAATGTCTTCCTTGAGACCTGATTTTGTGGTGGTTTAGGGCCCAAAGTGTAGGGCCTGGGGTGACACCCAGGGTCCTGGGCTTGGGAGGCAGAACCCAATTGCTGCAAGGTGATGGCTGAAAGCATGCAAGAGGAAGGGCAGATGCTGGATGGTGAGCCTTCCAACTGGGGCGGCTCTGTGTGCCGTCTCCATCCAGAGCCTGGAGGAAGGCCAGTATCCCTCAGCTTGCGGGGGAGCCCGGTACCCACAGGGGGCTGTGGGAGGCCTCCTGAAAGAGCTGCTGTGTGTAAGGGACTGACACATTTCATGGATCGAAATCCCCAATTTCCCTTTCTCTGGAGGAAAATCCTGGACATAGATAGCAGCCACAGTGTTTCTTGGGGGTCTGGCCTTCCCCGCACCCTGGCACTCCCTAAGTGGGCTCCCACAAAAGACGTTCTCACCCATTCTCATTGTGATCTTCCCTGTTGGGGCCCTCTTCCCTGCTCAGCTCATGCCGGGGCTCAGATCTTTGTTAGCCGGGCAGATTCTTCACTTCTGTGTAGAGGAGGGCAGAGTGGGGGCTCTCACCAGTGAGAACAGCCCAACAGGCCTCTGCCCGGCCTCCCACATGGCAAGCCAGCCTCCTCTGGAAGCTGCCTTGACCACTCGCACTCCAGACACCTGCTCTCGGGAGCGATGGCAGTCGAGGTGATGGATGGGCTGCTGGGCTGCCGAGGAGCTCCAGGGGACCTGCTAGCCCAGCCCACGCGGTGTCCGGGAGCCGCCCCGGGAGAAGCCTCCAAGCTTCTCTCTTCTAGGCTCTTTGTCCCGCATGCAGATAGGCATGGGCTCAGAGGTGAAGAGCCTTGCTTGAGAAGCAGCCATGGTGGAAACAGAGCCCGATTCCCAGTCCGGCTGCTTCCCAGCGCCTACCTGCCTATTGCCTGCCTTCGGGCTCTGCCCCCCAGCCCGTCCCTTCCAACGGGTCTGTCATCAGTAGAAACTGCATCGGGGTGTGGCTCACGGGCCCTTCATGTGAAACCGCGGGGAAACCTGCTTTGCTGAAGACTTAATCCGGGCTGAAGCGGGGAGGTTTCCCGGCCAGCCTCAGCCAGCGTGGGCCCTGCGGTGCTTCACTCTCATGTACCACAGGGGATCTCTCTGTGTTGTGTCTGGATTGGAGTCTCCTGATGGCTGGTCCTTCCTGCTGCTCGGGGACTCCTCCTGAGCGCACACCATCCACCCTCCTCTTCTGGCTTCTCCCCAGCCCATCCTGCCTCCCCAGGCCCTCCTTGCTCCCAGAATAGGGACCTGTCTAAGGAGCATGGCTGGATGGACACTAAGCCCTCCTGGGAGTGCGTGACAATGGGTTTTCATGTCGAGGGTCCTTTAAAATCCCGAATCTCAGCTAGTCATATGAAAACGTGCTTGACACCCTTAGTCATCAGGGAACGGCAAATGAAAAGCACAATGGGAGCCACTATGCCCTCGCCAGGGGGGCTGCGCCGGAAAGAACAGAGGACGCCACACACAGGCGAGGAAGTGGAGTGGCTGGAACCTTCGTGGGCCCCTGATGGGGGCAGAAGTGGGCACAACCGCTTTGGAGGATGTTTGGGCTGCATCTGCAAACGCTAGTCCCCTCCCAGATATACACCGAATAGAGACGAGAGCCGTGTGCCCCAAAGTTACCTATAAGAACGTTGTGGCAACCCTATTCATAATTGACCCCAAGTGGAAACAGCACACTTCTCCGTTGATGACAAGTGACACATCGCACAGAGTCACACAACACAATATTACACAGCAAGCAAATACACGCCCCGTGGATATGTCTCACAGGCACCCTGTGCGGGGAAAGAAGCCAGGCACCCAAGACAGTGTATACTTTGTATGATTCTATTCCCCTAAAGTTCCAAAATGGGGATATTGTCTGGGAGGGAGCTTGAGTGAGTATCTGGGGCTTGATCTGGGTTGAGGGGGAGTGACCTGGGTGTATACGTGTGCAGCTGTCCCCTTAAGATTCATACACCCTATTGTTTGTACGGTACACCTTAATTAAAAAAACACGTAGGACGCCTGGGTGGCTCAGTCAGTTAAGCATCTGCTTTCCACTCAGGTCATGATCCCAGGGTCCTGGGATCGAGCCCCATATCGGGAGCCTGCTTCTCCCTCTGCCCCTCCTCCCCCTGCTTGTTCTCTCTCTCTCTCAAATAAATAAAATCTTTTTAAAAAAATTAAAAAAATATGTAAAATTAAAAGCAACAAAGTAGTAAAACCTTACATGGAATTGTGGTATGTAAAATAGATGGAAGCCTAGGCCCATCCTCTTGCTTCCCACCTCAGGAGCCTCGTGGGCCATTTCGGCCGATGCCAGTCTGGGGGCCTCTTCCCTTAGTACACATGGCCTCAGGGACCTCAGTCAGGGCCATGTCTAAGAGGGACACATCCCAGCTCCTCCACGCCTGTGTCCCTCCCAGGAACTGGTGGGTCCTGTGGGAAGATGCAAATCATGGTGGTCACCATGTAGCCGGGAGGGCACAGAGCTGGGCTCCTACCTGGGACTTGGCAAGTGCCCTAAAACCTGATGTCATTTCTGTGACAGGTTCTGTCTCTCTGCCACAGTTGGCTGCTTAGGGCCAATAGGCAGTGGGGGAAATAATAGTAGGAGATAATTCCAACGTAGCTTAACTGTACTGAGCACTTACTCTGTTCCAGGCATTGTGTACTTTACAAAGGGGGTGATTCTCCTTTAATCCCTGCAGCCGCCCTCTCTAGTAGGTGCCACTGCTCTCCACTTTACAAATAACTCTCTATATACAACTGTTTTTATTCATCTCAGCAGTCTATTCTCAGAGCTTGAGTTATAAAGCTCAGGGAAGGCAAGCAACTTGCCTTAGGTACACACAGCTGGTAGATAGTACAACTAGGGATGGAATCAAGGTCAGCTGGACCCTAAAGCCTGTCTCTTTCCTTTCATCAGGGTTTCAGCAAATGTCTGCTGTGAACTGAACTGATGATAGAATCATCTAAAAGGAATGAAACAGGCTGAGATACTGACCCTGCTCATTAAGTTAAGTGGATAGCAGAGAAACATGAAAACCACCACATTTAGGAGAAAAAATAGCCCAAGTACTGGGTGAGAGAGACCCATTGAGAAGTAGCACACATGAAAAGGATTCAAAGATTTGCTCATTCACCCACACACCCACCCACCCACTCATCCATCCACTCATCCATCCATCCACTCATCCATCCTTTCATCCATTCATCTACCCATCCCTCCTCTCAAGCATCCATCCATCCATCCCCATATCTGTGCATTGATCTATCCACCTATTCTTCCATCCACTCATCCACCCACCCACCCAGAAATTTAACCACCAGGCTTGAGCCCATGCCACTAGGTGTTCTATGTCACCACCATTATTGAGGTCTCCTGGGTTGGCTGTATCAGCTGTGTAAGAGGGAATGGGCCAGGCTTCGGAAGACATGCCAGTACCCCCCCCCCCCACTTCCATCTCCCATTTCCTGCAGGTCAGATCAGTTCCAGGAACACTATTTTATCCCTGGTCCTCAGAATGAGAGGGAGCTGGTGATATGTAGTTTTTTCAAAACTGCTGATATATCAGGGACATTTTTTTAAAAGACAAATTTTAAGAGCAGTTTTAGGTTCACAGCAAAATTGATTGGAAGGTACAGACATTTCCCAGATACCCTGTGATGCCATTATGCACAGCCTCCCCTACGACCAAGATCCCACCAGAGTGGCACATTTGTTACAAGCCATTTTGTTATAATCAACAGACTTCTGCTGATACATTATGACCACCTGAAGTCCATAGCTAGATAGGGGTGGGGGGAAGGGTGAATTAGGGGATGGGGATGAAGGAGGGCCCTTGTCATGATGAGCGCCGGGTAATGTATGAAAGTGTTATATCCCTATTGTCCACCTGAAACTAGTATTATACTGTATGTTAAGTAGCTAGAATTAAAATAAAAACTTAAAAAAAAAAAGCCAAAGCCTATAGGTAACTGGGATTTTTGATGTGGCTTTGAGAGCTTGGTTTGTGCTAGACATCATGATAGTGCTTTTCCCCACCTACTCATCAGCTGAGCCAAGCCTTGAACCCAGGTTTTCCTTACTCTCAAGTTCAGGCTCCTAACAGATGTGTTGCTAAATAGCCTGGTGATTACAGCAGAGGAATACAAATATGAAGAGGTTTGGCCAGGACTAACCATCTCCAAATATTTGAAGGACTATCTTAGGAAGGTCAAGGAATTACTGAGGGTGAAACTTAGTGGAGGGAAATTTTATCTGAATAGAGAAATTGCCCTATGATGGCAGGGCTTAACTTGAGAGGTAGTGAGTGGGCTGCCCATCATTAGAGGTACCTGGGATGATTGAAGGAAAGCCCTACCTTGTGGAGGTTGGGCCATTCCACCTGCAAGGTTTCTTGATTCTCACTTGATAAATTCAATTTGGTTGAACCATTATTGGGCACTGAGGTGCACCTATCCTGGGCTTCGTACTAGGGGTGAATTAGACAAACTCCCAGCCTGCAGGGGGCTTACAACATAGTGGGGAAGGCGGCCTGTGTGGTTCCAGTCCTTGCTGACCATGGAGGCTCTCTTGGGGTTGAGGGTCGTGGGAGCATTGCATACGGGAAAGGCGCTGGCCACTAAGTGAGGGGAGAGTGGGTGTGAGCCCGGGCTGAGGGGACCCTAGTGTGTGGTCAGCCATCCCTAGAGGCCTGCAATAGAATACCCTGTGCAATAGAATACCCTGCTCAGAGAAGGCCTCTAGGGCTCCTTGGGGCTGGTCGTCAGAGGGCTCTCCGGGCACAGGCTGGCCATCCTCCCCTCTGCCTCTCCCAGCGGGTCCCCCTTCATCTAAGAGGACTTGTTACTGGCCTTCAGAAGAAAACTCTGGATATTGGATTTAAGTCCTACGGTGACTGAGGCCTGTGTCCAGGGTTCAGTTCTCTGACTCAGTGGAGCCTGTTATGTGTGTTGATGGTGGTGGCCTAGAGCTGGTTCTCCAGCAAGGCTATTCCTGAGCCCTCCTTCCTGGAGGGGCTCAAGATCAGCTAGGGATGCACCTGGCTGGAGGGGCGGGTGGCTCAGAGGAGGCCCCGGGCTGTCGTG